>JALBCR010003106.1:140000-651919 GCA_030710515.1 Abscondita cerata
GAGCTTGAGGCTCTAGTTTTCGGTTCGGTCTTTTGCTCATTTATATGTAAATTTCAATTTGTACTCACTTCCTTTGACTTATTATTATTCTTATTTGTTTCTCCTTGTATTATTCGCGCTATATTCCGTGTTTTGATAATCGTGCGTGTCGCGTAGGTGTCTTGTATTACTATTTTCCTGTATTAGTATAAGTGTTTCTTGAGTTTGTCGTCGAAGTTTTTATTATAATCAGATATATTCCCCTAACAAGATTTAAACATCTGAAGAAATGGAGTAATAGACAAAATAGTATGTTTTACGAAAACAAAATTTTGAAAAATCAACTTTATTTATTGTACATCTCAAGTCAAGAAAAAGTGTCTAAATAAAAGGAAGTTTTTCTCGTAATAAACTTTAGTCTGGTAATTAAAACTTGAACGTTACCTGTACGTATATCAAACCACTAAAACAAAAAAAAGAAAATTTAAGTTTGCCAAAACCAAAAGACTCTAAGTCTCTGTAACCCTCCTAATCTCTGGATTAAACCTTCTTTCTCTGGTCTTGTGTTTTTACGGTTTATGTCAAACTTATAAAATTTGAAAACCATATGAATACAAAAGGTTAAAAGAAAAAAGACAACAAAGAATGTGTAAGAAATAAAAACGAGTATAAGAAGAAAATGGAAGGAGATAAAATAAATAGAAAATGAAAAGACAGCATAAAGACTTATTATCAAAAGGAAAATGAATAAATAAGATAGATAAAAACAGTACTATATAAAAGAGAAAAAAAGCAAAAAGAAGAATTAGAAGAACTCTTGAAGAAGCAGAAGGTACCGATAGTAACGCAAGCAAAAGAATACAGAAGAGAAGATAAGAGAAGGGTTTTTTATTAAATTTGCTATCGTAACCAATTATTATCAAACATACATGTTCATCCAAGTCTTTCTTATATCTCCTTTTATTAAATCCCAGTTTTTCACCCCTTATACTCTCGTTTTTCCATTCATATGACCTTGGCTTACCTAATTTTATAAACTTAATATAATTGTGTTGTAGGTTTGGTGATAGACTCAAACTTCAGGATTAATTGTAAACATAAAAAATTATCCTGGACTCTCTTTGGTTTACCACCTTAATGCTACAGTTACGTTTTTGTCAAGGATTCTGCATCTAACAAACAAGCTTTCAGTTGGGAACATTTATATCATTGAAATATATATTTGGAATATATGATAAACTATAACAATAATAGTAGGGAACAAATCAAAAAAATTGAATATGAAGGAAATAAGATGGTAATACATGTGTGGGGGATAAGAAAAAGGGTATTTGGGAAAGATCTCAAGAAAAAGAATGTCATTTGATAGAATCCTCAGAGTAGTAGTAACATATGGAACGGAGATATGGAGATGTAGAAAATAGAAGATGCTAGAAGGAATTCAAAGGAAATACTAAAAGTAGACACTAGGACTGGAGAAAAGAGAAAGAGACTTGGATATATCGGACGAAGGTAAAATTCGAAGGTTAAGGATTCAGATAGGAATGAGGTATGAGCAGCAATGAGGGATGAGGTATAAAAAGAAGATGGGAAACAAGAGAGAGAAAGTTATAATTGCTGGAAGGAAATAGAAATGGAAACCCAAAAATATAGAAAAAAAGAAATGAAAAAGTACTACGAAATATGAGCGTGAGCAAAAGAAAAGATAAGACGAGTAAGGCAAAAGGAAGAAATGTGGAAGCGAAGGTAGTAAGGAGAGTAAGGACCGAAGGAAAACCCAGTTATCTAAGGACAAGGAGAAAATATGTAGGTTGTGTGCAGAAGAGTGAATTGAAGGAAGAAATGATAGAGAAAAGGTCGCTATTTGGGTATGGGGAGAAAGAATTAAAAGGATGAAAAGACGTAAAAAAGCGAAGAGAGTAAATTGAAAAAAGAAAAAGAGAAACCATACAATTAGATTGAAGAATAAATATTAAATATAAAAGAGTGGGTAGTAATGTTAAAAATATAAAGTCATACAAAATCAATTGTTAATTTAAAAAAAAACAATAAATTTGATTTTATTTTTTAAAAATGAATGATTTAATATAACAAGGACGACGGACACATAAGAAAACCAGCAAAAAAGGGAAATATAAGGTAGATTTTTGATTAATTGGTTAGGAGTGTCATGGTTTACGGAGCATAAATATGGAGATAGAGAAAATGGGGAAAGTGAAGAAATCACATTTGAAATGAACATTGGGGCGGAGTTGGGAGACACCTGGTGTATAGTGAAGGAATAAATGAGGGTGTAAACTAGAAAGAAAACCATGAGGTACGACAAAGGATAAGTAAATCACAGAATAAAACATAGACAAGAATAAAGGAGATTGTACAACTAAAAAGGAAGATATGCAAAAAAACGGTGAAAAAATAAGAATACAAGAAAGGAGTATAGAAGGAAATAATAATAAGTGACAAAGACACACAAATGCAGGAAATAAGAGCAAAAATAATAAAAAGCCGATCCAACAAAAATTGTATTAAATTAGTAATGGGAGTGTAACCGATCAATCAAACAAAATTTGCAATGGTTACATTATTCTACAAATTTAATACAATCAAAACATTTTTAAAATTAATTATATTTTTAATAGTTTAAATTTTTTTTTTAATACTATAACTACAATTTAATACAATTGTATGGGTGCCATTATTCAAATACAGCTACAATATTTGACTTCAATGCAATGACAACTGCATTGTCAACAAAGTTTAATACAATACGATAATAAGTAATGATTCTATAATTACAATAAATCCGATATTCGAAAGAAACCCATCATTGAAACTGCAATAAATGCCTCAAATACAACGAGTTTTAGCAAAAAATAACAAGATCTTACCCTTTTTTTTCACATAAAAGGTTTTCATTTCAAAACGATGTGCGTGTTTTAATGACTTCAGCACAAAAGGAAGCGACCAAGGGTAAGTGAACCTGCACCATGCGATTGCAGATATATTAAACACAGGCCTACTATAAAGCGATGACTACAAATTTTAAACATGAGCGTCACAATTGAATTATCAAGATATGTAACAAATAGAAGAAAAAAGTTTAAAAAAATTATGTCAAGGTTTAGGTGCAGTAATGAGGAAATGAGGAGAGGAAAAAATAGAAAAAAGAAAAATGGCAATTGAAGAATATAAGAAAATTAGGATAAAATTTAAAGAAGAATGCAGAAAGGAAAAAGAAAAATTCAAAATGAGGTTAGAAAGTTAGATCGAGGAAATAAGACACGAAAGACAAGTTTGGAAGTTTGTGAGAAGAAAGAAGAAAGAAAAAAGGCCGAGCTAAAAATAAAAGGGGAAAAATGAAAGCAACATTGTAAGAAGTTATTGGAAGGGGTAGACATAGAATCAAAGGAAAAAGAAGATAAAAGGCAAAATAAGAAAGTAATCGAAGGAGAGATTGAAAGAAGGAGGAGATGGAAGAAGCAATAAATAAGATTAAAAAGGAAAGACTGGTGGCACAAGATAAAACACAAGGGGAAGCACTGGAAATACACAGGTGAAAAGATGAGAGAAAGATTAAGAGAAATATTTGAGAAAATGTGGAAAGAGAGGGTTACCAAAAAATGGAGGGAAGCCATAATATGCCCAATATACAAAGGAGGAGATAGGAAAGATGAAAGAAATTACAGAAGAGTTAGCCTTCTGAATGTCGGATTTACAGTGAAATAATAAAAAAAAGATTAGAGAAAGAAATAGAGGAAAAGAAGTTGGTACCGGATTGGTAAATGGGTTTTAGGAAAGGAAGATGAACAATGGATAATATATACCGTGTGTCAATTTAAAATCTTACAACGGGCAATATTTCACAAAAGAAAAATGATATAAAAAAATGCTTACATTAGTTTCTAGGATATGAAGGAAAAACTAAAGTGACATAAAAGAGAACTCACCCTCATCAACCCTTTAGGCCTCACTTACCCCAACTAAAAAAGTTTAAATAGCAAACCCTTACTTGTGATACATTATTAAAAGCCTATAAAAAATGCTATCCAACGGTATAAATAATAATTGTACAGGGTGAATCAATAATTGTAAAACCTTAAATGGAAAATTTAATAAAGTTTTTGTTGAATTACAAATTTGTTAAAAATATCAATTAAGTAAAGGTTCAAAGTGGATTCTATTGTTTTGCACGAACTTTGACAAATGTTCTTCTACTAATAGCGCGATATGCTTCAGCAATTCTTCTCCGTAATTCACCAAGTAATGCAGGTTATTTTGAGTTAAGGGAAACCCTAAAAAAATCGGTGTTAGATTCTGGTGACCTTTGTTACCCCTCTATAGACCCTCCTTTTCAATCCATTTGTTCCGATAGTTAGTATCCAACAAGTGCCTAACTGCAGCTGCATAGTGAGGTGCCCCATATTGTTGGAAGTGCAGCAAATGTTTGTCTAGAGCTAGATTGCCTTAGTCGTCTCTTTTTGGTTTACTAATTCATTCACAATTAAAGGTTCGATGGTGTTTTCCGGCATATTCAGATAAACGTCGGCAGTTAAATTGTCTGGTATAAAGAAGGGGTTAATTAAATCATTACCTAATATCCCTGCCCAAACATTTAGTTTTTTTAGGATATTGAGTGTGACATTCTCTAAATCGATACGGGTTAGCATCACTCCAGTACCAACAGTTCTATTTATTGACATTACCATTTAGTATAAAAGTACATTAATCACTGAAACAAACATTTTTTAATAGTCTAGGTTTAACAAAAATTCTTTTAGTCATAATTTCACAAAACTCAATTCGACGGTCTAGATCATCAGTGCCTAGTTCTTAAAGAATTTTTGTTTTGTATGAATAAAACTTAATTTCAATACCTTCCTAATCGACTCATGTAATAGCCTACTTGACTTGATGCAGTACGGTCTATTGCAAATTGTCCAAGAACATCAATTTGTCGTCCTTCATTCAGTAATCTTTGGGAATTCCTTTTTCTATTTTGGACTGATCCCGTTTCTCTAAACTTTTTAACTAAATCGCTGATGTACACTTGACTTACAGTTTAGTCCGGATGCTCTTATTAAATATCTGAGCTGTTCTTAAATAACACTGGTTCTAGGAGCCAAATATGAAAATTATCTCCACACGTTCAGGTATACTGTTAACCATCATAACAACTACAGCTGAATGTCAGTACTACTGATCGTACAAATGATGAACACTAATGACACTTAAATGTGTCAAATGAACAAAAAAATATTATCCTAGAAACTGTTTTAAGCATTTTTTGATATCATTTCTTGTTTGTGAGTTTGTAAGTTTTTAAATTGACACACGGTATATATTAAAACATGTAGTTAATTGAGAAATAGGGAAGAAAAGAGAAAAAATGTTTGCAATGTTTTTAGAATTAAGGTAAGCTTTTGATAAGGTGGAAAGGGCATTGTTGTGGGAATACTTGAAAGAGGCTGTATTGAGCACAGATTTAATAGAAGAAATACACAAAGAAACAAATTGAGCAGTTAGCAAAAGGGAAAGAGTTAAGTTGAGCAAAAGAGTCTGTTGACAATAAAGTTTAGAGCGCTACGATTCCAGATCTATATTGGTAGTTGTTGTGTTGATCAGTTGCCATGTCTCAAAATATATCTCTTGCAAGACGGAAACTCATTGAGAAATTATTAGAAGATAAAGAAGAAGATGATTTTACAATAGCGACAATGCTTCTTCCAGCAAAAAGGAATGAAATTGATCAGTTTTTATAAATGCAGGAGTGATGAAGGTTGTTTTCAACTACTCATAAATCGACACTTGAACGAAAACGAAAAAAACTTCAGGAAGTATTGTAGACAGAATAAAACACAGTTCAATTTTGTATTTAATTTAATTCATCATGACATAAAACCAAAGAAAAGGCATCAATTACAGCTGAAGAGAAATTATTTCTCACTTTAAGGTAACTATTTTATTCTCATTAATTTGCTATTATGTATATGTTTAGCGAAACATTTCTAGAGATTTAACAATTGTTAGCTAAACAATATATTTACATTTTAAGAAAAGTTTGATCGGTAAACCGGTTTACGGTTAATCAAGGTTCTTACAAAAATCGAAAACCGGTTTACCGATTAATGAATGTTGAATGAATATATACTTTTTATTAAAAATTTGAAGAGTTATAACAAAAAACATTGTTTGTTACACGTCCCCAAAAAGTTTTTTGGGTTCATCTGCTATTCCAGACTCGACTTCGCCTCGTTCCGAAACAGCAAACAATTTGTCCGAAATTTTTTATTTTTGAAGACTTATAAGAAAAACAGCTGTTTTGTAACCAAAGATAATACCACTCTACTGCACGTATTACTAAAAACTTATTTGTTGTTTAAATAAATCATTGTCTTTTGCCATTTTAAATTGTATCAGATGTAATTTTCACCTTGAATTGCTTCAATTTATAAAGTTTAACTTTAAAGAAAATATTATAGATCTCAAAGCTTCAACTAATTGCAGCAACCAATAACAATGACTTGTTCCGTAAAAAGGTGTTTATCAGATTTAAATCTCTAAAAACTTGTTATTTGAGAAGTTTCTTTTTAGAATATTCAACAAAGGGTTATGTATGTCGTTTTCCTAATTAATAAAATGGTGGGCTAATTTTTTCCAGAAGCTTATTTATGTTATTCAAGTGAGTCTCTGCTCTGCTAATAGTCTGCCGCCTTTATCATTTTTCCAAAAAACCGAGTCTATCAATATTATCGTTGTCAATCGTTCCAATTTTGTTATTAGACCTTCACAATTACCTAAATATTTTTTTACATTTTTTCATTTACTACTTTTGCAGTCGTTCGATGCCAAACTTTTTGTTGCAAAAATCTCATTTATAACATTTTTTCTAAAAATATATATTCTTAGTGGTTGAATAAAAATACTGCTTATTCGAGAACTGTGCCACTCTTACACTCTTTTAGAGAAGCATTTGATATAATTTTTGTGTAAAAAAGATTTTACCGTCTTTACATTTAACTTTTACTGGTAATAAATAATGCTGAGGGCAACATCTAATTCGTTAATAACAATAAATGTGATTATATCCGGATTAATTACAGAAAGGAAATTACTACAATACATTTAAAAAGAGTAATAGGTAATCGTTCAATTTAACAATAAATACGCAGTAATGGAATGGGTAGAATTGGAAAATAATATAGGTTTTATTTTAGTTTTTGTGTAACATTATTCAGTCTTATCTAGTTTTCTTGTAGTTCATATTTAATAATTTCATATAAAAGTTTTTTAATTGAGATGTTACAATAGTTTCAATTTAAAATGTTGAACAAGCCGCACCACCATCAAAATATAAATCCAGATATACGAAACGTGTCCGTAATTCGCCACCGTTGCACTTGCAGTTAATGCAATGTTGGCGAACAACAGGATGATTTCAAGGTTGAATATACTAGAAGGTATAAATCTGAAGTAACGGTATACTACAAATACAAAACAAAACTCATAAAAGGGTGATTCACTACTACCTGAGTTTGATATCTTCATTATCATGAATTCATAATTGCAATTTCGGTCGAAATTCAAAAAAACTACATAGTGAAAAAATTGTTGCAATAAAAGCGTAGAAAATGCAATGTGTAACAACATTTTTTTCATAATTATTAATATTTATTAAAATATTGACAAAGCATTAAACGTGACGTGATTCTCGTATCTCAGTAGTATTTAAGTATCAAAAAAGTGTTTCAACAAAAGTTTTGCACAATTAAATTAGAAACAACTAGTATTTGAAAAAAAAAAATTGTATAAGCTATATTTTCATTATTCTCTTCGCTTTGAAAGCCGTCGCATAAAGCCCATCTTATTTGCAAGATTTATTGACAAAATATGCTATAACATCTCTTTCTTTTTATTTGACTTAATCAACACAATTTGTCTATAATGTTGGTATTAATTGAAACGAAAAACATTTTTTAAAACAGTTAACGTTCCCAACAACAAAATTGTTTAATGAATATCCATGTAAAGCGGCTTTTAATCAAGTTAAAACTGGTTTGTTGAACCGGTTTGGAAACCACGGTTTGTTAAACCGGTTTATGAACCACGGTTTTTAAACGGTTTAAAACCGCGGTTTTTAAAGAAATTTAAAACAGCGGTTTGTTGAATCGGTTTAAAAACCGCGGTTTGTTGAACCGGTTTAAAAACCGCGGTTTGTTAAACCGGTTTATGAACCAGTCTAAACTACTCAGTTTGTTGAACCAGTTTATCGATTAACCGTCTTTTGTAAAACCGATTAACCGGTTTTCTTTTTTGACGGTTTCTGCCCCCACTAGTTTAAACTTCCACTCGTCTAGCAGCGTCTTTTTTCTTCAAGTACTCCAATAAAGCACTATGAGCTGATGAAACGTTTTGTCGTTTATATTTTTTCTTTAATATTCGCCTAAGAGCTCTACTAAGAGGAGGCTGCTCAATTGGCTCAGAATTTGTTGCTTCTGTGGTTCTAGAAATGTCATCTTTGGCCGTTGTTTCTTCATTCACATGCTCTTCTTCATTATTGCCGCTTGAAATATCGACAAAGCTGTTGTTTTCTGGTATAGTCTTAACAGAACTTGTAGTACAAATGTTATTTCGTTCAGTGGAGACGATATCTAAAAAAGAAAGTCGTTCAAGAAGAGCCCATTTAGACTTAGGGCCAGCTGCTGATCCCGTTGGCAATTTGTTTTTTTGTTTGATGCGGTTATATGAGTCTCTAGTACATTTCCACCGACTTTTGCACTCATCACCTGAAACAAAAATTTTCTGTTTTCAGATTTCTTGCAACTGGAGAAACCTATGCATCATTGGAATTTACATATCGTACATCAGCAAGCTATATAAGTCGCATAGTCGCACAAGTACTTAGAAGTATGAGAAATAATTTAGTACCAGTTTTCCTTCCTTTGCCAACGGAAAATCAACTAAAACAGGTAGTGGAAGACTTTTGGATTAAATGGAACTGTCTAAAGTGTTTCGGTGCAATAGATGGCAAACTTGTACAAATCAAGGCTCCGTAAAACAGTGGATCTTTATTCTATGACTACAAAGACTACTTTTCTATAGTACTTCTGGCGATTGTTGATGCAAACAATAAATTTGTGGCTGTTGATGTGGGCTCATATGAAAAAGAAAGAGATAGCGCTGTATTCCATAAGTCGCCAATGGGAAAGAAAATTATAAAGGGTCAATTTAATGTCCCGCAACCATCACTTTTACCAGGGTCTAATAAAATTATCCCTCATTACTTAATTGATGAAGACGCATTTGGTTTGAATACCTATATAATGAAACCTTATTTTAAAAATCACATTAGAAATGACCGCGATAAAGCAATTTTTAACTATCGTATTTGTCCAGCATGAAGGGTGACTGAGAATGCATTTGGATTACTGAGTCGAGTGTTTCGCATTCTTTATACTTCAATAGCAGTTATACCAGGAGTGTGCGATGACCTCGTGGTAACTTTATGCTGTCTACATAATTTACTTTGAGATGGCTATCTTGAGAGTAATGGAATCCCATATTACAATTCTGAAAATATATCTCCTTCATCAGAAAACATCGTTTCACTAGAAAGAGCCACTATAAAAGATTTCTTTGTGTCTGATGTTGGAAGAGTGTCATGGCAAGACAAATGGATAAATAGAACTAGTTAGTTGCGAGGTAGTTGTTGCCCAGTTGCTTTTAAACATTTTGCTGTTGCTTGACAAAATACTGCTAGAATTAATATGATAACTACCTTACATTATTCACACTAGCAAAGGATGTTAAAATACTCGTATACCTATTATGTTAATGTTTAAATAATATTAAATATTAATGTACTTACTTGTTTTATTTAGTGCTTTTGCAATATTGTTCCAAATATTCTTCCGAACAATATTATCCTTGTACGATTTGTTTTGAGTATTGAATATTGGTGGATTTTTAGACACAAGTATCACTAAAAGTTTGTCATCTTGATCGTTAAAAGACATTTCAGACGTGCAAACACGAAGGCCGCGCTGCGCCTGACTGCTTTTCGAGCGGCCTGGCAGTGCTGCCACTCGTCCGCAGTGCTGCCGCGCGACCCGGTCGCTTACATTAGAAAACACTTAGTACATTATCACACAGAGCGGTACGTTGCTGCCTGGCAGAGACTGCTGGGTCGCCGCTACCAAGTCGCGGCAACCAAGATCGGAATTGTACCTTTACGATGGCAAAAGGTCTGAGACAGGGGTGTCCACTGAGCCCTGGTTTATTTTCCTTGTATGTAAGAAACTTGGAGGAAGAAATTAAAGAACAGCAGGTAGGATAGATAGTGGTGAGAAGAAGAAAAGTGTGGGTTTTAGCCTACGCAGATGATATTGTGGTCTTAGCAAAAACAGAGAAGGAAATGAAAAAAATGATAAACGTGATAAATAGATATTTGAAAAAAGGAAATTAGAATTATATGTAGAAAACAAAAATTATGGAGTTTAAGAAGAAAAAAAGGTAGAATAAAAAGGAAGGAAATGGAAGTGGGGAGAGGAAAAGATAAACATATTAGACAAGTATAAATACCTAGAGTATATGGTAAGGTACGACAACATGAACAAAGACCAAATTAAGGAACTAGAGAAAAAAGAAAATAAAATAATAAGGGAGGTATTGGTATAGGAGAAAGAATATTTGCGAAAGACTTGGAGAAAAGATGACAGATGTTTGAGAGAATAGTAAAATGTGTGTTGATGTATGGAGCAGAGGTGTGAGGATGGAAAGAATGAGAGAAACGAGAGAAGATACAGGAAAGGTATTGAAGTGGACACTAGGTTTGGAGAAGAAACACCAGGTTGTATAGTTGAAGAAGATAAAGAAAAGATGGAAAGCAAGAAATAAAATACTGTATGAATGTTGGAAGAAAGTAGAGGAGCAAAACATAAAATATGGTGAAGATGTTAAAAGAAGATATTATCGAAGGAAAAAATAAAAAAGATAAGAGATGGGGAGGAGATAGACAACCGAATTGCATAACCGGAAGAATGGAATTAGAAGATAAAAGACTGATTGCAAGATTTAGAGTAGGAAACGAAAAGAATGAAAATAAGTACTAGTGGAAGGATGAAGATAGGAAGTGTAGAATGTGTAGGGAGGGGTGGGAAAATGTAGAGCATTTGAAATTAGAGTGTAGTGGAGAAAGAGCGGACGAAAGATGAGAAAAGTGTTGTTGGGAGAGAGAGGGGAAGGAATTGGGTGGATGAGGAAGATGCTGGAAAAAGTGGATGGAAGAAAGAAAAGAGTAGTAATAAGAATAGAATAGAATGAAGAATCTTTTGTCAATATAAATAGACAAATAAAAAAAAAGTGCGGTAATGCGGACACCAAAAATAATATTTGCTACAAGATAACGAGAGGCAATGTAGGTAATGTTGGAAATGATAGGAAAATATCAGACATCTAAGACAAGAGGGTAGGGAATTAAGGGAGGAAAAAATGAAAGAAAAATATTAATCGACTAAAGAGGAGAAAAAAATTTTGTTGACAAAAATCGAAGGAAATGTATTTTTTTCATTCTTAGTTTATGGATTTTGTATAAAACCAAACTGTTGTTGTCATTGTATATTGTATATTAAAAAATAAACACATACATACATGTAGAACAAAGTTACATTATAATGTTAGTTCGGAGAATGAGATTTATCACGATGTCACATAAATACTTCTATTGCGAATTATGAACAATTATTAAGAATTATGAGTATTAAGTAATTGTGAACAAAGTGAAAGTAGTTAAAACAAAAATGTGTTCCGGGATTTGAAGTGCTTCATCAGGGCGAGAACTTGAAACAAACAAAAGAAAGTTCTCGTTGGACTATTAAAGTCAGGTAATCAACTTGTCAGTCTAGAATCTGACTTGGTTGACAAGCTGATTACCTGTCTTTTAGTAGTATATCGTGTACTTTTTTGTTTGTTTCATGTTTCTCACCCTTTACAATAGGCGAAACCTTTTCGACACGGTGCAATCCCGGAAGACGTTTTTGTTTTAACAATAACTCCGGCCGCAGAATCCACAGTTCTTACATTAAAGTGCAAGTTCCTACTAAAACATAGTAAATATTTTCTCTAGTGATCTAAGGATTTAAATAGGAATTTCTTAAACTTGCAGAACCTTGGACTTTTTCTTTCTAGTCATGTACTTCGTGACCAAATATTCAGTTAAAAATATGAGAATACTCAAAAAAATTCCACCAATCCACAAAATAAATACTATCAACACGTGATTTAAAGTAAGAACAATTTTTTTCATTATTAATAATTTGTAAAGAATCACGACGCAACTTTAATTCACCATCAGCCATTTCCTTTATAATCTTGTCTTTCAAACCTGTTTCTTCCAGTATTTTAAGAATTCTATTAAGACTCAGTAAAAAGTGAGATCCGTATCTAGCTATGAACACAGTTTTCAAACTCCCAAATATAGTATTATCAATAAATTTAGAAAAAGTTCCATTTAAATATATATGAATTCTATCAACGATATCTTGAGTGTTAACACTTGAATAATTATCAACTCGTTTGAATTCAAGTATATACATTAGATGTTCTGTGTTTAGAGCAACAACTTTCTTTCGTATTTTATTGTAGATTTCTTGAGTACTATTTTCTTCAGATAAACGCAGTGTGTAAACGCCGTTCCTGGCATATAAATAGGATAATCAGAATCAGCTAATTCCTCTAAATTAGTGATTTCATTTTCGTAGTGAACCAAGGTTAGAATATCTACCAAATTACTTGTAAAAGCAGTTTGGATGTGAACCGCATAAATAGCATATGTCACTAAAAAAGTTTTAATGGCAAAAATGTAGGTACTTTTTCAGCAGATCCAAACAGTGTAACCGACCACACTGTTAATAAAGCAGAAGAAAAAGAAGTGGTAGTGTTGGTACAATATCTTTCAATTAAAAACCAAACGATTGATGCTATTAAACATGTCAGTAATATAGCAATCCACACAATCATTTTGAAGACAATTTTTAAAACTTCGAGAGGTGAAATTTCTCTAGGATTTGGCACAACCCACATAATGTCATCTTGAGTAAGTATACAACTGCTAAGAATATCGATTTCTAAACCCAAAGCTTTTTGCGTAACTGAGTACGTATCGATGGGCCCGATGTCATCAGTAAACTCCCAACTTGCATTTAAGTGTTTTGACGCAATAACAGACAAATTAGCAGCAATGCTTCGTCTTACCAAAATAGATAGTGGATTAGGTATATTGGTATACGTTAAATGACAATTTGTGTATTTACGTGTAGGTTTAGGAAATACAATAGTAGTGTTTGAAGTACACATTTGTTCGTGAAAATCTACGAAATTTCTTTGGCAGTTATTACCATAAGCCTGGGGATCTGAGGTAATTGTACGCACTGTACAATATTCCATTTTGGTGCAATAATTTATTACAACCAGATTGATGAATCCGAATCCCCAAAAGTTTAGAAATATTGCGTCAATGGTCTTTTGATTAGTAACTATAATGAATTTTGCAAAAAATGTGTTTAAAGGATTAAGCAAGAAGCTGTAGTGCAAAAATGAGGCAAACGATCCTGGCGAATCTGAGTTCAGATAAACAATAAAGTTGCTTCTAAAGTGTTTGCGTGTTGGTGATTGTTGAACAGTTTTAGTAAAATCTAAAACAAAATAAGGATTTCTGGGAATGACAAATAAGTTCAGTTCGTCATTCATTTTGATAAAAGATAACGTTTCATCTTGTCTAAATACATTATCTATTACGTAATCGAGGCACTGCTTAACTTGAACATGCTCTAAATTTATAGCGAAACTCAAATGAACGCTGCACAATACAATAACTTTTAAAATTACCATTACGAATATTATTCAATAGTTTAACATTTGACTGTCTCTTGGATACTGTCGTATCAAACACAATTTTATTTTTATATTTGACCACTATTCCTTGAGTGTTTTTATAAGTTATTCTACTTACGGTAATGATAGTGTAGATATTTTATTGATTAAGTTGGGAAATATTTTGATGTGTAGGTACATATATTTACTATAATCACTATGCCCTTGATACGTAATAGTAGTTAATTTTAAAAATATTTATGAAAGTTAGTATTTAACTGGAGTGCAATAACCGTTGAAGGAAAAGGGCAACAGATACCCTAAATTTTATACAAGTATAAAAACCTTAAACAAAATCAGATTAAAAAATTAAAAAAACAGTAAACAAAATCGTAGTAATTTAGTAATTCTCTTTGTATTCTGAAGGATTACAATTTCATTTTTTGTTCCATAAAAATTTGATCAAGATCCATGAGCAATTTGATTGAACTTTTATTAACTCACATAATGTAAAAGGCAACCACTGATATTATTGTCTGCCATGATATAAAAATAAAATATAACGAGAAACTAAAATAGTGATGAAGAACTAGAATAAAATAAGTGTCCTTTCAAATAACCTAAAAGTTAGGTTATTTGACAATAACTGCTGGGATTTGCTCATATAAACAAAAGGATTTACATAGTTTGAAACCACAGTTTGAGTCATACTAGTGTAAGGATTAATGTTGAATTACGTTGTAAAAGAATTATACTTAAACTACAACAACCGCCAAATTGTAATCATAGATTTTGCAACGTTAAGCATGCAATTTTGGCCAAAAACCAAAAGGATATCAAATAGTAATCCAGTCAGATAGGCAACTTTCCATTCTAAGGTGCAGATATGCTTGCAGTTGAAAAATTATAGTTTCTATTGGTAATCATTTTGGGGATTTTATTCCTTAATCAATAACCGATTTCCGGATTTTCGTTATTCATCTTCTTGTGGGTGCCGCCATTTCTTAGCGAAAAGCTTCCTTGCGTTTTGCAATTCTATTCCAGTGGCATCGTGAATTTTTGGGATTGGTTTTCTTAAAATAGACAACATCGAATAAGGAACAACCATAACTCTTTCCTCAAGCACTCCTATACAAGGAAAATCTGTAAAATTTTTATAGCAGGCTTCAAAATTCACTTTTCTTTTAGGGAGATTTTTTGTTGTCGTTTTATTTATTTTTTTACTTTTATCGTGGTTGCTGTTCTCTTCTAAATTTCCGCATCAGTGCGTTTGCTGGATGTCCTGGACAGCTGCTACTTGACAAGAGGCTGAGTTCTTGCGTATTACCTGCACTGTTATCCGTGTATGCTCGTTAGAGGAACGATCAAGATACAATCTCTTTGGGGATCGTTACCGATGTGTAAACAACTGGATTATTCTAGGGGTTGTCATTGCAAAGGTCTGAACATCATTTTATTATCCTGAGAATGTCGCATCTCTAAAAATTAGACTTTAAACGTAAGCATTCGTACGTTGTCAATACAAACGTACCATCACCACACGATGATTTTGTGCCTCAGACATTTTAACTCGCTATCATAAACATTGCGCTGTACGCTTACCGTTTGTAGGTTTTTCATATTATCGGTACACGGTTTGCGATTAGATCCAGTCGCAGCTCGTTGCCTCTGTATATTTGGAAACGAATTAAAAGTTAAAATCTTGTATTACAAAGCTAACCACTTACGTAACTCATTTACTCCAATTTCTGTAGATTGCACACGAACAATTGTTGACCATTTATAGGTTAAATTAAATTCATGTTGCATGTATAGATAAACTACGCAAATTAAACAGTGACGCACTCCATTAATTTTGGTGTAATTTGTCAGATCATTTGAATTTTTGTGTGATATTACTACTGTGATAATTATAAATAGTATATTATCCTACATTTTTTGTTTTATGTAATTGATCATAATGTGTTGTTTGTAAGCTAAATTTTTTGTTTTATAAACCTGAGTCATCATAATTACTTCTTTTGTACGGTGTACAAACCGTTGCTTGTCGTTAGTTTTTTTTTCATTTTTTAGGCTATCAGAACTTGGCACCCTTAATACTAGATATGTCTAGGCCAGTTTATTATTGGTTTTAACCCACCAATCTCTTTCGACTGAAAGATGTACAATTCTACTTTCTCACCGTAACAATCTAAATCAAAACATAAAAAAATATTAAGTTAAATACACAGGGCGTTTCTGAAAAGTGTGTACATGGCTTTACCAGAGGTTCTCTGGTTCAAAATAGACCGTTTGACACCAATTTACCTAGAATCAAAATTGCACTATAAGGGGCGTCAAACTTTTAAAAAAATATTGTATATTGAGAATAACTCGAAAACCATTCGACGGATTTTGTTCCGCTTTTGTATGCTGGTTGTCTGCTTTCAAAGACTTTTTTCTGTGTAATGTGGACAAATTTCTGATGACAGGAAAAGTTGCTTTTATACGGGCATTGTCAAATAAATAATAATATTTTAACAACCGTCAACGATACGAAACCAAAATAATTCTGACAAATAAAATGAACAATTTGTAAACTTTTTTTGTTAAATTTTCCTAATGTTAATAAATCAAAAAAAAATTAAAATGATATCTACGCAAAGCGCATCCATACGCTTAGAAATTAGAAGACTGCTAGTAGGCCATGCGATCAAATTTATCATTTGTGACATTTATTTTCGGATCTTCCAAGATTACTCACATTTTGCGATTAACTACCTACTTGAAAAATGGGCTACACATTTGCCGAACAGACTGATATGCTGTTAGTGTTAAGTTTTTGCAGTGGCAATTGACGGAAGAGCGTGAGGGTTTACGTAAAAAGTTTCCAAATCAGATTGACACGATCGCATAACCTTCTAGCTGTTTACTTCAATTTTGAAGCGTATGGATGCGCCTTACAGGGATATGATTTTAATTTTTGTCTGAACGAACTAATAACATTAGCGAAATTTAACAAAAAAGAAAAAAGCTTTTAAATTGTTCGTTTTATTTGTCAGAATTATTTTGGTTTTGTATCGTTGACGGTTGATAAAATATTATCATTTATTTGACAGTGACCGTATAAAAGCGTCTTTTTCTGGCATCAGAAATTTGTCTACATTACACAAAAAAACGTCTTCGAAAGCAGACAACCAGCATACACAAACGGGACAAAATTAGTCAACCTGTTCTTGAGTTATTCCCAATATACAATGTTTTTTTGAAATGTTTGACGCCCTCTGGCACCCTTATAGTGCGCTTTTGGTTATATGTAAATTAGTGTCAAACGGTCTATTTTGAACCAGAGAACCTTTGGTAAAGCCATGTACACACCTTTCCAAAACACCTTGTACATTAAAATTTATCATCTGTAAATAAAATTTCTGAAATTTCTTTATATTGGTGCCTAATGATGTGATAATGTTTATCCCGTTGTCTTGTGACGTTAATTTTTAACCACGCCGTTCATTTCGCTTTAAGCATCGGATTGTCTGTAAATTTTTGCGACAGGCAAATTTTTTTTGTTCAAAATTTTAAGTAGGGGGAAATTGCTTACACAAATGTAGGTAAAATTTAGTTATTTTTGTTTCTATAGTTGGTCGTTAATTACGTACGTACCTGAAGTTGTACAACAAATTCTGGAAGACTTGTAATTTTTGTACGCTTGATGAACGCCATAAGTTGATTTTCATTTTAACACCCGCATGTGGCTATATAACCATTTTGTAAATTTTAGAATTACTACCCGGAAGATAAAAAATAACGCTATCAATCGCTAGCACTTGACGACTCGATCGCAGAATGAAACTATGTACTAATCACCGATGTTTCTAAAAGGCTTTTTAAAGGCAAAATTTTACCTTGAAATACATGCTCTTTGAACTTTGACCTGTCGTAGCCTCTGTTACCTGCAATCACTCCATAAAGGTTTTTATTTTCTTAATACAGTTTAATGTTAATCCACAGCTGCGGGGTGATGTTAGCAGTTTCTTTCTGACGAAACTGTTTTTGATATACACCAAGTTAAGTAGTTAAAATTTAAGTATTGTTCTTTATTATTGGTATTACATATTATTTTTAATGCGGTTAATTTACAGTTTAACTCGTCAAGTCATCATGTAAACATTTGGGGTACCGGGTTTATACTAAATTTGAATATTTATTCGATCAGACAGTGATTATATATTTATCGTGATAACGTATACTATGCCACGCTTTTGTTAATTTAGATCTTATTGTTTATTTTGCTGTATGTTACATGGTACTCACCAGAATATATTCTTTTACGAGTTTGTGTGTTTTACTTTCTTTAAGACTTACGACTTACTAGATCTCTTTAGGTGACGCCCATAGTTGCATTAGAAACTTTCACAAACATTCTTCGATACCATTCTGCGACCCACTCTACGAAAGAATGCCAAGGCTAGGTTTCTGTGCGACTTCTTTGGTGCTCCTTTTTATTTTATTTATATCTAAATATTAACACAACAAACTTGTAACAGCCTTATTACTGCAGCAGTCCATATTTATTTTGAAAGTCTGTATGGTTCACACTGATCAATTTTAATGATATTATTTTACCCAATAATGTTACTGTAGTCATTTATTGTTTACCATAATTAATTTTACCGTCTGTTCAAACTTTTATAAATTTTGACACTAATTTGGTACTTCTTTGTACGCAAGCGGTTGCTACTGGCAAGCGGAACTATAATTTTTGTGTATCATATACGTGTTTCGACCTTATTTTTTTTTGACAAATAAATTGTACAAAAGACCCTCAATTTACAGTTGTCAATGTAAAAGTAAATTGTCTCTTTTTAAAATGAACGTCTAAAAAATACTCTTTACTTTAATTGTCAGTACATCTGACATCTAAACAATGTAAATCTTCACTACAAACTACACTTCAACGGTGGATTGACCTATGTTATAAAATAGGTCATGCATATAAACGGTTTTTTTATTTATTACTCAATTCAATATTAAAGATACAATGCGAAATTGTTACATTTCAAAAATTAAACCCGGATAATATCGATTTTATTGTGAATTAAGGGTTGCGTTTATAACTACTGGTTTTAATGAGGATTGTTTCATGCACTTTCGTATGTCTTAACCAATGCTTTATTTATTAATACTATGGTAGAAATGTTATAAAAAACAAACTTAAACAATGGTTAAAATTTTAAACATTATAACAGAATTTTTACCACATAGTTATGTGCTGGAACCCTCGACTGTTACATCATAACTACACTCATACTTATTGATGCGTTTTATATAATAGACGATAACATAACAGCCACCTTAAAATCTTAAAAATTTCTGGGTTGTTGAATAAAGTACTTAAAATATCAACAATCAGAAACTATCGAGGATTCCCGACTTACAAACACGTAACAAAATATTTAGGTTTAGTAACTTCTCAAACAAAAATTCGATTTCAGAAAATGGTTATCATACCGTATAGGCACAATACATATTTATTTACACCTTTTTAACAACTTTACAACTAAAAAAAAGACTAATGCGAGGCGGTTTGTTTCAATCGAGGGCAGCAAACAGCACCATAATTACGAAAATCCTTCTCAGGATTACTAGGAGATATTACCTTATTTCTTCCATCGGATAAAAAATTTACCAAATGGCGTGTATAATAAAAAATATGTACTTACAGCCAGCACCTAGACATTCTACAGATTCACTCAAATTGGCAAAAGATATAACCTTGAACAAAATTGAAAACGTGTTCGCATCAACGAACTTTCAATAAAAGAACGATCTAACACGGTTGAACCTTCCCCCGTCTCATATTTTAAGATTAAACTGAAACTTTAAAAAGTTTGTTTTTTTAAGATCTATATTTAGAAATTGAATAGTTTTTACTTTCAAACAGAAGTCCACGTCCTTAATAGGTAAAACACAGCATACAATGAAATTAGAGACATAGCTCACTAGGAAAAAAGCGTGGTTTACGAGAAAACTGCTTTTGAGAATTATTGTAGGATGAATCAAAAGATTGTTGGGTCGTCATACATTCGTCAACATTTAAGGGGCGCCAAACGGAGATGGTGTCGTGAAAACTTTCAGCTTTTGTTTACCAGAAGTCCTACCTAAAGGAGATACTTTCTAGGACCTACTTTTTCAAAGTACTTAGATGGATCTGTATAAATACCAAAACGCACACAAACACAACCAACCACATTTGCTTCTTATAGCAAAAAAAATAACATAATTTATTGGATTTCATCAGTAACAAAGATTATCATAAGAACTACAATTAATTCTTATCGATCACGTGATCCTTAATTTAAAAATCTGTTAATTAACCTAAAATACACAAAAACGTATCACGTCTTTACATTCGTTACGTTGAATTAATTTGGCCAATAACAATATAATTAATTAAAAAATATAAAAAAAAATTAATTAAATTTGTACGACACAACATAGATTGCATAAAGCAAAAGCCTTAATTAATTGAATTTTTGCGCAAACCCAAAAAAAGCATACTAAAAAAATTCAATTCAATAGTTAAACGCCAAAGTACTTTTTCTTACAAGAATTACGAACGAAATAATCTTTTCAGTTACGGAAATTTCTTTTTTTTACTAAATGCCAAACTGGCGGTCGTCACAAAAAATCATAAAAGTATATTTATGACAATAAAACGAAATTTCTTTTTACGGAATTGCTTTCTAATAACAAATTTTTGAATAACCAGACAATAAACCCAGCTATTGCAAAGGTACATATTATTTTGAAGATCAAACAATAACCGCAAATGCAAACTAAGGTAACTGATTCACTTTAACACTCTTCATACAGATTACATTTAAAATTATCCGACACATTAACGTGCTATATGAACAAGTTAAGCGAACGGCAATAATAACGTAAATAAATAAGCAGAAGCAAAAATTTCCTAGCGAAAGCAAACACGTTAAATCAAATTAAAACGCAATTTAACGACAAAAGTCACATTTTTTCTAAGCGAAAGCAATTACATTTAATCAATGTAAATCGTAAATCATCGACGGCAGTCACTTGGTTTTTAATAAAATATAGTAAAAATAAAACAAAATTGTTACTATTAATATTTTATTTTGATCGTACACTAGTACTAATTTTAATAAATAAAGTTTTTATTTTATCTTAATTTATTTGTGTACTTTATTGCACGAATCCTTCACCTCTAATTAAATTAAATAAAAAAAATTCCCTGTTGCCTACTGTTCTATTGTGACTATATTGGATTCTACAAATCTATTTAATTAGATTTTACGTGACTGAATTTATCCTGAAGAAATGTAATACGTATTCTCGTCTAACTCGCCAACTAACAGACAACAAATAAAGTTATAAAAACACAAACATCTGTTTTCAAATTAAATGTACTGAAAAAAAAACATTGCATTAATTAAAATAAATCCGGTAATAAACGATTCGTTTAATCCGGTAATCGGAAGTTTAATACACAGTAGATTTAATGGAAATGTATTAAAATAAACCGATTAAAAAATTGACATTTATTTGCAATTACGTTAGAATTAAATTTTATTTGTCCTAACGATGGTAATTACAACAACACTTGTTTATTCGCATTTATTGATGCTTCAAATTTTAATTAGTAGTGTAAGATTAGAGGATTTTAAAGGTATTAACTTATAGTTATAAAAAGCTTGACTAAAAGTGATAAAAAAATAACCACTTACCCGATTGTTAATGGCACGGAATGGTTTAATAAAAAATCTGAAAAAAATTTTTAATTAGTTTTTTTACATAATATTTTTAAATTAGTATTGATGTTGGTGCAACTTTTAAATTTTCAATAATGTTGCTAATATTAGACCTTTACAGACAACAAAAGAAGATTTAATGATATTAATGATCAAAAGTGAAACAACAACACAATCTCATTTCACTTGTCAAATTCCCACATTCGTTTTCTTTCAATAACTTAAAGTGCTCAAAGATTTTCGACAATTTATGTTTCTAAGAGTTCGTAATTATCAAAACTCGTTTAAGTTTTTTGCATGCAAAAAGCGATTACCTCCCTGTTTTTTTTGTTTGCCGCAATTGTCGCTTTTTGCATTATTCTACCAGCCCTCATACGCCCTTTTAAAACTTTTGCTATAAATAAAAATGAAAGTTTTTTTAAAGACATAGCGCTCTGAAAAGATGAACTTGGGTTTTTTAACAACTATGTCTATACTGACGGCTAGATAAAACAATATTTATGTATTTTTAAACAAGTTTACTGTGGCTTCAAGTTTAAAGTGATAAACCCCTTGTCATAATAAGAAGACTACAAAAAAAATGTAAAATAATATACAATAAATGATTTACATCAAAGAATAGAACAAAGTCTTACTAAATTGTTAAGAATTGCTTAAGATTCTGTTTAGTCTGTTCAATATAACAACCAGAAAAATCCTTACAACTATTTTTTTATACCACACCGGGTTTTTTCATTTTATATGTACACTCATGAAATTTAAAACTTGGACACCACAATTTCTGTAAACAAAAGTTTGCACATTGTGAAGCGGGCTTAAGGGTATCATTTACAATTCTAACAGCAGGTAGTCTCAGCAGGGGTTATCTTATAGAAGGACTGTAGAATGAATCATTACACTAAGCACGTTTTAGAAAATAGGTAATTTACGTTGCTTACTTAATTTTTTCTTTAAAGAATATATTTGAAGGTATCGCTAATTAAACACCATAGCTCGATTAATTATCGAATCAAAATTTTGTTTAGGAAATGTTTACAAAATAAAATTAGAAATAATTTTGATTTAAAAACGTCTACAAGCAATAACTTTTAAATTAAATCAAAAAACTAAACATGGTTATTTGGGTTGACTGATTATTACTTATTTTAAATAAATCTAACCTACTAATTATTGTAAGTTATTAAAAAAATCATTAAACTCTCTATTCATAATATTTAGTCCTTACAAAATGTATATTTTATGACGTTTCATTTTTTCTGTAGTTAATATAAAAAGTGAAAATAAAAACTAAGGCAATTCTTATTGTCAACGTATATATTTAGTTTTTGACAAGAATTTATTACATAATTAATTAAGATACCAAGTTATAGTTTAAAATTAAATGAAAACTTTTTTTTAAATAAAGGTATTACTATATAAATAAATATAAGAAATCAATAATGGGTGTGACCTCCATTATTATTGATACATTCTTGGAGGCGTCTGCTCATTGACGCTATCAAGGTATCAATATAATTAATATTAATCGTTTCCCATGCGGTATCAATGGCTGCAATTAGTGCATTACGGTTTACTGGTATAAAATTTGGCCCTTGTTGTCTTCGGATAACAGCAAGTATTCGAGCCCAAACATTTTCGATAATGTTAAAATCTGGGCTTTTGCTGGCCAGGGTAACAGCTCCAAGTTATTTTCGTATCCAATTGCGCACAACCCGCGAAGTATGAATAGGGGCGTTGTCCTTTAACAACAAAAATACATTATGAAAATGTTAATTCAACAGATCCCGAACTATTTTTGGAGAAAGTATAGTGAAATAAGAATACTTACTTGTTGGAAAATATAATCTTCGTCTGGATAAAACACTTCGACTGAAGGTTTCATAATAGTTTCCAAAATATCTAAATACGCAGCAGAATCAAGACGTCCATCGATAGCCCAACAAACTCCTGGACCCCGCGCTAACCCAACCCCACATTCACAGAAAAATAACCACTTCGTTTTTAGGACATATGTGATTATTTTCGTAACGAGTTCCTTCCATTCTAAAAACTTTTAGTGGTCCATCGTTGCGGCTATTGAACGTTTTTTCGTCGCTAAAAATCACTCGATTCCAAAATTCCAAAGGTTCGTTCACATATCGCCTTGCAAATTCCAGACGACGTCTCATATTTTCGTCACTGAGAACTTCTTTCGCAGCAGCATTATACTTCTTTATTCCCATCTCCTTTAATCTTTTTGTGCAGTTATACGGCATCCGGAAAATGTGTATCTGCTATAGCCCTGGAGTATGTAGCAAATGGTTGTTCTGTTACGTAATGAAACAACTCGAGATCTTGAGCACGTGTAGATACTTTAGGTCTACCACTTCCGATGGCTCTTTCCAAAGTGTGTTCAAGATTCCATTTTACTCGGTAATGCCCTACGGTGCTTTTGGTATATCTAACATACGTGAAATTTCACGCACGCTACGGCCCGCCGCTAATTCCGAAACAATCCGCGCTTTCAAATCAGCACCGAGATGAGGTGGCATTTTCACAACACTTGAAATTTTAAACTAAAATGGAATTTACATTTCTTACTTTATTTATTGGTTCACACTACCCCTTCTCAAACAGTAGGTAATTGTTTATTTATTACATACTTCTAATGACCAATGTAACAACCCTTAGAGCAATATGACTCAAAGGAAGTAAATTAAACAAGCAAGGATATTCTATTGTTATTGAAACTTATTCATAAAGTAAAAGCCATTTCCTTATAATGCTAATGGACAGGATTTTCTTTTAAGTATTAAGATTACAATAGAGGACTTATAAACTTTCGAAAATATCTAATTATAAATATTTACACTGCAATTGCGCTTTTTCCTTAATAATTTCTTAGCAATAACATACACGTTCTTGGTTTTAAGTTGTCATAAATTTGATATGATATAAATTTGTGTTTCTAATATTACATCACAAACTAATCTTTATTCGCCAAAAATTGTTGCTTAAGTTGTAAAGCTTCGTACACACCTGAACAACAAACCGAGCAACAAACATAACAACGAACCGAAAGTCAAACAGAACGACAAACGATCTTTTATGATTTCCACAATCCGAACAACAAACGGAACGTTTGTGCTGTTCCATAATTATTTTCAGTAGTTTTCAGTTCATATATATTTATTATTGAGAAGAGAAAATTGCGGAAAACAAGAAGATAGTGCCAACCAAATTTTTACGCACAAAGAAGAGTAAAAATTATAATTTACTTCGCTTTTTTTTTATTTTGGAAATTTCCCGCCCAAATGATGCTAATAGGGACATCATTTTTTCTTGCATTCTTAAACACTGATTAATTTAAAACATTTTTCTTCTGTCAACTCCATAATATTACCTAAAACACAACAAACCCACAAAAGGGAGGACAAAAATAAATAATTTAATTCTCCCGCATAAGTTTGTTCGCCGTTTTGTTTAGATTCGTCCAAACCTGCAAACGCATTCGCGCGCATTTTCTTTGATGTCGGAGAAAAACCGACAAGTTGCGGGAACGCCGCAAACCGTTCGTGGAACAATCAGGACTTGCGAATCTGTTCTAAAATTCGTACGTAGCACCGTCCAAATTAATGTTCCGATTGCCGTTCGGTTCGTTGTTCTGTTTGTTCCTCGGTTTGTTGTTCAGGTGTGTACGAAGCTTTACAATAAGCATATTAATATGAACTATATCTTATGAAAGGAGAGTTATGTAACTATAATTAACGACTTAACGTTACGTTAGTAGATTCCATTTACTATTTACACATATTTTCTTGGAACATTCGATAATTAACTATCGGGATATGATGACCCTATACTTCGCAGGTTGTGCGCAACTGGATACAAGCAAATAACTTGGAGCTGTTACCCTGGCCAGCAAAAAGCCCAGATTTTAACATTATCGAAAATGTTTGGGCTCGAATACTTGCTGTTATCCGAAGACAACAAGGGCCAAATTTTATACCAGTAAACCGTAATGCACTAATTGCAGCCATTGATACCGCATGGAAACGATTAATATTAATTATATTGATACCTTGATAGCGTCAATGAGCAGACGCCTCAAGAATGTATCAATAATAATGGAGGTCACACCCATTATTGATTTCTTATATTTATTTATATAGTAATACCTTTATTTAAAAAAAAAAGTTTTCATTTAATTTTAAACTATAACTTGGTATCTTAATTATAATTATGTAATAAATTCTTGTCAAAAACTAAATATATACGTTGACAATAAGAATTGCCTTAGTTTTTATTTTCACTTTTTATATTAACTACAGAAAAAATGAAACGTCATAAAATATACATTTTGTAAGGACTAAATATTATGAATAGAGAGTTTAATGATTTTTTAATAACTTACAATAATTAGTAGGTTAGATTTATTTAAAATAAGTAATAATCAGTCAACCCAAATAACCATGTTTAGTTTTTGATTTAATTTAAAAGTTATTGCTTGTAGACGTTTTTTAAATCAAAATTATTTCTAATTTTATTTTGTAAACATTTCCTAAACAAAATTTTGATTCGATAATTAATCGAGCTATGGTGTTTAATTAGCGATACCTTCAAATATATTCTTTAAAGAAAAAATTAAGTAAGCAACGTAAATTACCTATTTTCTAAAACGTGCTTAGTGTAATGATTCATTCTACAGTCCTTCTGATATTTAATTGTAAATGATACCCTTAAGCCTGCTTCACAATGTGCAAACTTTTGTTTACAGAAATTGTGGTGTCCAAGTTTTAAATTCATGAAATAAACTTCACAATCCAGTAATTTTTATTTATTAGTCTACCTTGACGGTAAAGAACAAAAAACATTGTTTTATTAGGATCCTTTGGTGCAATGGCCTATAGCAAAAACTTAAAATCATAAATTTTAAATAGTCCTAAAGTGATCAATTTTTTATTCTATATCACTTAACCAATTTTTACAATATTGCCTGGATAATAAGCTCATACAAAAACATACAAAAAATTTCCGGAAAAATGCCGGAAAACTGATATTTTTGAAAATTAGTTATTTTCTTCTAAAAATTTGCACAAATACGTACAATCTAATTCTGAACAACTTTTCTCTTAGGCATTTTTTAATATCTTGTCATCTGATTCACTTTTACACATTTATGAATATTTTTTAAATTTGCCGCCATGACAGTGGTCATATGACATTTGTCAAAGTGTTTTTTGTCATTCAATATGCTGAATTTATTGGCCAAAAGAAATTTTTGAATGTCTCAATTACAAATATTTTTCCCATTTGATGCAAACTCTTTCCCGGTCACTGTATAGTGATCGAGACCAATCATGACAACTTTGAACGTTACTTTGTGACGGAGCCTCGGTGTTCCTGACTCATTTTCTTCCCACAACTGCAATTCCTCTAAGGCTTCATTGCTTTATTTTCAGTACCGAAGCCCATCACTTACCTTCCTCATTGAATTATCAACGGAAGGCGTCATCTGATGACTTCCTGATCACTTTTAAAATTATATATAAGGATAGTTTAGCAGCTACTTAAAACGGATTTTGAGTCCTCGAACGATTTAAAAGTTCAATTTGTTTTGCGATAACTTCGTATGGAGTATAAGAATTAAAAATTTGATCAGTAATATTTGTAATATGACAACAATGTTATATTTTCTAAAGTAAATTCGATAACAATACACAATTAATCTATAAGGTTCCAAAGGTTACAAAGTACACGTTCCTTTCAACCAACAATTCTTACTTATTCAAAAATAATTAATTTAACGCAAGCAAACGTTGAATATGAAAATCAACATTCATTATACGAATAATATTTGCGAGTAATTAATGCTGCGTGCTGATAATACCAAAAACTTTTCAGGTTAAAAACTTTCCAGCTTTCTCTTTGTTATTGCAACATTATTTGGTAATTGTACAAATTTACTGCAATGTACTTTAGATTAATTAATAAATTAAATTAATTTTTTCTTAGTGTTTTATACAAACCGTCACAAAATTATCATAACTTTCTGAACGTGTGGCTTAGGGTCAATTTTATATCATTAGTGGATCACAGTTTTTTGGTTGTAATTAATGAATATTGTCGATTTGTGCGTATAAAAGGAATTACTTAATTTTTCAACTCGGATGTAAATTCAACACTTAGTATAACCATAACTGGAATTTGAACTAAAAGTACAGGAAGAAATAAAAAGAGTGCTTAAATAAATGAAGGAAGCAGTGAATAAAAAAACGTATAAAACAAACAGAAAAATACAAGAATTGGTGGAACAGAAAATGTTGAAAGGCAAAAAAATGAGAAAAGGAAGGTGGAAATTAAAATAGAAAAGGAAATGGAGGAATATAAGAAGTTAAGAAGAGTATGAGAAGGAAATGGAAAAGAAGATAAAGAAAATAAAAAAAGAAAAGGTAAAAGAAAACTGTAAAAGAACAAAAAAAATTCAAAAAATAACAAAACAGAAAAAACAAAAGATAAATAACAAAAAAGAAAAATGTAAAGAAACATTAATATAGATAAAAAAAGAGAAAACTAAAAGTACCAATAATACGCAGGCGGAACAGGCAATAATACAGGCTAGAAGAAGAGAAAAGTTTCAGAAGAATATTTAGTAAAACTAGTGGCCCGGGGTGCACCTATAGCGCTTCATGGATTTTGAAGCAACAGGTTTTCGATAATTTTTGTCTAGGCAGGATTACATGTAAACGTTATAACAAAATTCAATAATGGCATAGTAATAGTTATGTTGTATTGAACTCTATAGTATCACACATTCTTTTCCAGCCTTAAGGTTATGAATTTTTGAAATCTTCTGTTTCTTCTCTTTCATTGGTCTGGACTTCTTTGTTCAAAGTCTAAACTGTTGTACGCTATGCAAAAATTTATTTCTCTGTGGAAAGTTACGATAAGTGGTCAAATAAAACTACCAATTACCATTTATCTGAGATCACAATGAATTTATAATATACTTTGTAAGAGTGGGACTGTTCCTTATATGAAAACAGAACACACACCACAGGCAAGAAGCCGATTAATTCCGTTGTTAGAGCGTCGTGCTAATAACGAGAAGGTAGTGAGTTCAATCCCCCATAGGCCAAATGTTTTTTATAAAACAATTGTGGTTAAAAAATAAACGGAGTGATCAGCTGACCGGTTTCTAAGATCAAACACCTATTAATACAGGCTGGGGCACTACCAACGAATTATTCTATAGCAATAAAACGACAAATAATGTTAGAAAATTTAAAATACACATATGTCAAGATTATTCGAAACCACATTTTCAAAATATTTTGAATTGTACAAGGTGCTCTAGAAACACGTACTATATCAAAGTTGGGTTATTTTAAATGGATCACCTTGTATTTTTTTTTATTTTTGAATTGTACGATAAAAAAAATGTATGTTCTTTAACATGTCTCTATACCTATTTACTTCCGTTTCTAAGATAAATCGATTTTACCTGTTTTGCAGACTCTCCAAAAAAATACAATAACTTCAAGATAAATAAGAACAAGCAACTTTGGTTTATCCCACGTTACTAAGAGCCTTCAACATCTCTTTTGCAATATTTACTGTTATGTTATGATTTAGAGGGTGTTTTTTAATACTACCGCATAACATTAACGACTTAAAATTTAAATAACTTGCTTAACTTAAATGAAACACCCTACATTTCTGTAATATGTTGGAATCAGGAACTGGTTACCTTTCAGTCGGTATTAGGGTTACCAACCCCTAACTCTGATAGTTTTCGAGATATTTTAAAATTTGCTATTTTAACAATTTGCAATTTACTGGAATTTAAGTTACTTGTGAGATATCAGTAAAATACACATTTTCTGCAAACATTTTTAATGTATAGGCCAATTCAGCTTCAAGTATTAACCTTAAAGAAAAATTTTCAGAACAATATAACAGAAATGTGCTCATGACTTATGTCGGGCTCTAAGAGTCAGTCGAATCACACCCATCTGTCACAAACAACTCCAATCGTTATTAGTTTCAGCAAAAATCGATGACACTGTAAACAATGGTAACTTTGTTAAAAAAATTCTAAAAATAATGGTTTTCGAAATTATCGTACTACTATTAGAGCGATTTATATTACATTTTAGTTAACAAATTAAAGTTTGTCTATGTTTACAGTATGATAGATTTTTGATGTACCAAATAATGGTTGCTGTTGTTAAACATCAGTAAATTGTGACCGGTGTGCGTAATTCTACTGACTCTTAGAGCCCGGGATACTAGTCATAAGCACATTTCTGTTTATTTTTTCTGAAAAAAAATAAATATTTTTAAAGTAATATTGCAAAATAGATGTTGAAGGCTCTTAGTAAAGTGGTGTAAACCAAAGTTGCTTGTTCTTATTTATGTTGAAGTTATTGCAATTTTTTGGATTGTCTGCAAATCAGGTAAAATCGATTTATCTCAGAAACGGATGTAAGTTGGTATAGAACATACATTATTTTTATTGTACAATTCAAAAATAGAAAAATATACAAAGTGATCCATTTAAAATAACCTAACTTTGATATGATACGTGTTTCTAGAGCACCCTGTACAATTCAAAATATTTTTAAAATGCGGTTTCAAATAATCTTGACATGTTTTAATGCTATAGAATAATTCGTAGGTAATGCCCCACCTGTATATAGAGTAGTTCATCGAAAACATACTTTTACACTTTGAAAAAAACGCTCAGACATGTCAATTTTTGTTTAGAGAAGGACAACTTATGAAGACAATGTTGACTCCGAAATATCAAAAGGGTAGCCCCGACAGCCTCTTTGTCAAAAATCTTAAATATCTTGATCAGTCGGTAAGTACCTCATATTGAAGCCGTTTCAATTATCTATACTACTATATTCATATTATTTCGGCCAGGCTCCCAACAAACTGCTCTATTTGCGGAAATAAAATAAATCAGAAAATATTGCAATATGGTCAAGAGTGCCCATTCATGTTTGCAAGGGACATTCATTAACGATAAAATTTGCCCCGGGAGCCCCCTTCTCAAAAATTTTAATTAGCACCTCATATGAAAGATAACTGACTTTTCTTATTTGTGGAAATAGGGCCGTCGAGTGCTCTTGGGTGCTCCTTCTCAGTGTAACACGCATATAACTGTATAGAGAATTAAAAGGGCTTGCATATGTGGTACCTGTCGACCCATCATTCTATTTAAGAATTTTGACATGGGGCTGCTGGGGCCACAATGTTAATATTTTGAGATCAACATTGTTTTCGGAAGATGTCTCCCTCTAAACAAAAATTAACGTGTCTAAGCCTTTTTTTTTAGGTGTCAAAAATATCCAAAAAACAGATAGGTGGAGATAGGAAAAAGAAAAAGTTTACCCGATAAATAAAAAAGAAAACTGCCCAATTTCTTAAGAAAAGGAACAAGATGGAAGTAAAGAACTACAGTATCGTGAGCTTAACAAATTCAAGATATGAAGATTACACAGAAATGATCAAAAGTAGATAAAAAAATTAAAAAAGGTAGGCGGGATTCAGAATTTTAAGGAGACTGTGAACAATATTGAAAAGAAAAAAGGCGGAATATATATGCTTTGTTTTACACATTAAAGGTGCTTTTGATAATGTAAACAGAAATAAATTACGGAAGACACTAAAAGAATAAAATATAAGTCAAGAACCAGTGCAAGTAATAGAAAAGTATTAGATGAAACAAAAAGTAAAAAGAAAAAACAAGAGTGCAGGAAAAGTTTTCTGAAGGAAAAACAATCTGAGGCAGGGCTTCTCCTAAAATCCTAGATTGTGAGCAATTACATACAGGATAGAGAGAAAGAAACACGAATGCGTTAAAAGGGAAGGGTGGTGATAGGAAAGATAAAAGTTTCGAAATTAGCATATGGGATCTTCGTAGTAGAGATTGCAAGAAACGAAAAAAATAAAGACCTATTAAATAAAAATTGTACGCAAATGTTGGAAAAACAAACATATTGATTTTTCAAAAATCAATAAAAAGGAGGAAGAATGTAAAATAATGACGAGTGGAGAAAGAATTAGAGAACGTAGATTAATGAAAATATTTAGAATACAAGGTGAGATGTAATAACAAAGAAAAGGGCACATAAGAGAACTGGCGAAGAAGAGAAAAATAATAGCAGAACAGGTATGGAGAATGGGGAGAGAGAGTAATGGCATTAATAAGAAAAGATAATTTTTGATAAATTGGTTAAAAGTGCGGACTTAAACAGAGGATAAACAGATGATAAGTAAATGTAGAAAAAGCAAAATCTTATATGAGGGTTGGAAAAATAAGTAATCAAAGAATAAAACATTGACAAGAATAGATAAGAGGAGAACTAAAGTAAAAGAGATTTGATATAACATGTTTACGTTTGGTAATAAGAAGAACGAATATAAATATTGGTTAAAAGATGACAAGAGACGATGTAGGTTGTGTGGGGAAGGATAGGAAGATTAGAGACATCTAAGAGAAGAATAGGTCATTAAAAAGAAGAGGAAAAGGGAGAAGGAGTAAACAGGCTGAGGTCAGTAATAAAGAGGAGAAAAAGGCTAGAAGAGGCAAAACAATTAAATTATTGTTTATTACGGTTTTGCTGAGAAAAAAGAAAGAATAAGCCTTTTGTTTATTTTTTGATTAAGTATTTTTTATAGAACCAAATTATTTGGTTAATCTTTTAATAACAATATTAATACGTAGATCATGATGAGGAAAACGAAGCTCTTGCGTTACGTCACGTATCCTTTGGTATTTGTTCTAAGAAATATTTGTTAAAAACATTCTATGCATTGATCCTTTACTCACAGAAGTATTGTACAAAATACACAAATCAACTACGGTAACATATTGCAGTGATTGTATAAGTTAATACTTTTAATGTATAGATGTAAAAAATATAATGTTTAGTAGTAAGATATAAGGGGTTTATTGTATGTTATGAGAGTATATAGATTTCTGTGCGTACGTGATGAAGTAAAGTGAAAGTAGAGAGGAGACGGTTTTGAGCATTGAAAAACGATGGGTGTGTTTTTTGCAATGTAAAACTGGAGAAAAAAATTGAAAATGAACATTGGTACTGGATAGGAAGACACCGGGATATATAATGTAAGAAGAAATAGAGATAGGAAAAATAAGAGTGCAGATTGCAATAAACAAAGACATGAAATGCGAGAAAAGGATAAGTAAATATAAAAAAAGCAAAATCTTATATGCATGTTGGAAGAAGTAAGGAATCAAAGGATAAAACACTGACAAGAATAGATAAGAGGAGACCTAAAGTAAAAGAGCTGATATAACAAAAATTATAATAAATTAATAACAAAGCAATTACCATAATGTATGTTACAAAGAAGAAGCTTATAAAAAACATAACAGTGTTTACGTTTGGTAATAAGAAGAACGAATATAAATATTGGTTAAAAAGATGACAGGAGACGATATAGTTTGTGTGGGGAAGGATAGAAAGATATACGACATCTAAGAGAAGAATGAATCATTAAGAAGAAGAGGAAAAAGGAGAAGGAGTTTTCAGGATGAGGTCAGTAATAAAGAGGAGAAAAAGGCTAGAAGAGGCAGAAAATTAAATTATTTTTATTACGGTTTGCTGAGAAAAAAGAAAGAATATGCTGTTTATTTTTGATTATGTATTTTTTATAGAACCAAATTATTTGGTTAATCTTTTAATAACAAAATTAATACTTAAATCATGATGAGGAAAAAGCTCTTGCGTTACGTCACGTATCCTTTGGTATTTGTTCTAAGAAATATTTTTTCTATGCATTCATCCTTTACTTACAGGAGTATTGTACAAAATACACAAATCAACTACGTAACATATTGCAGTGATTGTATAAGGTTATACTTTTAATGTATAGAAGTAAAAAGAAATATAATGTTTAGTACTAAGATATAAAGGTTTATTGTATGTTATAAGAGTATATAGATTTCTATGCGTACGTGATGAAGTAAACTGAAAGTAGAGAGGAGACGGTTTTGAGCATTGAAAAACGATGGGTGTGTTTTTTGCAATGTGCATAAAATAATTAAAATAAAGTTGTTCTTCGTTAATTATTTAATAGACGCGTTGTATATATTGTTGTAAATAGAAATTTGTTTGTCGTTAAATAAAATATTTAATATAATAAAATTAGAAACAATTTAAGCAACACAAAAAAAGTAAGAAAATATCGTAGAGAAGATCCAGGGTCAAGATGACATTGCTGAGAAAACGTTAAAGGTTGGACGTAGCGCGTCATGTATAAAACACACAAAGTCAGTCTAATTTTAGAACAATCAAATTGTATAAAAAAATTTGTAACAGAATATTTTTAGTTGCGTAAATGTCGTACATGTAACGTTACATAAATTTCTATTCATATTTATAAAGATTTGTACCTTCCCTTATTTTATTTTCAGAAATTAAAATTTTGCTAAATCATAAAGCACGTTATATTATGAATCCAAGACTTTGAGATATTGCAAATATAAAGAATAATAATTAAACAAAGTCTCATGTTTATGTGCAATATAAAATGATATTATTCAACACATAAATGCAATCACCGCAATACGTGCAACACGGCTAAGAAATTTATAATTGCGGAAATAACAAACATATAACATTGTATTGTAAATGAAACGAAAGTAACTAAATAAATTCTATACAATACATTGGAATTAAATAGTAAGGAATAATTTGATTAAATAAGTAAAGTGTATCAACCCCTTATCTATTCTGTTCTTTTTATTTTTCCCTCACATCTCATTCATTTTTCTGTTCTTGGTTTCTCACATTTCATTTCTACACATTCTGCACTTCCTCTTCTCATCTTTCCACCAATATTTATTTTCATTTTCCTTTTTCCGCATTTGTAACTTGTCACCATTATTTTTACTCTTATGCTCTTTCATTCCTTAAAATATGTTGGTATAACATTGGTTTCTCTCATCTTCTAGCTTTCTTACCACCTCCTTCCGTAAAGATCAAAGTTGTTTAATTTTTTTGTTCTTCGTTACCTTTTTTCTCGTCAGTACTATTTTTTTTTCGCTATCTAACTCGATACATCTTTATTCACTTTCAATTTATCGTACTACTTCTCTGCACATGCGCAAACTTTGTATAGTATTGCACTCTTTACTAATTTATTGAATAAATATTTCCATCTCTTCATATCATTCTCAAACAACTTTTCCTTAGTTTCCAGACTTGATCCAACAACTTTTTTGGTTATTAGTCAAACTCCTGTTATACGTTTCAAGTTTTGACGTTACTTTATATCCTAAATATTTTACTCAGTGACATTCTTTATTTTCTCCTCCCTACACCAGAATCGTCTTTCTTCCTTCTCTCTTTACTTTTTTAAAACACCACCATTTTTGCATTTTTCACATTTGCCCTTCAGGTCTTTCCTTCGAAATTGCTTTGAAAAATTATTTATTTTAAATACACGGTGTTTTCTATAAATATTATAACGAGAAATTGATAAATTAACGAAATAGGGAAGATAGTGAAAGTGATTTGTTATGTACTGGAATTTTAGCCCCACCCACAGAATTGACATGTATAAAACATAATTTGACATTTTTATTGTAAAAATAAAAAAATGAGATAGAATTCTTAAACCGTTTCAAAAAATATTTGTTATATTTATTCATCTCTCGTTACAACTGAATCTGATAGGGGACAATAGAGTTTAGCTCTTAAGCAAAATGTTGGTGCAACAAATACTTACTATGCTTTGTTCAGTTGTGAGCATGTTGTCTCGGGAATTTTCTTTAGTCATTCTCTGAAAATGTATGAATCCTAATTCTATGTTATATGAGAACATACGCTGATCTGATTTACGCATGTTAACTATGTTATATAATATGCAACCTCTTTTTTTTCGTTCTACCCTCACTCATCATTGGACATACTTTTTTCCCATATTACGCCAATCTTCTCTATTAAATGTTTTACTCTACCATAGATTTCCATCAACTTTAGCGATGTCATCACACCATCTGCCAACACTACGTCCCCAAGGGATGTTATAATTTTTGACTACTAAGACCAATTGTCTATTTGTCACAGAATTGTTTCGTCATTAATGTCGGTGGAGGGGTCAATAGTAAGAACCTACAACCATGCAATCCGGGCTCTAGGTCAGCACTCTACCAGCCCCCCCCAAACCTCTCAGGAAATCATCTTTTTGTAGTTACAGCTCCGGGCACTCAGTCCACGATCGTGATGGTTCTACGTGAGACCTACCAACTATTCATAGTCTATCTAAATGTTGGGCTTTGTCTAAATAACTTTTCAGGGCAGCTAAATCTGTGTGCACTCCATTATATTAGAGACAAATGCGTAAGTGAGGCAACACTCTTAGTGCTGTAAGTCTACTTCCTCTGCTATACGATGCACAGCCTACTGTTCAGCAGGCATTTATGAAAAGACTTTAGCAGGTGCCTCTCAGTTTTTTTCCCCGGGCGTTGGCCTGCCTCCTTAACAGGCTCAAGTGGTCCCTTCTTTGGTCAGCCATGATCTTTTGGTATTCTTCGCCGGGTCATGGCCTCGTCATACAATTGTGCAGTTTTATTAAAATTTAACTATTTAATGAAAAGATAAATGTAAGAATCGAACTAAAGTGTAGAACTAGTTGAGATGAGAAAGTAAGAATGGTACTAGTATGAAATTTGTCTATTATGATTATTGTCACAATGAAAGCTCCTAACTTCGGATAATTCTACACAAGTAGGATTATGGCGTTTTAGAATGATATAAATGTTAAAATGCAGCTCTTTCCGGAGCTGTTGTAAAAATCAGACGCATTTACGGGTTCTCATAATATCACTGACTTCTCGTAATACGTAGTGATAACCTTCAGAAATAAAACCAATTAACTGAGGTTTAATGTATTAGTTGATAGAACGGTCTAGCAATCACAATGGATCTTTGATATAGTAAGCAACTACAAGCATAAGGTCAAAAGAGTAAAATTCATAGTTGTAGCTGTAAATAGCTGAGAACTCAAGCATTTCCGATGCTCTGTAAAGAACATGCGGTGCCTCTCAACTATATTCAACCAATCTATCCCTTTCAGCTCGTGCTCTGATTGAGAACCTCTCTCCGCAAGTTGCGCCATTAAACTCCAAAGTCATACATTAATGATTACTTTACTTGCAGTGTCTATGTTGAGACTGTTTTACATACTACCACCCTTTGTGCCCTATTAATTAGGTATCGAATGTTCTGCGCCGAAGCGTTGCGTACCAGATTCTGTAATGCAATTACCAAAGAGATGATAACTGGCAATTTACAAATGCAAAAAGTAAATATGATTAACGAAATAAACGCAAATAAAATCTAGCTAACTAAAACAGTTTTACAAAAAAAAATATATTTTGCGGTAACTTACTATTGAAAAAGAATAAAATGCAAATTTAGAAAAATAAAACAAAGGTAATGACAATTGGCTAAGAAAATGTAAAAATGAAAATAAAAATTGACAAAGAAAAGGTTGTACCTTTGAATCACTTCCAATATCTAGGAAAATATTGGACGAGAAAGGATCACACCTGGTAACAGAAGACGAAATCAGATTAAATCTCTCTGTACTTTCGAGAAGAGCAACCGGATTTCCCGTTAGCTATGGTACCATAAACAAAATTGACGAGATAAAATACAACTATCATGCCAAGGTTATGTCCAAACAGCTACAACCCACTGTTGAAAAAGGTTAAACGTATTATTAACTTTTTAAAAAAAGATGGTGACTCTGGCCTGTCACAATGATATCAGTAATATACTGTCCTGCAAATTCTTAATCTGCCAAACTACAGATGCAGGCACTTCAAGAATTAACAAAGGATGACTCGGACCGCCAAATCAAATTTTGCTAGCAAATGATGAACCTGATCGACAATAACCTGATTTTATTAGCATCAGTTCTTTTTAGAGACGAAAGTTTTATCTGACATGGTGAAGTCAATTGTGAAAATTGTCGTTTGACAATTGAGTTGTAATATACTCAGTTCCCACAAAAGGGCAGTGTGTAGGCTGAGTAATAGGTGATCAGATTGCAGTTCAGTATTCTTGGGTGGTAATATTAATGGAGCAACATTTCTTAACTTGATTCAGAGCGGCCTCATACCAGCGATGCCATTTTATTTTTAAATCCCTTTGCTCCGGATTTACTAGATGATCGAATATTGTAAAAACAGAACAGAGCTCTACCCAGTTATTCTGTGATCGTTCGTAGCTGTTTAGGCAAAGTTTTTCTTTTCAGCAACGCCTATTTTATACATTTGTTGCATTAAATAGTTTTGAAGTTGTAAAATCGATTGTCATTTTTATTTTATCTTTGAAAAAATTTAAGAAATCTATAGTGTGTTGTATTTTTTAGAAGATATCTTTCAAACGAGATGTCACTTTGCCTACCTTTCCATTTGAAACAAAAGTGGGAGGTGGCTGATCACACAAAAACTATAAACCTAAAAATGTGAGCAAAAAAATGCGAGACTTGTTTTTTTGGCAAAAATCTTACTCCAGTTAAAGTTTTCACACCTTATGTTTAATTTACGTTCCTTCAAACTAACGTTCTAATAGTAAATCCAAATTGCATATCAATTTCTTGGACTTATTTAAAAAATATTTATCGTTCAAATTATTTTGTACATTTTAATTTAAAAAAACAGAAAATATAAAATTAAAACAGATAAATAAAATTACTCAAAACAATAACATCTTAGTTTTTTCACGCTACTGACATCACCAAGAGATTTCGTAACCTCATCAAAATATTTAGCCGTTAAACTTGGTTCAACACTTTCGCTACAATTCTTAGAATTTTCGTCACTAACACAAACCGGAGCTTTTTCATTTGTACAATATTCGGTGGTCACAATTTCTCCGGTGTTGTTGTGCACCCAATTCAAAATATCATTCCAGCACTCGCATTTCCACGGATTCCCGTCCAGATGAACTTGTTCGGGTCGAATTTTTTCTAAAACTTCCAAGGACAAGTAATTTAATTTGTTTGCGTTCACAGAGAATTTTGATAAGCTAATTCGATTGGGAAACGAGCTGACATCGATTTGCGTTAATCGGTTATACGTTAATCCCAAATGCTTCAGTTTCTCCAAACCTTTAAACGCTTTAATCCCGATGTTTGTTATCGCGTTAAAATCAAATATTATTTTAACAAGGTTATTGAATTGTTCGAAAGCGTACGGAGGTAGTTCGCTTATTGAATTTTCGCGAAAATCAATTTCCACTAAATTTTCAAAACTGCTGAACCAATGTTTGTTCCAGTTTGTGAGCTTATTGTAATGCATATGCAAAATCCGCAACTTCGGGACATCGAATGTGCCATTTTCCATAGTGGAAATTTTATTGTGCGCCAAAGATATTTTCTTCAAGTCGGGCATGTTAACAAACACTCCTTTAGGTACTTCTTCAAGTAGGCCATTTTGTATAAATATATTTTCCAACCTGGACACGTTGCGAAATGCGCGCGGTTGTATCGAATTAATGTTACATTTTACGAACTCAATTCTTCTGAGATTATCCATATATTCAACACTTCCCACTTTTAACTGGGTCACTGGTTGTTTGATAATTTTAATTATGCCTACTTCGCCGGATATGTTTGTTGATTTTCTGCTAACGCAACCTCTTATAGTTTTGTTAAAAACGTTTCCGTTCATGAGAGTTACTTCCGCAATCACATTTTCGAAGGAATTGCAGCACTGGGACAGAGGCAATAAACTGAATGCACTTAAGAAAAATAAATAACGGTGATACATCGTCGAAAGTTCAACGTTAACTGGTAGATAGTAGGAATTTTATTTATCACGTACTGGGAAACCCGCAATTCTTTTAACCAATAAACAAGGTGTAATTGTGAAAGTTAATGGAAATTTAATTTATTCGATTTAAAGGGCAATGGGGATTCACTGACAATTTACTGTTAAAAATTTGTAAGCGAATTAGCATTCTATATCGTAAACACCTAACTGTTATTTGTGATTCAGTTGGTTAGATGGCACTAAATAATTAAATCATTTTAATTTGCGAAATTGTGTCTAGTGTCTAAAAAATTAAAAGACAAAACTTGTAGATTATTGTTTTTAACTTTTAGTTCTATTATCTCTTTTCCTGTTATTAAATATCAACTAAAGGTGTAAGTTTTTAAGAATTAACATTTCACTAAATTATTACCAGTTGAATAAAGAAACAATAGAAACTATATAGTTAAAAAGAACGTATTTAAAAATAAAACTGTTTAATAAAAACCATTTTACAAAACTGAACAAAAAATTAGCAAAACTTTGCACCCCAAAAGAAACCTAACCAGAAAACTGCTTCTACGAACTTTTGTGGGAAATGCTAAAACCAAATTTAAAAAAATAATTTCGTATCCTCGATTGGATTTTTTAAAACAAAAATAGGTAGTAATACTATAAATTAAATTATGAACGTTATTTACAAAAAAATTATTTACAGTAAATCCCTATTACTAAATCTATCCCAAAACAAAGGTTAAAGCATATAATTAACTTTTTTACAGCATCGTGTTACGGTTTACTTGTAAACAAACTCAAAAATATAGCAGTGTTAGAAGACCTTGCCGGCAGCTCCTCTTAGTCGAAAGTGGTCGTGGGCTTATTGAGAATCGTTCAAAATAAAGGCTTCCACACTGCACGATGAATTTATAAGACGCCACCTAGGATTGCGTATAAGATATTCTAGAGCCTCTAGAAACTTGTAGACACAGAAACAAACCGTACGTTGATAAAAATAGTGTATATTATTATAGCAACTAGGCTTCAATCAACACACATACAAATACATAGACGCACAAACAGATAATATCATTTAGAAGTAATAGCATAATATAGTTATAAAATAATAATAACTTACGAGAGCGAGTAATAATTTGAAGCACAAACACCCAAATAGATTAGCGTATTATGAAATTTTGACAGTCGTAGCACCGATTATTCCATGCAAGCGATTCGCCGCCGAGTTTGCGTGGCAAATATTGTTCTGAATGTACACTCATGAACTTGGACACCACCATTTCTGTAAACAAAAGTTTGCACATTGTGAAGCGCGCTTAAGGGGTATCATTTACAATTCTAACAGCAGGTAGTCTCGGCTGGGATTATCTTATAGAAGGACTGTAGAATGAATCATTACACTAAGCACGTTTTAGAAAATAGGTAATTTACGTTGCTTACTTAATTTTTTCTTTAAAGAATATATTTGAAGGTATCGCTAATTAAACACCATAGCTCGATTAATTATCGAATCAAAATTTTGTTTAGGAAATGTTTACAAAATAAAATTAGAAATAATTTTGATTTAAAAACGTCTACAAGCAATAACTTTTAAATTAAATCAAAAACTAAACATGGTTATTTGGGTTGACTGATTATTACTTATTTTTAAATAAATCTAACCTACTAATTATTGTAAGTTATTAAAAAAATCATTAAACTCTCTATTCATAATATTTAGTCCTTACAAAATGTATATTTTATGACGTTTCATTTTTCTGTAGTTAATATAAAAGTGAAAATAAAAACTAAGGCAATTCTTATTGTCAACGTATATATTTAGTTTTTGACAAGAATTTATTACATAATTATAATTAAGATACCAAGTTATAGTTTAAAATTAAATGAAAACTTTTTTTTAAATAAAGGTATTACTATATAAATAAATATAAGAAATCAATAATGGGTGTGACCTCCATTATTATTGATACATTCTTGGAGGCGTCTGCTCATTGGTCCTTTGGCCCTTGTTGTCTTCGGATAACAGCAAGTATTCGAGCCCAAACATTTTCGATAATGTTAAAATCTGGGCTTTTGCTGGCCAGGGTAACAGCTCCAAGTTATTTGCTTGTATCCAATTGCGCACAACCCGCGAAGTATGAATAGGGGCGTTGTCCTTTAACAACAAAAATACATTATGAAAATGTTAATTCAACAGATCCCGAACTATTTTTTGGAGAAAGTATAGTGAAATAAAAATACTTACTTGTTGGAAAATATAATCTTCGTCTGGATAAAACACTTCGACTGAAGGTTTCATAATAGTTTCAAAATATCTAAATACGCAGCAGAATCAAGACGTCCATCGATAGCCCAACAAACTCCTGGACCCCGCGCGCTAACCCAACCCTACACATTCACAGAAAAATAACCACTTCGTTTTTAGGACATATGTGATTATTTTCGTAACGAGTTCCTTCCATTCTAAAAACTTTTAGTGGTCCATCGTTGCGGCTATTGAACGTTTTTCGTCGCTAAAAATCACTCGATTCCAAAATTCCAAAGGTTCGTTCACATATCGCCTTGCAAATTCAGACGACGTCTCATATTTTCGTCACTGAGAACTTCTTTCGCAGCAGCATTATACTTCTTTATTCCCATCTCTTTTAATCTTTTTGTGCAGTTATACGGCATCCGGGAAAATGTGTATCTGCTATAGCCCTGGAGTATGTAACAAATGGTTGTTCTGTTACGTAATGAAACAACTTGAGCACGTGTAGATACTTTAGTTCTACGACTTCCGATGGCTCTTTCCAAAGTGTGTTTAAAATTCCATTTTACTCGGTAATGCCCTACGGTGCTTTTTGGTATATCTAACATACGTGAAATTTCACGCACGCTACGGCCCGCCGCTAATTCCGAAACAATCCGCGCTTTCAAATTAGCACCGAGATGAGGTGGCATTTTCACAACACTTAAAATTTTAAACTAAAATGGAATTTACATTTCTTACTTTATTTATTGGTTCACACTACCCCTTCTCAAACAGTAGGTAATTGTTTATTTATTACATACTTCTAATGACCAATGTAACAACCCTTAGAGCAATATGACTCAAAGGAAGTAAATTAAACAAGCAAGGATATTCTATTGTTATTGAAACTTATTCATAAAGTAAAAGCCATTTCCTTATAATGCTAATGGACAGGATTTTCTTTTAAGTATTAAGATTACAATAGAGGACTTATACACTTTCAAAATATCTAATTAGAAATATTTACACTGCAATTGCACTTTTTCCTTAAATTTGATATGATATAAATTTGTGTTTCTAATATTACATCACAAACTAATCTTCTTCGTACACACCTGAACAACAAACCGAGCAACAAACATAACAACGAACCGAAAGTCAAACAGAATGACAAACGATCTTTTATGATTTCCACAATCCGAACAACAAACGGAACGTTTGTGCTGTTCCCATAATTATTTTCAGTAGTTTTCAGTTCATATATATTTATTATTGAGAAGAGAAAATTGCGGAAAACAAGAAGATAGTGCCAATTTTTACGCACAAAGAAGAGTAAAAAATTATAACTTAGTTCGCTTTTTTTTATTTTGGAAATTTCTCGCCCAAATAATGCTAATAGGATCATTTTTTCTTGCATTCTTAAACACTGATTAATTTAAAACATTTTTCTTCTGTCAACTCCATAATACTACCTAAAACACAACAAAATGGAGGACAAAAAATAAATAATTTAATTCTCCCGCATAAGTTTATTTGCCATTTTTTTTTGATGTCGGAGAAAAAACCGACAAGTTGCGGGAACGCCGCAAACCGTTCGTGGAACAATCAGGACTTGCGAATCTGTTCTAAAATTCGTACGTAGCACCGTCCAATTAATGTTCCGATTGCCGTTCGGTTCGTTGTTCTGTTTGTTCCTCGGTTTGTTGTTCAGGTGTGTACGAAGCTTTACAATAAGCATATTAATATGAACTATATCTTATGAAAGGAGAGTTATGTAACTATAATTAACGACTTAACGTTACGTTAGTAGATTCCATTTACTATTTACACATATTTTCTTGGAACATTCGATAATTAACTATCGGGATATGATGACCCTATACTTCGCAGGTTGTGCGCAACTGGATACAAGCAAATAACTTGGAGCTGTTACCCTGGCCAGCAAAAAGCCCAGATTTTAACATTATCGAAAATGTTTGGGCTCGAATACTTGCTGTTATCCGAAGACAACAAGGGCCAAAGGACCAATGAGCAGACGCCTCCAAGAATGTATCAATAATAATGGAGGTCACACCCATTATTGATTTCTTATATTTATTTATATAGTAATACCTTTATTAAAAAAAAACGTTTTCATTTAATTTTAAACTATAACTTGGTATCTTAATTATAATTATGTAATAAATTCTTGTCAAAAACTAAATATATACGTTGACAATAAGAATTGCCTTAGTTTTTATTTTCACTTTTATATTAACTACAGAAAAAAATGAAACGTCATAAAATATACATTTTGTAAGGACTAAATATTATGAATAGAGAGTTTAATGATTTTTTTAATAACTTACAATAATTAGTAGGTTAGATTTATTTAAAAATAAGTAATAATCAGTCAACCCAAATAACCATGTTTAGTTTTTGATTTAATTTAAAAGTTATTGCTTGTAGACGTTTTTTAAATCAAAATTATTTCTAATTTTATTTTGTAAACATTTCCTAAACAAAATTTTGATTCGATAATTAATCGAGCTATGGTGTTTAATTAGCGATACCTTCAAATATATTCTTTAAAGAAAAAATTAAGTAAGCAACGTAAATTACCTATTTTCTAAAACGTGCTTAGTGTAATGATTCATTCTACAGTCCTTCTATAAGATAACCCCTGCCGAGACTACCTGCTGTTAGAATTGTAAATGATACCCCTTAAGCCCGCTTCACAATGTGCAAACTTTTGTTTACAGAAATTGTGGTGTCCAAGTTTTAAATTTCATGAGTGTACTTGACAAAAATTACGGAGAGTACCGGACCTGGCCGATTATTTAAATAGTTTAAAAGCGCACACAATTAATCAGGTACTTTGAACATCTTTCTAGTTTAAATTCTCTGTACAGCGCCAAAAAGGTACGTTGTTGAATTCACAGCTGCGGTACGGATACATAGAACGCGACAAAATTTATGGATAGCATGCATAATAGAATTAACTTAGCTTGTATAAATAGGAAGTCTTCGGTGTTCGACAGTTAATAAGCAGATGTGACCGCTTTGGTATCCAAATCTAGTATTTTATTGTCCAATAAAGAAAAGGAAAAACCAAAATGGACTCCGTTGATAACAGTTGCTGGGCTGCTCAAAAGGAACCAGATAACAGGCCCTTGACTAGAAGGAGATTCCAAGGTAGGTTCAAATTCCAACGCTAGTGAAAATACCAGACTTAACTTCGTTATTTTATCATTTTCGGTTTATTATCCATTAATTAATTCATCGGAGAAGACAGTACACACAAAGAGACCAACAGGAGAAACCAAAAAAGAAAAGGTAGAATGCAATTGATAGAACCCGTGATAACCAATTATTTATTAAAAGAAAAGCGAAGTAAAAAAGTACTTACACATGAACAGTAACTGAAGACCTATCCCTAATTTGTAGAGATAATGTTGCTGCAAGTTATGCTACACAGCACATGTCTTCAACGCATGTGTATAAACACGGCTGTCTATACTGTAGGGAGAAATTGGTCAACAAATCAATTTTTAATGCTGAAGTTTTGTTTATATGCAAAATAATACCGTCACAATCGTCACTAAAGTAAAAATCGGTAGTAAAAAAAAAATAAAATTGGCACTAAAGTAATTATTCTTCTTCATAACACTTACACTACTAAACCAATTGATGAACAACTTCTCTAATTTTTAACTCATAGTATGGCTGTAAACACAATATATAATTTTAAATAAACAAGTTGTTGTAGGAAAGATATTGTAATATGACACAGAATGAAACAACAAGGAATACAAAAATTGATTAAAAAATTAAAAAAATTGAAGAATGAAGTAGAAGCATAGCACATTTTTGAGTAAAGAATAAAAAACGAAATAGAGAAATTATTGCATTGATATGTTACATGGCGAGGAAACTTGCCTACAAAAGAGTTATGGGGTTGCCGTCTTAACCCCATCGCAATTAACACAAATCCTACATCAGCATATTGCGAAGTAAAACGTGGAATTCAAACAAACGATTGCAATTAAGGAAATGCTAACAATCGGGAAGCATTTCTTAACGACCTTGCTTACAAAGCAAACAAACCTACTTTGCACATATAAAACGAAGTAGGTACGATAGTTACAGCTACAGTAACAAAAAGAAGCAGCAGTCAATAACTCTCAGTCAGAATTCCGTCAACATCAGTTGAAATATCGGCCCGAGTTCAAGTAGATTCGTTTAGTTCAATCTGGCGCATTGCTAACCCGGGCCAACGATCTTCAGTTCGACATGTGGTACCACGGTATCAGGTATCACTTACGCAGCGCATAGTAGGCAAATTACTATGTTTCTGACCTAACCGCTTTCATTCATTATTGTAAATAGTGCAGCTCGATTACGGTATGTGCAAATAATAAACGCTAGTAAAAACCAAGTTGATTCTAAATTCTTTCTCTGGTTTGACCTGGCGTCTAGCGAAACCACATCTTAAACGCCACAGTGGTGACCCCGACGTAATCAAGTTAAAGAAAGACAAACATTCGAAGAGAAGCAACACAACAACAACAGGTATAATCGCAAAATTTTCTTTATACCTACGCTACAACAACATGAACGACATGAACGCGAAAACGACCTCCATTGCACCGGCTACGCTTGCTGCCGCTCTAACTACTGCCCGACAACACGCCCGTCAACAACGCCACGTCGGCTACATCAGGCCTGCCATGACGACGCCCGCCAACACAACCCGTGCCATCGTTGCATCCGTCATAGACGTCATTGGCACCAACATTTTCCTCACTAATTCAATGATGTAACGCACATCAACTTGGGCTGATAGACCATAAACAAAGTTGTTTCATTAAAGCCATCGCCCAAGAAAACCCCGCTAAGATAAAACGCAACGACCGCTGCAACGACCACAAACTCCACAACTGCTGTTTCAACGGAACAAACGATCACGACGCGCACTACGTCTTGACGACATAGCCTTTAACGATCAACCGCACTCGCACACACGTCACAGAACCCACAGGCTCAAGTCTTCAACGTACAATCGCCCTGGAGCCGCATGCTCGCCCACACACGTTACGAAGCTTGGACGCCTGGTTCTAAAATCCATTTGTCTGTCGCATACAGGGTGCGCAGAGCAACGAGCTCGTGCACACAAGCTGTCGAATACAGCACACGTAACGCGCAAATTCGCCTCTGGAGCAGCAACCGCAACAAAACAAAAAGCAGCAACGACAAACCCCTTAACCGCAACATCTGCAACAGGGCCAACAAGAACGCAACAAACTAAAACATCTGCAACGGCACTGACAAGAGCCCCCCCACAACGCAACAAGAAGACATCCGCAAAACAATTTTTTTTACCTATTTTCGCGTAACAATCTTTGACACTCTTTATCGTGGATCAATCCACTAAGGAGGGACCCATATGGGGTTGCCGTCTCAATCCCATCGCAATGAACACAAATCCTACATTCGTATATTGCGAAGCAAAACACAGAATTCAAACAAACGATTGCAATTAAGAAAATGCTGACAATCAGGAAGCATTTGTTAACAACCTTGCTTACAGAGCCAACAAACCTACTTTGAACATATAAAACGAAGTAAGTACAATAACAAAAGTTAGTCAAGAAGTTACAGCTACAGTAACAGCGAAGAAGCAGCAGTCAATAACTCTCAGTCAAAATTCCGTCAACGTCAGTTAAAGTATCGTCCCGAGTTCGAGTTCATTGGTTCAGTTTAATCCGGCGCATCGCTAACCCGGCCAGCGATCTTCAGCTTGACATGTGATACCACGGTATCCGGTATTACTCACGCAGCGCATATTAGGCAAATTACTATGTTTCTGACCTAACCGCTTTCATTCATTATTGTAATTAGTGCAGCTCGATTACGGTATGTGCAAATAATAAACGCTAGTAAAAACCAACTCAATTTCAAATTCTTTCTCTGGTTTGACCCGGAGTCTAACAAAATCACACCCTAAACGCCACAGAGTAAAAAGAGAAAAAGTAAACAAAAACTTATAAAATTAGGGTATGTAATGGTGGAGGATTTCCAGAACAGTAAATAGAGGTAAAAATTTTAATTTGTTGGAACTATAAAGATAAAAACTAAAATTAGATGAAAAATTATCTAGGATTAGAAAAATGGAAGAGAAAAAGGTATTATCTGATTTGCCAGAATTTAAAACAACAAATTTAATAAACTGTTAGATAAAATTATGATGTGCGGAATAGAAGAAAAAACTAAAACAGATAAAGAGAGTGCAGAAAAAATTATGGAGAATGACATGAATAGAGAGGCCCCAAAAGATATACAGTAAAGGGAAAGTAAAACTAATGGAAAATAAAAAATTCAAGCAGAGAATAGAGTAGTGGTATCTGAGAAAGTAATAAAGGTAAGAGAAGAAAACAAAATATTAAAAAGTTGGAAGGAAGTAGAGAAAAGTAAACTATTGTAAGGACAACGAGAAAAAAAGTTGTATGATTAATAAAGAGGATGTAAAAGCAAAAGAGAGAGTAGATAAGTATAGATACTTAGGTTACAACATCAGATATGATAACAAAGATGGAGACCATATAAAAGAGATGAAAATGAAAGGAAATAGAATAGTAGGACAAGTATGGGGGTTAGGGAAAAGGATATTTGGTAAAGATATAGAGAAAATGAGATGGATGTTTGAAAAGTTGGTAAGAAGTGTGGTACTGTATGAAGCGGAGATTTGGGGTTGGAGGGAATGGCAAGAGCTGGAGAAGGTACAGGAGAAATACTGGAGGTGGACGTTAGGACTAGAGAAAGAGACACCGGGGTATATTGTGGAAGAAGAGCTAGAAATAGAAAAATACGGATACAAGCAGGAAGAATTGCAGTAAGGTATGAAGAAAAATGGGAAGTAGGAAGGAAAATGAAATACTTTTTGAAGTTTGGAAAGAGATCGAGGCACAGAAGGTAAAATATGGGGAAGAAGAAAGAAGAAAATACTATGAAAGAGTGGGATACGCGAGAAAAGAGATTAAGAGAGGGGGGGGGAGAAAGATGGAAGAGGAAATAATTGCAAGAAATAAAGATACTCAAGCAGGAAAGAAAAGAAAAAATAAAAGACGGAAAATATAACGGGAAATACATAAAAATAATGACAGACAAGACACCAAGGTACATAACAGAAGGAAAAGGAATGAATGAAATAAGAATGATTGCAAGGTTCAGAATGGGTAATAAAGAAAATGAAAATAAATATTTCATGAGTGATGAGGAGAGAGTATGCAGGTTGTGTAGTGATGAATGGGAAAATATAATACATATAAAAGAGGGATGCAGGGAAACAAGACATGAGGAAAAGGAATGGAAGTTACTACTAGGAGAGAAAGGGAAACGAAAACAATGGATGAGGGAAGTGTTGGAAAGGAGGAAAGGGGTGGAGGAGAGGAAAAGAAAAATACTGAAAGTTTAGAGAAGAGAGGGATGGAAGGTTGAAGAAGGAAACAGAAATTAGTTAAATTATAATTTAATGAAATATTATGTTGTTTTTATTTATTTTTGAGATTGTAAAGAGACAAACCGAATCTTTTGTTATAGAAAAAAAATTTTTAAGACAAAATAAATATTGAATAGAATAGAAAAACAAAACCGAAAAGAAAGAAAAATAAATGGGAACATGGGAGAAAAAGATTTTGCATAAAGTAAAAGTGGATGAAGAGGTAATACAAAAAAATAAAAACGAGAAAAAAAATAAATAAGAAGTGGTAGATATTGCGTAGAAATGAAATGAATGTTCTGTCAATTTAAAAAAAACCGAAGGAAACATACATAAGTACATGCAACAACAAAAAAAATTTGGAAACTTCTATTTAGAGATCCACATTCATAAAAAAATTCTCACACTAAGATCCATATTTATTTATTTATTTATTCGTATGGTATTTTTGTTATAGTCTGTATTGTGATGTAAGTGTAATGTGTGGTGCTTCAGAAGATAAGTATAAACCTGCACAAAATTACAAAACAAAAACAAAAGCGTTGTTTTTAACAATTTTTGTTATATCCTTAAGTTTTATTCTACTCCGATTGAAGAACCGGTCAAGACAAAAAAAATACAAAACTTTCAATGTTAGTTTTAGCAAATAATTTTACTAATTCTCCTTATACAATAAACACAGTTTAATATACATAAATCATTGCTTCTTTGCATGACTCAGTTTTACGATTATACTGTTGATCGCACAAAAGATAATAATTGTAGAAAATTTTGTCCGTTTTGATTTCATACCTGCTCAAAGAAACGATAAACGCAGACATTTTCCGCTTGCGCAGGTACGAATTAACAACCAAAAAAGTCATTCATTGTTATCCTGCACTAGTTAACTAATGTGCGGTTCTATTCTCCCTTGTTTTTACGATTTTTCCACAAAATTTCGTAACTATCGGTTAGCTCACGAAAGTTTTTGAGGACCAATGATGATTTAAGAATCATTCAAGTAACCGTTTCTCCACTGGTTATGTCTTCCTGTTAATCAAAATTGCTAGATTTTGAGGTACTACTTGTGAATTTGGTAGCATGCAAAAGATCACGTTCTGAAGACGCAATTTTTTACAACTGGTATTATGTACCTATCTGTTTTCTTTATTTAATAGTATTTGTATTATACAACAATAATATTCTAAAGTAAACGTGACTGCACAAATCGTATTCATTTCAATTAAAATTAATTAACTGTTTTATGGATCCTACTGTAAATTTGGATCCAAATCTAATTACTCAATGTTACAACATCAAGTTAATTTTATAATTAATATTGTATTTTAAATTTGTTTAGGTTTTATTATTCACATGTTGAACATATTATTTTTTATTTTAAATATTTGCTTGTATAATAAGTCTGTCTTGCTATTGTTTTTGAAGTTTTCTTATTGCCACCTTTTTTTATACATTATGGCCAATTTAAATTTGAATGTGAGGAAATTTCATTAATTACATCAATTCGCGGTGAATGTTGATCAAATCAAAGAAAAATATGTACATTTGTTTGACATTTCACCTCGGAGACCTTTATCTCAAAATTGAACAATATTATTGTTACACTAAATTTGTGCTAGAATATAGTTATTCTAACATAAAGAAAAGGTTCAAGTTAAAGTTAAAACTACGAAGCCAAAATTTTTACAATTTTTTATTTAATTAGAAATTATAACAATACATAAAAGCCTAGAACGTTTAATTATATTAATGATTTTATGGAAGTAATCCGCTTTCCCAAAGGAAAAATCCAAAACTTTTGTACGATTTCATTTTATAAATAAACAACAATTTAAGTCGTTTTATACTATAATTAAAATTAAAAAAAAATTTAATACAGGGTGTGGCGCGAAGAGTTTTGATTAAAAGTAATGGCGGATAGAGTTATGTTAAAATCTGAAATTACGAAGCTATAGGTTTTCGATGACGCCGAGTTCAAATATAATATTGTCCTTAATGTGGCACTTCCGGTTATACCGGAAGTAGACGTCAACTTTGTTATTTTAAATGGAACCTAGTATTTTTATTTTATTTTCGGATTCTACATGAAATTTTAGATTAAATTTGTGAACAATGTCCTATACCAAAAATGAAGTATTTTCGAGATATTTCGATTTTTTTAAAATTTTGAAAAAATCCTAGTCTACATTGAATACCGATATCTCCATTAATAACGAAGCTAGTGACGTGAAATTGTAACTAATAAACAACAAGCGCTTGCCCGTTAACTCCATGTGTCCAACTCATTGATATTTCATACAGAGTGTTTAAAACTTAGCTGCCACCGTGGCCAATTTAAATCATTTATAAGTTGCTTACTTTAAATAGAACACCCTGTATTTTATTACATTTTTCGCTGTATTTTTTAAGCCAATTCGTTTGGTATCAGTATTCCCTATACCTAAATCCAACCAGTTTTGAGATATTTCATTATCTTTGTTAAAACATAACAACACTTAATTATTTCAACATTAGTAAAGGGTAGGCCATGATTTCCATTATTTAAGGTGATATTTTGATATTTTTCATAAGTTATTAATTCTGAAAAGTAACCAATAGCCTGAAAGGATTATTAATTATGGATATCATTAAAAACGTTGACTAGGTATTTTGTATTAATTTAATTAGATAACTTACAAACAAAAATAACTAAATGTAATATTAAACAAATAAAGTTTTATAATAAGTGTTCAAAATTAGCTCCATCTACTTCTAAACATTTATGAATCCTTTTCATTAAGCTACGTCTTGTAATTCTGGAAATATGGTCGGGTGTTAGAGAATTAAAAGCAAGTAAGACTCTTTGCATCATATCTTCCTTTGTCGTAACAGGTTTGGAAAATACCTGATTTTTAATGTAACCCCAAATACCAAAATCTAGAGGAGCCAAATCAGGAGAGCGAGCTGGCCAACGAAACGGACCTTGATTGGCAATCCATCTATCATCAAACATGTCGTAAAGATGGTCAGCAACACGCCCAAAGTTATGAGGAGGTGCTCCATCTTGCTGATACCAAGCTGAAGTCGCCTCTCCATTTCTTAAAGTATGTAACGCGGGTCGTATGACTTCTTCTAAAATGTCGCAATATCTTTCACCGTTTAAATTTTCATCATAAAATTTTATTGCTAAAATTTTATCGTCTTTTATTGCACAAAAACATTAAAACTCCAACTATCTTGGAAAGAACGTTCTTTAATAACATGTGGATTTTCATTAGACCAAAAATGGGAATTATGTCGATTAAATAATCCATTTTTGCTAAACTTTGCTTCATCACACCATATAACTTTTTTATGAAGTTTTCATCCTCTTGGGTCTTCATTAAAACCATTCACAGAATTGCACCCTTCGAGGAGGATCATCTAATTTTAAGTGCTGCACCAAATGATACGAAAATGGTTTCCATTTGTGTTTTTTAAAATGCGATGAATTGTTCTCGTCGACAAAGTAAGATCTCTTTCACAATCTCTAATAGAGGCATTTGAGAGGCCGTAAAATAACCCAAAACATTAATTTCGTTTATGTCATTGTCCACTAGTGGTTTATTTTTATTAATTTGTGTCTTAAATTGACCAAACTGACGGCAGTTTTAAGCAATCTTCTTACAATATCACCAGTTGCATTTGGTCGATTTGGATATCTTTCTGCAAAAACACGACAAGTCCTTTCAACAATTCTATTACACTCGCCGTAAATAATAATAAGATTTAGGAAATCATCATTAGTAAACCCTACATTTGCCATTATTTACTATGAAATACAAACTGGTAAAGAAAACTGTCAAAACAACATAAACATTAACGTTCTAACTATCAAATCTTTGACAGCCATGGCCTACCCTTTACTAATGTTGAAATAATCAAGTGTTGTTATGTTTTAACAAAGATAATGAAATATCTCAAAACTGGTTGGATTTAGGTATAGGGAATACTAATACCAAACGAATTGGCTTAAAAAATACAGCGAAAAATGTAATAAAATACAGGGTGTTCTATTTAAAGTAAGCAGCTTATAAATGATTTAAATTGGCCACGGTGGCAGCTAAGTTTTAAACACTCTGTATGAAATATCAATGAGTTGGACACATGGAGTTAACGGGCAAGCGCTTGTTGTTTATTAGTTACAATTTCACGTCACTAGCTTCGTAATTAATGGAGATATCGGTATTCAATGTAGACTAGGATTTTTCAAAATTTTTAAAAAAATCGAAATATCTCGAAAATACTTCATTTTTGGTATAGGACATTGTTCACAAATTTAATCTAAAATTTCATGTAGAATCCGAAAATAAAATAAAAAATACTAGGTTCCATTTAAAATAACAAAGTTGACGTCTACTTCCGGTATAACCGGAAGTGCCACATTAAGGACAATATTATATTTGAACTCGGCGTCATCGAAAACCTATAGCTTCGTAATTTCAGATTTTAACATAACTCTATCCGCCATTACTTTTAATCAAAACTCTTCGCGCCACACCCTGTATGTGCCCCAGAAAATCAGTATAAACATGTACAGTGTGAGTGACAGAAACTGTATTGCAATAATATTGATCAAGTATGTCAACAATACTAAAAGTAAATAAAAACATAAAAATAACAATGTAAAGCCATTGCATGACGATATATAATAGACCGGTCTAAGCGCCAGTCTGCTTGACGACAAAAAATATGAAGAAAATAATGAAAACAAATAATTAAAACAGTGAATACAAAATATTGTTTAATTTCAGATGTTCTAATTTCTAATACAGTGTAAGAATACAGTCGAAATATAATTGGGGAAATTTTAGTGATAAGTTTTATGAAAGAAACTACGAAAATTTTCTATAAGAAGTTACGCTTGATAAACGTAATCACAGGTCAACAACAATCTTACCGACCAATACAAGGAGATAGTGACGTCAATGGCCCTACTTTCAAAGCGGAAACGGTTTCTTGGTGCGGGTATAAATAGGCCACCAAACAGAAAAATACATCGTCTTGTTTCTCCGTCGTCTTCAAAGAGCCTTCTTCTTTGTAGTCCGAGAACCACCTTTTTATCTATTGTCCTGGAAAAACCTCTTCTCCACCGCAGCAATTGTATTAATATTCACCGTATTTCAAACATTTATTTTGCCGTTTTTAAACCGAATTCTATGTTAGTGGCTGTTTTTATTGTTATTTTAGTGTCTTGAGACCGTAAGGGACCTAGTGCTCTGTCGCAAACAAGGTTGAGAAATAACACCCCATTGAAGCGTTTAAACCGCGAGAGTATCCTCTTGCGCGACGTTTGCCCTTTGACACCCCCGTAAACAAATACATTAGTCGCCGTTTACATCATTATTTTAGCGCCTTGAGACCGTAAGCGACTTAGTGCTCTGTCGCAAACAAGGTTGAGAAGTAACACCCCGTTGAAACGTTCAGACAGCGAGAGTTTCCTTTTGCGCGACGTTCGCTCTTCAAACACACCCATAAACAAATACCTCCTTGAATACGTTCAGACCGTAAGTGTTCCCCTTGCGAGACGTCCGTAACCAACCCTGATATGAGTACGTTGTGTGAACAACTTAACGAAAAAGAATATTTCACTAGACTTAAATTACTGTGCTCTAGCGTAAAGTCCATTGCTGTTTTGTAGTCACCGTTAGTAATTGCAATACTCTTGTGTGGCATTCCCCATTTGCATATTAAAATCCCCATCTATTAACTCCGACCGTTCTCCCTAAAGAGCACTCGTAAAACAGAGGCAACCTAAAAAAAAATAAACTGACAAACCTGGCAGACCAGAAACCACTAGTTGTAGTAATTTCAACAATTATTAAACTAATTGATATTAATAATTAATCACAATAATTAATTTCTTTACGTTTAGGTTTATTTTGGTGTTGCAGAGTTACCAACAATCAGGGGCCACATTCTAGTCGACCGATAGCGCTAAGGCAACCATCAAGACGCATTCTAGTGGGCGGGGAGCCGTGACTAGCCAGAATACTATTTTGTTTATATTTTTATTATAAATTAATTTTTTTTTTATATTTATTGTACCGAGTGACCCAATAGGACGGTTCCTCGGCCATATCTAGGAAACCGTTCGTCGTATGGCGTATGAAATATAGTTAATTTAGTTAAATCCTTCTCCGCCAGGGGGCTAGTTTTGACACCATGACCAAAATTTTAAAAAAATCAAAAAATCAAATCGAATGATATGACTTTTTCTTTATGATAAAATAGCCAAATGACATCCAAATAAGCCAGTAAAAACCATTTTTCAAAATCTTGTTCCTAACCTCAAATATTGGGAAAATGAGAGTAATTTTTTTATTAAAAATTTAGCACAAAATGAATAAGATAAAGAGACAATTGTGAGTCTAAATAGAATTCATTTAGGTATTATTTAAAAAAATATATATCATCAGAACATTCATGTTGCTCCAAAGGGACTAAACGCATTTTGAACTTATTGTTACTTTAATATTACTCTTGTAATTCTAACCTTTAGTTTAAAAAGTAAGCCTAAAAACCTAAATAGGTATACTATATCTAAATTCGAATATGTTAGACCATCTATTTTGGAACCATTTACAAAGATTCGTTGTAAAATTTGATGCCCCAAATCTAGTACTTTTAAGCTGTTTTTTTTGCAATATGGTGTGTGGTCTTAGAAAAAAGAAAGATAGGTAGATAGTTCAGTTCATCTTTGCCAAAAAATATAATATATTTGAAAATTAAAAAGTATAAGGCATAACTTTTTATTCTCAATAATAAAAACAAGGTAAGTCTTTGCTTGGTTTTAAAGTAAAGTAAAAGCACCCTACACTTTAGGTCTTGGAAAATTAAACAAATGGAACACGATGCATTATAAAATGGCAGTCGTAATTTTGTAAATTATTTTGTTGTGTTTACATTCAGGAAGTGCAGTTTTTTGAATTTGTAATCTTTTTTAAAATGCCGATTTCTAACCAAGAAGCATTTAATATGCTGGCGATCTACGGTATCCGCCAAAATAAACAGTACCGAAACAGAAAGTGCTGTGGAGTTGTTTATGTAATATGGATTTGTCATATTTGACTTAATTTTCATTAGTTGATATATTAATAGTACGCTGCAGTTAAATTTGATTTAAAAATGGTTCTAACAACGGAAGAAAAAGTTTTTTGGTAGAGCATTATTTTCGTTCATATTTATTTTTTTTTTCGGTACTGTTTATTTCGGCGGATACTGTATTTTGAATGTTTTCAAAATGGGATTATCGCTGCTCGCACTTTCTATTTGCGCTATCCGAATCGACCGCGTGTTTGTGCGTTTAGCCCAGCGCCTGTTAACAACGGGTAGCATCCGTAGACCTGTCATGAATCGGAGAAATAGGCAAAATAACGAACAAAATGTTATTAATATCTTGGCATCTATAGAAATCAATCCCCAAATTAGTACTAGAGAAATTTCTTGAGACTTGGGTATTCCTCAAAGGACGGTTCATCACATTACTCAAACCCAGAGGTATGTAAAAGGTATACCTTTTTATATAAAGTTTAATCTATTTTACACTCAAATTATAAAACCCCATGTTTTTTTACATTTTTTGCTATTTTAGACTACACCCCTACCATATCATCTTACACCAAGGCCTTACTCCTCCGGATTTCGACCGAAGGATAGATTTTTGCCACTGGCTATTAAACATGGTAGCAGAAGTTGTGTCAAATGTGTTGTGGACTGACAAAGCCACTTTCGGTAGTAATGGGCAATTGAACTTACATAATGCGCACTTTTGGGCCCGAAATAATCCGCGCTGGTTTGGAGAAGTCCAGCATCAAGGGAGATATAGTGTAAATGTTTGGTGTGGGATAATTGGAGAGCGGGTTGTTGGTCCGTTTATTTTTGACGGAGCATTAAATTGTCGGACATAATGGATGATATTCCGCTGGACGTCCGCCAAAATATGTTTTTCCAGCATGATGGTTGTCCCTCCTATTATGCCCTTGCTGTTCGCCAGTATTTAGATGACACCTTCCCTGACCGTTGGATTGGAAGAGGAAGCCTGTTCCCTTGGCCTCCAAGGCAAGTTTTTGTAATGTTATTCGCCGTAAAATTGCTTCAGTATTTAACACAAGAATCTTTGGATGTTGCATTTTGGAATGATTCTGTTTATAATTGCGCACATATTAAAACTTATTAAATATTTCAAGGTCTCCCGATTTAACCTGCCTTGATTTTTTTCTTTGGGGAAGAATTAAAGATATAGTCTTAGCAACAAGGCCAACTTCCCGTGAGGATATGATTGGAAGAATCAGGAATGCCATCTTGAACATCCCAAGAGCTGAAATTGAGAATGCTGTTCTTTCAACACATCAGCGTCTTTAGATGTGCATCCAAAATAACGGAGGCCATTTTGAACACTTGGGTCGCCATTAAATCCCTTTTTTTCCTTTTATGGGTTTTATTAAAAAACGGTTTTTTTAGAACCACAGACCATTTCATAAAAAGAATTCCGTAAAGTAACTATATTATACCTACTAAAATCTTTGTAAATGGTTTCAAAATAGATAGTCTAACATATTCGAATTTGGATATAGTATACCTATTTAGGTTTTTAAGTTTACTTTTTAAATTAGTTAGAATTACGAGAGTAATATTAAAGTGACAATGAGTTCAAAATGCGTTTAGTCCCTTTGAAGCAACATGAATGTTCTGATGATACATTTTTATTTAAATAATACCTAAATGAATTCTATTTAGACTCACAATTGTCTCTTTAACATCTTATTCATTTTGTGCTAAATTTTTAATAGTTTTAGAAAATTTATCGCGCTGTCCTCGATCTTCAAACATCCATTATTCTCATTTTCCCAATATTTGAGGTTAGGAACGAGATTTTGGAAAATGGATTTTATTGGCTTATTTGGATGTTATTTGGCTACTTTATCATAAAGAAAAAGTCATATCATTCTATTTGTTTTTTTTATTTTTGTTTAATTTGGGTCATGGTGTTAAAATTAGCCTACTGGCGGAGAAGGATTCAACTAAATTAAGTATGTTGATTCTTATTGCATAAGGAATGCTCTTTTCAAAGATACCAAATTTGTTAAAATCGGTCAAACCGTTAAGAAGTTAAAGCAGGTTATTGCAAAAACAATTGAACACCCCCCGCCATCTTTGTTTTTGAAATAACTGAACTTTTGTTTTTACGAAAATGATAGATAAAAAATTTATAGAATGTGCAATTTAAAAATTTAAGATGGCAGTTACGCTCTGTGGTGGTCATTTTTAAAACTTTTTAAATATTTTTGTGCGATTCCTCATGGCCGATTTAGCTAATTTTTTTTTTTTACGCCAAAGTCATACGTCGAACGGTTCCCGAGATATGGCCGAGGAACAGTCTTATTGGGTCACCCGGTACATTGCCTAAAATAAAATTGTGTAAACTGTCTTCGTATTTGTCTTCGATTAGAGCTACCTAGGTCAACACGCTTACAACAGTTTTATTTATTTTTTGCCTCAGCATCTTCTATGTTGCTGTGACTAATCTGTTTATTGTTTCTGTTTCGGAAGTCGTGGACTGTTTTAATTTATTGCATAGTTTGCCTTGGTTTTAAAATATTTTGACGTTTCTTTTTTCTGCAAAAAATGTGTATGTATTTTCCAGTTTGTGCTCACAGAATACATTACTATTTAATCTATTGTTTAGTTGACAGAATAATAACATTTTGACTTAATTTCTGTTTATTGTTTCATATACTGCTAAAGTCTACTTGGTCTAGCCGGATGACAGCTAAAATCCAAGAAATCATGTCGACACAAACCGCAATTAACTTTCATGAGGTAGCAGATTTAGCCGACGCTATCTTAAATGCAGTAATAAACTCGAACAGACGGTTAACACAAAGAACTCATACTTCAACAGCCTGTGGCACAGCTAAAAGTAAAATACAAAGAAAACCGCCAACATGAAAAAGAGAACAAACCCGTTCCAAGACCACAACGTATAACCATTATAGATTCGGCAACTGACCAAGAAAAGCAGCCAGCAGTCAAAGATACAAATAGAGCTAATAATGACGAAAGACGTGCAGAAACAAACATGCCGTTTTCTTGTCACCTACTAGAAGTCACTGGAGCAGACATATGCGTCTACCCGCAAGGTCAACTTAAGAGCAGACTATAAGTGTTCTAGTACCTTACGCAGCCAATAATGTCACATTACGCCTACGCATACATCCTCAGCAAGATGCTGAAATATCAATCACTACAGACACTTGGAATACAGAAATTGGAGCAGTCATCCGCCAAACCTGGAACAAAAAATAGAGACCGCTAACATTTCTGTCGCACAAATTAACAAACACGGAACAAAAGTAGGCGGAATGCGACAGAAATCTACTTACCATCTACTCCACGACTTGACACTATTAGCATCTAGTGCAATCAGTTAACAATCTACAAAGATAAATAACTAATCACTTTAGCATTTAAACAGAAACTAGATTGTTCCTTATCTTTTTTATCAACGTAAGTTAAACACACGCTTAAGAATCATTTTTCAATAGTTAAGCGCATAACGAATCACGTACTTTCATTACTTGGCGGTTGTAAAATTTTAACAATATTACTCCGCTTTTATTACATGTTACTAATATAAAGTCTAAATATCAAGATATAAACGGGGGTAGGGGGAGGATGTCACCCTTTTTTTAATTTCTACATACCAAAAGCTTACAAAAAAAATACGTTAATAGTTTCTCAGAAAGATAATCAATCTGCAATTCAGAATTTTAGCCGTGGCTTGTAATCAGTGTACTTTTATTTTAGTCTTAAACAAATATATAATTTACTTTATAAAATCGATAACTTTCAAGCTATTTTCTTGAAACAAACAAGAGTTTATTAATTTAGCAAAAGCAAAACGGCGACATATAGGATATGTTTCTACGAAACCGTTGATAAAAACTGTCGAGATAGATATTTCTTTAAGCTTAATGTGAGAAAACAAAGATAAATCGATTTTAAAAATGTATAAAATGACAAAAATAATAAATATTTTAGCAAAATTGGCACAAAAACAAATGTGCTTTATCAACGAAATCTACTTAAAATTACAGTACAAGCTACATACAACAAACACATTAATAAAATCAAAAGCATTTACGCCTAAAAAAATCAATTTTCACCAAACGGAGATGAAAAATGTTTCCTGCGGCAGTTCCGGAACCTGGGCAATTCTCAACAAACGTCTACCTCATAACAGGCAGAAATGATGAGTATCTGACGCATTATCCGGGTCAAACAGCAGGTATCAACTTCAACGAATTAAGAATAGATCACGAACGCAACAAATAACTACAGACATCCTGACGCAAAACACCACAAACCTGCATCGGAATAAAATTTTTATACCCGAGCACACAATTAAACTCTATTACGACGTATTTACAACAAAGACAAAACCATTCATTATAGACGCCTTTAGGAAGCAAGCATTCAAAAATTTGCGTCAACTGTCACACCCAGGCGCACAAACGGCAACCAAACTCGCAAAACAGAGGTTTCTAAGGTTAAACATACAAAGCAAGTGAAGTGAAATCGATGGTAATAATGGAAAGCACAGTACAACAGAAGATATAAAACTCCCTCAGTTGGATTCGACAGTGCAAGTCAATTTAGTCGGACCTACACCTGTATCACATGAACGTAGTAACGTGGATAGACGGTTTTAGGCGATAGGTAAAACCTACACCGTTGGTAAATATTCAGGTTGAAACCGTTGCGGCACCCCATTACCCGATTCAAGCAAAACTGTACCACAGCTTACCACCCGCATACGAACGGCTTAGTGAAAAGATTCCATCGACACATAAACTTGGCGCTTATGTGCCATAACACCCAGGACTGGTCCAACACATTACTCATCGAATTACTAGGATACACACACGTGGAAAGACCAACGCTAGCTGATGTTCGGCGAAACCAAACGCGTACCAGGAAAGTTTCTGAGTGACCAATAGACTAGCCAAACAGTTGAGCCAGAAACCTATGTGACGGAACTGAAAGTTAAAAAATTAAGCGTATTTTATATTTCGAATAAAGCTAAGAAAAATTTTAAGTTAATAAAGGATATTAAACTATAAAGTTAAATAATATCTTACTGAAATGGTAGTAGATGGATGTAGAATTAATAAAACGGAGAAGAAGCTTAAACCTTATTAAAAACCGCATAACTTATTCACATGTTAAATATTTTTTTGTTCGTCATGCCTTCAACATTTATAATGGGACGGAATTAACTGCAAGTTTAGTCAAATGTCAGTGTCGAATATAAATTTTAATTACCTGAAATATAGAAATTATATTCTAAATTAGAGAGAAACAAAGAAACTGAAAAAAGACATGGCTCACTAAATAATGGCATAGACGTTTTTTTAAACAAATAAATACATTTTTTAAATTGTTGACAATATAACAAAAAAATACCCGCATTAATTTTTTTCAGCACGAAAAGGGTGTGAATACTAATATTCTTTTTCTTGTTATCTCATCTATAACATTTCGTCATATAATCACATCAACTATGGTTATACCTACTGAAAGAAAAATGTTCACTGTCGCTTTCAAAATTTAGTTACATTTCAACTTGACAGGGTGCAAGATTGTTTAAAAACGTGTCTACCGGAGAAAAAACGCCAATTCATTTTAGAATTCAACGCCGTGTGTAATTTAACTTCTTGAAACGCAAATGTAGTTTTAAATTTAAATACAAGTTTTTTGAGCTAGTACGTACATTTTAATCATACAGAACTGTGGTAACTAAGTTTGTAATTATAATTTTAAAAGTTGCGCAACTAAGAAAGATACGATTTACAGTTGATTGTTTTGAAATGTCTGAAAGTACAAATGTGAACTAGAAGCAAAAGTTGAATACTGTTGAATAAAAAAAAAAAATAATAACATTGCCCTCAAAAACTGTAGCAGAATAAAATGTCTTAATGATTTGCTTATTAACGTAATTAATAGTTTCGTATTTTTTTGTGTAGTTATTGTAAAAAATAATTTATTGTCGGTAAAAAATAATTTGCAATATTAAGTAAAAAATGAATACATTTAATACGCAAAGATAGAAAAAAAGAGGGAGAGGGGATAACGTAATTTATTATTTCTACGTTTAATATGAAAAACGGGTAAATTTAAATTTTGATTAGGCGTATCGGTTCAAGCAATATCATTAATAGCCACCTCAACTATAAACACAAGTTACTTTATGACGACGTTTCACATCTATGTTGCACATGTTTGGTCGGACAAGTACTAGAATGAGCTCATCAGTAGGTTACAGCTACACATATTTTATAATTTATTAATAACTAACTGTCCCGGCGCGCTTTGCTAAGCCAAATAAAAGAATTTTTAGCAGTTATCTGTTAGATCTATTAGATATTCTGTTGTTGACGATCAAGAATGCAAACTCAAATGTGCATCGATATGTCAAGTGCCAAGTCGATCGATGTGTCAAGTCGATCACAATAAGTACCGTTGCGTGAAGAAAATCACTGATTTTCAAAAAATCATATCTCCGATAGAATGGGTCCGATCGTAATTTTTTTTTGCTAAAAAGGTATATTTTTTGGCTACTTTGCGCCATATATTTTGACCTCCTCAAAAACATGCATACCAATTTTGCGGTATTTACAATTTCCGCAAAAACCGCGAGGGAAATCGCAAAAATCAAACCTTTGTAACTTATTTTGGATCATCATTCCAATCGAACTAACGGTTTAGGAGGAGTTTGAGGACAAACAAACAAACACACATTCATTTATATATAAAAAATGTAACCACATGTGTAATTTAGATACATACGTTATAGTCTGTTTGAAATAACAATACGATACAGAATTTATGTTTTCTTTTTATCTCGGTTAGCTTCAGTTGGAGAAGAAATAGTTCAGAGTTCAAAAATATAACTTACAATCTTAAAAACTAAACAATAATTTTTATACAAAACTTAAACTGTTACAAAAAATGAATAAATGGCAATTCATGGTTACCCTGTATATGGGTCAGTTGGTATCGGCGGTAACACACCAGGCAGTTGTTCTCAATAGCGGGCGGCGTATAACAACTTGGAAGTACCTATGAATCAAACGTGAGTGAATGTTCTTTTAATTGCTCCAGCAATTGCTTTATTTTAAATTGATTTGCGTGCGCCCGTTTTTATACACAAGTGAGACGTTCAAAGTATATTGCGAAATTGTGAACTTAATTGGATCTGATACGGTAATTTTAATTAAATACTTCTTGTTTGATACTAAGGAATAAAAATACTTTTGGCAACAGTGTACGGGAGATAGAGGAGTGGCGTTAGGTTGTTGTCTCTTACGAACACCAAAATGCAATTTATGTCCATTTTTAATTACAATAAATAAATGGTAAATACATTAAAACCAACTACGTAGTTTGTGTACAAACGGGAAACCCAATACTTCTGCAACCCCTTTTCTTACATGAATTATTATAGATTGGGCAAAAGGTTACATGCAAGTTTATCTTCCCGGGTGTGTTTTAAATCGTTTTCTTTAGATGTTTAAAATAAACGTGTAGTTCTTAAACAAGGAACAATAAGTTCGTAGTCGGACACCTCCTTCAACCCGGTAAGTAATCGAATGTTTCTGGAATATAATAATTAATCGTGTGGGAGAGGTTTGAGAGATTGGTGGTTAAAGCATAATATAAGGAGACAAATAGCACGATATTGCAAACGCTACCGATACGTTCAGCCTAGTCCTTACACCAAGAAAACAAAGCATTATAGAATAAGCAAAGGCAAATGCAGCGAAACAAATTAAATTACTTGACAGCTTTGCGGTTTAGAAAACAGAAGAATCTGTCATATGGAATTGTCTTAAAGGAAACAAATTTAATTAGTTGCTACAGACTACCACGTAACAGAGAGAAATAGTAGCATCAGGTAAATAAAGTGCAAGACGGGTAATTATTTCTAGGATACTCAAGAAAATTAACAGAATTGGAAAGCGCATTGCGAAACACGGAGAAAGGTGTTCTGAGACCGAAACTACAAGTAAGTAAGTAAGTGCCTTTTTGGCCCGGAGATGATAAGTTTATATCGTCGTTTTTCAAAATTTTAGCAGGTGAGAAAATAGTAGGGGAATTGTCATGCTTGCGGAGTAGGGAAACTGACGTCACACAAATTTACTTGTATTTGTATTTTCTATGAATGCACTTTTTATTTCTGATAATGCACTTTCTACAATGTCTTTTACTTCTTGACTACTATACAAATGTATATCACTTCCACCTGCGTAATTAAATTTGTTTTTAACTTTATTCGACTTAATAAAACATATTAATAAAATGAACGAAGTCTATACTATTTGATCGTACCGTACAGAGATTGCGCAAAAGATGAAGTGGGAGTAATCGTGAACAATGAAATGGAAAGAATTACAATACAAACCAGTTTTTCTCAAAATTATAGTGGCACATATTCAACGTGAAACGGTGATGGTAATAAGTATAAAAGAAACGTTTAAGAAAATAAAAAAAACCATGCTGAAGTTTTGCCAAACAAATAATTTATAAATAAGCAACCCATTTTGAAAAAAATTGAAGAAATATGTATTCGTAGCCGAGGAAAGAAATGTCAGAAGCAAAATGGACTATACAGGGTGCTTCACATTGAGTGGCTTTTAGACGTTATAATAAAACTACAAATAAAATGAAACAGAAAATTTATATATAGGGTGTTTTAAATGATACGAAAATAATGACCAGGTTGCAACACAAAAAGTAATCAAAACAGGAAGACTTTCATATTAGATAAATATTGCACAGTACGTTCTTTTTAAAATAAGCGATTAAATGAACATTGTAAACAGAAGAAAATTGTGTGGACATAAAAAAAGAAAGATATTAAACAGAGATAAACAAGTTTAAAATAGAGGAAATACAAAAAGTATAAAAGGAACTAATAGAAGATTTAAAACATGCGATGAAAAGAAAACTAGCTGGTCAGTGCAAGAAAGATAGGTTACTTTCAGAGACACTGTAATAGAGGTAGCGAAAAAAAGTTTTGGAAGTAAATTTACGAATGAAAACGTGTTGCAATATTTTTAAGGTACTTTTGGCGCATTGTGATTGCACGTAGTAGTTAAAACTTTGTCTGAAGTATGAATGACTTGTAATGTGCGGGATCTGTAAACAAATTGTTGTTCTTTTTGTTAAATTTGAAATAGATGCCTACTTCCTATATTTTATTATTTCAAATCTATCCTGAAATGTACTATTTTTTCCTTTTTTTGTGGACTGATTATTTTATTTTGAGAAGAAGGATGGTACCCTTAAAACAACCAAATTAACTTTTACTCTCGATCAAAAGGTACGTGAGAAAAAAAATTTTCTTTAAGCATTCACCCCTAACGTCTGAGCCTAGTCGGCCTAAACTTTTATTGCGTTTCCATAACTGATGGTTCTTGATCTTTTTGGAAAAATCACTCTATTTTTGTCTTAGCTCGTCGAAAACAAACAAAAATTAATTTTCAAAAAGTTATTCAAATATGGGTATAAAATGAAAATGCAAAAGATTCTAAGCCATAAATTTAAATATATTTTGGATTTTTTGCTGATTACTTTTAGAAGTTTTAGAGATAATTTAATTAAAAATCCACATTTTGTATAACGTTTTTTTTAATGATTTCCAGACCCTTAAAATGTCTATCTTGTTAATTCTTAAACTAATTGAATTATTTGTATAGATGCACGTGATTCTCTATGAATAGTGATTTTTCCATAAAAAAAAGACCTATCAGCACTCATTGAGTTCTCCCAAGCACTTTCTTTTATTGCCATACCACCAATGTTTGTGGTTGCACAACGGTGATTTCCTGGTTACAAGTTGTATGGGGGAAATGCTTAAAATTAAAAGTATAACTACATAACAATAAATATTATTCGTTTCAGAAAGGCAAATCTAATGGTAACCATCAAAATTTAAAAGAATTAAAACAAATTAAATAAATAATTAATATAAAAGCTTACAAAAATGGTTTGCAAAACTTTAAAATTCAGTGCATGGGTAACCACCATGTTGTTATGTGTGCTTAACATTATATGAGATGGTTTTTAACGAACGCTTTGTTAGCATTAATCCTTAGAGGTGTTACAGAATTTCATGGTAGTATCGGAAAACAGGTTTCTTTTTTGTTTTCTTCAAGCACCGACATGTGGCAGCTGTATTTTTCGCTGTATCTTTATAATACGCCATGTTGATTTTTAAACAATTTTATTTACTCGTTCATCATTGGTTGTCTATTTTATGTGAGTCATCTTGAAACAAGCAGATATTTAATCCGGCATTTTCTTTGCCATCCGCATTAATCGGTTCTTAATCGCAACGGTAGTTGGAACCGATTTCTTGCACGATTATTAAGTTATTATTCAGCCCACCTGTTTCAAAACAAATATCAATATTCCTTTTTTCGTGACGTTAAAGGCGCAATTTTGGGTTTAAGATTTTGGTTCTAATAAGGAGGAATAATCTCGAATGTAAGTTCTACTTTTTTCTGACCATTGCTCTTGATGTTGTGTTTGCTGAGGTTCAAAGGTCAACTCGTTGAAAAGCACAAGAATACGAATAGTATCCTAACATTGGTTTTGGGCTGAGATAACCCGCTACAGCCTGCCATAACTAGACTGATCAACCTCGTTGTTACCTTTAGCATGAGTCCCTGCTAACAACTTTGGATTTATCTCCAAGTACCGTAATTTTGAATTTACTATATTTTTCATCGACTCCAAATTCGGCACTTCGGATCATGCGCTATTTATGCGGAACTAGAGTACACACGTTACCTTATCAAAGTGAATTACTTTGCGCTGTGAACGTTTAACTCTCATTACGCTAATTATTGTACGAACGTTTGATTTTCTTACTTCCTACTTGTGTCGCTTACCCTAAATTAAGTTAACTACGAAAATATAGACTGTGGTAACTTTTAATGCAATTTGTGTTAATCAACAGTTAGAAATAATGTACGACGACCTTTCGTGTAGTTTATCTTTTTCAAGCCCATTGAGTTCTCCGACGATCTTTTGTGTTTGTGTTACGGTTTTAATTCTCCAAATTTAGAACGTATGTCGTGAGACGTTTTCTTTTTTGTTTAATACACGCGGGTGTCTTTAGCATTTTCCCTGAAGTGAAATTTGTACCAAAATTAATTAATGTGGGTTTTACGATTTTCAATACAAATTGGCGTTTAAGATTAATCCGGCTAGATATACCGTGAGTATATTGAGTCTCTTTCCCATTTGTTTTAATTCTAATTCCTGCATATGCTTTTAGCACATTGTGTTTGACATTATGTGCTTGTTGTGTATTGTACTTAGGTAACTCTTGAAGGTGTTGGAGTGGCTGATTAAGAACCTTCTCTATAAATGAAAGACAACACCACGGTTTTGCATTAATTAAGCTGCAGGCTACCGGTGAATACCACGTTTACAGAGGTTGGTTATGCCGCATACTTCTAGCGAGGGAGTCAATCGCTTTCTGTTCTTTCCTGCACACCTCCCCTAAGAAGAATCCCTGGGTCAATCCAACTTTCCCGAAGTGTCGATACCGTCGCTAGCGGAATACCTTTATTCTCGGAACTACACTCGACAATTACAGCTAAGTTTTAGTATTTATGCCACTTATTTATAATAATAATGCGTGCGTATGAAGCTCAAGTACATATGACAAAAAACGGCTCGATAGCTAATATTTATGTAACTTTTATCGGTGTACACTTCTCAACCGGACGTTTGTTTTAATTAGATCAATAAGGACTGGAGTGTTTTATTAGGAGCGGTTGTCGCGGACACAAAAGGTTTTGGGTTTGCGGGCGGTACTTACCCTTTCATTCTAGTTTAAATTTAGTATTAAGCAACTTTGACGACAGGTATGTAAAAGCAGTTATATAAGTCGATGGCTATAATTATCGAAAAATCGACTTATGTAACTGCTTTTACATACCTGTCGACAAAGTTGCATAATGCGAACCATTGCGTACGTGATCGCTAACACGAGTCGCCATTAGATGTCGCAAAACTTACAGTTTAAATTTGGTGTAAATCGTCGTGTGTAAGTGATATGTGTACGCAGAGCCTTAATAGCAGCCAATTCTCAATTTGAATGATAATTTTAACTCGAGCGTAACTAAAACTGAAATTCGACACATTAATTGCGAGTTTTATTTATTGTAACCGAGGTTGCTGCTAACTCACGTATCTATATATGACAGTTTCTCTATTTTTGTCACATTTTTCTAATATTTTAAGATTTGTTTGTTGTACTGAAGTGTCTGTCTCTTACTTTCTCTCTGATTTTTGTTCGATTTAGCATATTAAAATTTAAGTAAAACCTGTTGATCTTCTGTTGCTCGGTTTTATTTCTTTCTTTATCTAGCAGGTAACGCCTTGTTAGACCAGCAGTTTAATTTCTTATTATTATTCAGGAATCTACGCAACTCTTCGACAAGGCCAAACGCTGGTGCTCTAACTACTATAAATATTCTTATCCTCCACGAATTTAGTGCACTACATCGAGCCGAATTTTCTTTAGTTTTTTTCTAGGTTGTTTCGCTAAAGCCGTCACTTCTTTTTGTTATTTTGTAAACCACAACCATTAGAATCGGGTTATACAAAAGGGTCGTTTAAATTATCATCGATGTTTTAATTAAAATAACTCGTTAATTCACTGGTTGATTATCAACTTAATTTTTTTCATTGTAGGATCAAATTTTTGTATAACAACTTGCACCATTTGTTGCCAAATTTTTGAATTTTTGGATGTGCTACAATACCACAAGTTTGTGGCACTATATGCTGCGACAAATTTACTTTTTATAAAAGTGTTATTTCTATAATCAAATCAAAATTAAAGCATTTACTGCTTGACTTTAAAAGAAACACATTTACATAAATTAAATTATTTCCATTCCTACATAACTTAAAACAAAATCTATGCATCAAATCTATGTAAATCAAAAAAAAAAAAAAAAAAATCTCTTAATGTATCTCTTACAAAGCTCTACGATTAACAAATCCTTTTGACGAGCCACGAGCTTTCACGTTACACTTTGAAAGTAGCCTGCAGTTTAAAGCTGCGAAAATATTCCTTTATTTATAAAACTTAAAATAAAATTCAAAACTAAGCAGGCACAAATCAGTTTAAGAAAAACTTATTTTCAGTTACAACGCATTCAAGCTTTCAACGCATTCTGCTCGCATAAAATTTTTATCGCGTACAATAAAACAAAATTTTTATTTTTTCTTCAATCTTTACAAGCACGTAATATTTTCAAAGTTCTTATTAGATTTTACGTTCGTTTCACTAGTAACCAATTTGTCTTATTTATACTAAGCCGTAATTGAATAAGAAAGAGAAAGTTAAATTGCTTTAATTGTCTGTTGGTGTTGCAAACGTCTGTAAGAAAAATTAATTTAAATGTAATTATCAAAGTTTTTGTTTGACGTCAGACTCAGAAACAAAGCGTTTGTTCGGTATTCCGTTAAGTTTACTAATTACTATGATCTGGTAGTGACAATGACGTTTGTACTATTTACAATAGAATTATTACCGAAATAAAATGTAATGTTTTTTTCGTTGCTACAACTACTACAAATCGATATTAGTATTATTATGTAATTACTGTTATTTCGTGTTTCTTTATTTCCATTACCATGGAAAATTCTGATCTAGAAGCAAACCGATTCAATTATAAGCAAAATGTGTGTCTTACGACATCTCGTGTAAAAGCATTGACACGTACGATTAGTATAAACTAAGAAAAATGCCAACAGTTAATTGTAACGACATGTGTGCGTTTAACGTGCATATCGCTATCTAAGCAACAGCTTTAATGCTTGAAACGCACGTGTGTCGATAAAGCCAAGTAAAAATTTTTCTTAGTTTATACTAATCATACGTGTCAATGCTTTTACACGAGATGTCGTAAGACACACATTTTGCTTATGTTCATTGCTCCACGAGAGTTTAAAAGACCAACCGCCGTCTTGTACAGTTGTATACCGCACTTAAGTATACACCTCTGATGAGCTCATAATAAGAGCGAAATGCGGCATCAGGTGTTCTTTCGTTGCGTGTTATGCTTCTGTACAAGTTTTTACTTGGCTTTATCGACACACGTGCGTTTCAAGCATTAAAGCTGTTGCTTAGATAGCGATATGCACGTTAAACGCACACATGTCGTTACAATTAACGATTCAATTATGTTTTTGTTAGAAATAATTAAATTTAAACTCCTGCTGGATGGTAATGCTTATATTCCTTTTCTCAAACTTATAGGGCCTTCTGGTAGGAGTAGAAGTGAAGAGTCAAATTATGACTTTCTTTTTGTTACCCGTTTGTTCGTTTATATCACAAGCTTATCTTATTAATAATTTTAATTTATGGTCGTAATATAAAATCTAGATTTTAATGAAGGATGTTAACTTAAATATAGAGAGCAGGTTTTGTTTGGCGACTAATACTTTATAGCCTTGAAAAGGTCAGACCAACTGGTCGAAACGTTGGCATTTAAAGTACATAGAGGCATAATTTGATCCTTCACTTCTACTCTTACCAGACGGCCTCACAAATTTTGGGAAAAAGAAAATATATGAATTAAATGAGCAAATACATAACAGGATGTTAGAGGAAGAGATTCCAGAAAAATAGGTAAACGAGGAAATAGCAAGTGTGAAAATTGTTACGGTTCAAAATACTCAAACTCAAACGTAGGTCGCAAGCCTTCTGAGTAACAGTGGTCGTGACTTGCACGTTACGACGAAAATCGAATTTAGCGCGCACGCTACCATTTTTGCATTGGTGGATCAATAATTCACAAAATTTATCAAGACGACGAACGGACATCTGGTGATTTTTCTACCACGGTGTCGCCTACCTCAAGATTGGTTGAGGGTCGCTCACGCTGCGTACCTGCTATATCAAAGGAACATATCTGCTTTTCAAGCTTCGTGGTCTAGTCCTCCTAGAGAAATCCTGTAGCTACCAATTTTCTAATAGCTGTCAATTGCTGTCGTTAGCAAGAACCTTCCTTATCGGAACTACATTCATCAGTACACATCTAAGTTTATTGTTTAAGGAACCTATTTAGTTTGCATGCGTTAAGAGCTCACGTACATGTGGTATTAAACAGTTTGAATGCTTAGTGTATAAGCACATTTCTATTCGAGGTAGACTCCATCCACCGACGTTCGGGTTTGTTTTCACTAGCTTGATCAGAGCTGGGGCGCTTGAGATAAAGTGGGTGAAGCTAAAACAAAAGGCTTTTTGGGTTGGCGGGAGATACTTACCGTACTAGTTCGAGCTTAATTCTAGTTTTTAAGTCGCCGTGTGTAAGTGACGTGTGTACGTCAAGTTTTCTTAATCATCAATCTTCAATTGGTACGCTAACTTTAATTTGGGGTGTAACAAACAAAAGCTTAACTGAATTTAGACATATTTGACTGCGAACATTCTAATTAATTGTTTTTGCTAACGCTTGTAAGTTTCATGTGACTCTTACTTCTCACAGACTCTCCTAGTATTTTAAGTTGTATTTGTATGAACCAACAGAAAACACCAAACACTTTACTTGGACACGTGTTTCAACAGCTAAGCTGTCATCATCAGCGATACCGATACTAAAATTAAAAACAAGGTATAACTCGACCCACTATTCTATTTAAAATTTTTGAGGTTAGTTCCACCTTGGCTAAGGGATGACAGATATGGGTGGTATTATACTCTGAAAATGTTTCCCCCTGGCAATCTAAATTAACGTGTTAGAAGCGTTTTATGTTTAAATTCTTTACGAACCCGACATGGCCGCCGTTTCGTTTTTGTTTAGCCACCCTGTATACTATCTGCTTATCACGCATCGTTAAACTTAATTAATTCTTAGATAAACTTAAATAATTTCGAAAATCCTAATAGACCATTATCATCATAATTCATAAGCAAATTTCTAAACTTTCATAAGAATAAAGTTCGTTTTTATTTTCTACCCTTTTAATTAATTCAATGTCGCCTACTCTATGGCCATTTTCAAGCGATGATATTGGACATGAGCTACGTGCTCTTTAAAACGAGTTTTAATAGGTCACTTGGTTTGCCCTATATATACTTGGTTACAGTCTTTACAATTAATTTTATATATTCCCGATTTATCACGCATTTCTATTGGGTTTTTCGGATTGCCTAAAAGATTTTGCTACTACTAGAGGTCACTGTTTTATAATTAAATTTTGAAAATATTTTTTGAAGACCTTTTGTGTATGTGGGATAATTTAGTAATTTGACATATTTCTTACCTATTTTGCAATTACTAGTTCCTAAAGTTGTAGTGTTTCTAATGTTTAACTTATGTTTATGTTTTCTAATTATGATTGTGACAATTGATTCTTGAAAACCGTTGTATGATGCGATCTGCTTAGTATTTCACAGTTCTTTATCAAAGTTTTGTTTTGACAATGGGGAATGTAATAATCGGTGAATCAAAAAGTTGAAAGATGCAAGTTTATGTTGCATACTATGGTTGGAATCATTTGTTATAAACCTCATAGTGTTAGTGTCTTTACAATAAATATCTATATCTAGTTTGATGCCATTTCTTGTCACTAAACTGTCTAAGAAAGGTAACTTAAGGTTTGTTTCTGTTTTATAGGTAAACTTGATGGTCTCAAATTTTGAATTTAAAATTTCTACAAATTGCTGAGGGCTGTAAACTTTAGTGTCGATGACCGCGAAAACATCATCTATATATCTACACCAAATTCTAGGAAAGTATCCTAAATCATTTTTTAAATCAGTTTTAAATTTACCCATGAACAGGTTAGCCATAAACGGAGATAAGCTGTTGTTGATAAATATTATTATTAATTTGAAAGTAGGTTTGACTCATACATAATCTTGCTAATTTAATAAAATTATCTTCTTCTGAATTGTCTAAATGGTTTTGGTGTAACATATCTTTCAAATAATTTAAAGTGATATCTATCGGAACGCTTGGAAACAATGAACAGACATCGAATGAAACTAAAACTTCGTTCTCAGTCAGCTCAATGTTTTTAATGTTTTCAATAAAATCGTATGAATTTTGAACACTGAAATTTGATTGTTGATATTCAAAACTGTTGAATTTATTTGACAACCATTTAGATATCAGATAAGTAGGAACATTAATACCTGAAACAATGGGACGCATTGAACATGTGTCCGAGTAAAGTTTTTGGTGCAGTTTTTGGTGTTTATCTGTTGGTTAAATAGACGCTGCAGTTGGTGTTCCTTTCCTTTGTATTTGTTATATTTACAGTCTCTCTGATTTGTGTTTGTTTTAGCGTAGTAGACCTTAAGTAAACCATATTGAATTCCTATTCCTGTTAGTCGGTTTTATTTCTTTCAATTATCCAGAAGGTGGCGCCTCGTTTCGCAGCAGTTTATTTCTTTCAGTTTCCTCAAGGACCTCCCCAACTAACCGACTAAGCAGGATATAGCTGTGTTAACTCTTACAAATACGGGATCTTCAATAAATTTAGTGCGTTATCTCAAGCCAAATAGTATTTTTCTCTTTTTTGTTTCTTGATTGTATCGCTAGAGCCGTCTTTTATTATTCACTCAATGACGTGGCGGTAGTCTCCTGACGTAAATAAGTGTGGGTCAGAAGGAACAATTAACGGGGTTAAATCAAGTAGAACAAACCATAAATTTAGGCTTTTGAAAATAAAGTTAAAAGAGGTCAATGGTAAATTGAAATAGTGGATCAGCGTTTTAGACTGAATTTCAAAAAATTCTTGAATATGATGAAATCCTTCTAAGTGATAAACTACAACGTTTAGTGCAGTTAATGGTACCAAGAACTCGTGCAAAGAAATTAGTGGAGAGTTATCCACAAACGAGTAAAAACTATCCAAAGGTTGAGGTCCAGATTAAGAAATAAGAAACTTATTTTGCAGGTGTATGTTCAATGGTTAGTAATTACAAACCATGCAAACTCTATTACAAAAGTAAAATTGTCTCGTTTGATAAACTAGAGTCTTTGAGTCATTAGAAGTCACTATTAAACCAAGTGGAATATTTATGTGGATCTAGTTTGCCTGAAAGCTAGTTAGTAGCTTAACTGATAGAACCAAAGAATAAGATAAAGTTTTTAATAAATTGTCTAAAAAGATCGAATGATCTTGGCTCGGTCAGGATTTGGACTATAAGAAGTAAAAATAACGACTTAACAAGTTCAACAGTATGGATCATAAAGAAGAACTCCTAACTGCGTTTGAACTGCACGTAGGTTAAAATTTTGTTGAGCCATTTTGTGTAAAAAGACCCACGACAGTTAATTATGTATTAACGCTCAGAGAATTTCCATGGATGAGAAAGGAAAAAAGTGCTGGTTTGTGTTTAAAACCGGAACATGTGGATAAACATGTAAGGTTCTTCTATACAAAAAAAATTCACAAAATAAGTATTAAAAGAAATTTCAAACTCTTTCAGTTACGTGATACTTCAAACATTAGTGGTTACTCTTGAGAGAACAATTCAAAGGAAGAAACCAAGAGCAATCGTGTAAGAAACCGACAATAATATAATTCAAATTTGCCGCCGAGATAAGAAACATCTCACGCCATAAAATTTACATCGTCAAAAAAACGTCGTGCGCCCTACTTAACATTACCCCATGCAACCGTTTCCCACTCTTCCGCTAGAGATAAGTCCCCTACATAAGAGCGAGCGCAACTTAATTCCGAATTAATTCTGTACTTTTATTGACTTGTTCAATAAGCCTCTTCCGATTCTAAACCGATTCAAACCGCCTAAACCAGGGATGGGCAATCCCCGGCCAGCGGGCCACATGCGACCCCCACGTTAGATTTGTCAGACCCACCTCTAAATTTCTCTGTTGCATGAATACAGCCGCTGCGCACCCCAATGCGTACCGACTTGACTAGACTAGGCGGTGCCAGTAAATTGGGCAAAGTTAAGCGGTGTCATTACAGAGGGAGTAGTGGCTAATATAAAATCAAAATAATTAAAAAGAAATATTGATATTAACAATTTGTTCGCGTTTCACTATATTATTCATCAAGAAAACCTCTGTGCTAAATCATTAAAACTGACGCACGTAATAGAGATAGTTGTTTCGTGTGTAAATTTTATTAAATCAAAAGGTTTGCTGGCTTACTAAGGGCAAAATGTTGAAATTTATGAGTTAAGAGAAGAAGTGCAAACATTTATGGATATGAAAGGCAAATCCATACTAGTCGAGCTTTTGAGAAATGACGCGTGGTTATCTGATTTGGCATTTTTGGTTGATATCACCAGCTACTTAAACAAACTAAATATGAATACGCAAAAACCAGGACAACTTGCTCATGATCTATTCACCCATGTAAAGTCATTTCGAAGCATACTTCGATTGTGGGAAAATCAAATTCGTACAGGAAATACATATCATTTTCGTACTTTAGCAGCCCATAAATATTTCGACAAGAATGCCTTTGCACAGGAACTATTTTCATCACGTGAACTTCAATTCTAAATTTTGATTGACACCTTTCGATGTGGAGCATGTATTATATTATATGTAAAATAATGTCTCTCTTTGGCAGTACTTATTGTTGTAAACAATTTTTTTCAAAAATGAACTTTACAAAATCAAAAACAGGTCACGTATTATCGATACTACTTTGAAAAGTTCCTTACGCGTAGCAACAACATTACTTTCACTAAATATTAAAATTCTTGCGAAAGAAATTCATTCCCAAGTTTCTCATTAGTTAGAGTTGCAACCAATATTATTTTATTATAATATGTAATACCAACGCCATGTAAACTTATATATCTGTACATTATCATTTTTAAATAAATGTTATTATTATTAAATATTTTTGTTTTGGCCTGTGGCACATAATAAATTTTATAAACGCTCCCCTACAAAAAAAGGTTGTCTACCAATAGCCTAAACTATCCGCCGTTCTAATCCGCTAACTCAAAGACCACTAATAAAGCTGATTGGATTTGGCACGTGTTGTAGCGAAACTGTACTAATCCTCTAACTCAAAGACCACTTTAAATGCTGATTGGATGCGGCACGGGCTGTGTGGAACCGTATTAATCCGCTAACTAAAAGACCACTTATAAAGCTAATTGGATTTGGCACGGGCTACAAAACTGTACTAATCCCCTAACTCAAAGACCACTTCAAATGTTGATTAGATTTGGCACGGGCTGTAGCAAAAACCATATTAATTGCTTGAGAACCACCTAAAAACAACTACCGTTAATAATCCGCATGACCAGCATCTACTTATCCCAAACTCTAAATAGTGTGGCTGATTTGTTCGGTAGCATTTACTTCACTCCGAAACCGTTCTATTTAGAACTAGCCGCTTCGCATTACCAAACCCTTCGATTGTAACTGATTTATTTGCTAGCTCTTCGTAGTGCGCGTGCTAACCGATTCTGATTTAGGCGAAGCATCACCACCGCGAAACCACCGCCAAAACCAAACCTAGAACGTCTCACACATAAACTGCTCGCCCACCAGGCATCACCGTACGGGTACGATCACCAGGCATCCTGGGCACGTTAAGACGGACTTCCAACGTTTATGAAGTCGTAAGCCGCAGTTGCAACTTTGTTATTTATTCTGTAACAAGCGAGCTCTGTACAAAAAAATTCTAACCGATAAACTTAAATGTGGTTGTAAAATACCGCCACCGATGACTAAAATAACTTACTTGTTTCAATTATCTAATAGCACAAAACGCAGAATTACCACAAACCCACAACCCAAAGTTTCACTTAGAATTTCCGCCGTTCAAAGCACGTGGAAGTTTAGTGGATGACCGACCGCACTAACCCGGCGCCGTTTCAACAATGGCCGTGTCTCCATTGCCGCTTTCTACTTTGCGACTTGCGGAGTATTCAAGGCAACTAAAATACATTGTAAATAAATACCGCGTGTACATAATAACCCTCACCAACTGTAAATAATTCTTAATAGAAGCCTTAAAATCAAACTTTGGGCATTATTTCTTTACTCCTAGCTACCCGCGACAGATTATAAATTTTTTTCGTCCCCTTTTACTATAATTCAACTAGGTAGTCTGGAGCTTAAAAAGTGCGCGTTTACAATCGTTAACAGTAAGTCACAGGGTTTGTTTTATTTTGTTTTGAAAAAGACAATGTTAGAAATTGGTTTCGATTCCATTTCTAAAAAAAAGCCTTTGTCATATCTTATTTGGTGGTACACATATGTTCAAAAAACATCAGAAGTTTAGTTTAAACTAGAAGGAGAATTTAAAGGTCAACGACTTATGTTGAATCAGGATCAAATTTGTGCCTCTACTTCCTAAGTGCAATTTGGTTCGTGGATGTCAGAGTTAAAATAAAACAAAATATTTTGGGTGAGCTCAGCAAAAATTTAAATATTAATTGGAGCTGATTCCTATGGTAAAATATTGACTAAAAATTTTATTCAATTTTGAAATAGCTTAACATTAGTTGAAAAAAGACATGATTAGACGGTAATGGGTAAAATTACTGTAACAAGTCTTAGGGTGGCAAGTACAAGTGTAACTGACATGTTGAATTTGGAAGCTACTAGTGTGGAAGATCCAGATGATAGTTTGTCGCTTTACCCTTAATTGATTCTATTCCACAATATCAGTCAAATTATTCAACTGTCAAGAAAATACTAAACCAGTGTCTAGAGTGAGGTACTAATTTGTTAAAGATTTATAGACACAAACCAGTTGTTTTCGTAGTTAATTGTTGCTCATATATTTCGGTAGTTATTAAGAATCATCTTGAAAATGTAACGGAAAAAGTACAGCTAAAATGTTGTGGAATCCTCTGTATGTTAATAATTGTGTCATTTCTGTTATAAATTTTATTCAATATGAAGATTTCAATTTGTTGAAATTACGGGTCATGCAAAAATGGAGTTGAGACAGTAGAAGTGTACTGTTTGAATGATTCCGGAGTCAGTTTCCCGTCTAGTGAAGGATACCGATTAAGTTGCAATGACAACTGTTAGTAATTAGTAATTATTGTGTTTTAGTGCTTGGCTTAAAATAAAACTAAGTGACAGATATGTTGTGACAAGAAAAGTGTCAAAAACTAATAATTCTGTCAAATATCCCTAAGATTTATGATCCTGTAGGATTTTTGTTAATCTTGATAAAAAAAACCTGGGAATCATAGAATAAAAACTTACCTAAGAAATCCGTGGTAAAATTTAATTAGTTAATTTGAAGATTCGGAAGCGAATGTTTTGTTGACGCGAGTAAGGATGTTCTGGAAAAAATGTAGTTGTTTCATTGGTTCAAAGAAAATGCAAATTAGCTTCACTAAAATGGATGGTAATACCACGTTCGGAACTCTTAAGCTACCTTATTGAGTTGAGGTTAGTGAATAAATATGCTTTTCATCTTTAGGAGAACCAAGAATTTTATTAGACTGGTTAGTCAACGGCCTTAGCATAGAAGAAAAATTGGGCGACGTGTCAAAAAAATTGTCAGAATATCAAATCAGAAGATCGGAGATACTTTTCAGGTAAATTAAATCTATCTCGTGGTTGTAGTCCCTGAAAATTGTTGTCATTCAGATAGTGAGATTACGGTTGAATTTTTCAAGACGCCTTCTGAAGAAATTTTTGAAGATGAAGATGCAATTGTCCAGAAAAAAAAAGTGACTAATTTGTAGTGCATTATCTCAGCAGGAGCTTCTACGGTATGTGAGGTTTTCTAGTTTTATAAAAAATGCCCGAATGGTTGAATGGATTATGAGATTTGTAAACAACATTAAGAGAAATCAAGTAAAAATTGGAAATGACAATTTGAACTTAGAGGAAATTGTACGTGTTGAAAAGTTTGGAGTCATGGATCAGTCCGACTCTGATAATTTTGTTAAAAAGAATAGTGTTGTTTCTGGTTTTGTGGTTGAAAAAACTTAGTCACACGAGTAACTCTGAAAACTTTAGGATGTCAGTATTATTGCTATACTTCTGTCCACTGGTTAAAGTTTTAATCAGAAAAATTCACAATTAGAATTATCATGACGGTGTTCAGTTTTTGATAGGAAAATTAAGAGAAAAGTAAGTGAAGTGTTTAAGATTAACTGATAACCTTCTGACGTTAAGTTCTTTTCGATGAATTCCTACACTGCGTGTTACAAAAATTCCTTTAACTCCCTATTATACGACATGGGGTTGGTTACGTGAATACCCCCAAAAACGACAAAAACTAAATATTTCGGTCTGAAGCGCGACTATAATCCGCACTTGCAAAGCGATTAAACAAACACCATTAATTGCTACAAATTTTTGGCACAAAATTTTTATTTATTTATTTATCTTTTGTTACATCTTCCTAACTGAGTAATCCCTCCAGCAAAAATCTAAAGCAAACAGAAGAAACTTAACGCGAATACTGTCCCCCTTCACCAAACGACGCAAATTTGTGAAAAACCAAACTACAACAACCTCAAAATTCTTATCTCAACTCGAATTAAAGACACACAACTGCAAATGCTAGATAAAATTGTCAAGTACACAAAATGAACCAAAACATATCATTTCGGTGAAGATTAAACGCAATTTTTTTATTGTACAACATAAAGTGACTTAAATTTAGAACGGAAATAGCGACAAAAGTCACAAATTTTTCAAAACTCAGAAAAGTCGTTACTGATAGATTGAAATCAAGGTTTAGGAAAGAGTTTGTATCTTTTCTGGTGAAAAAACAAATCAAAATGAGAAGTCGGATATTCAACGTCGAAGATGTTCTCATCGGAGTAGAGAACAAAAAATGGTTAGAATGGCCATTATCCAAAACTTTGTAACTTATACTTGGACAGGATGGAAAATATCAAGTGGCAAATTTGAACACAAAATTTGGACTACCAATCTAGATTTTGTTCCCTCTGGAAGTTTTAACGTGTGAAGTTAAAGTTTTGGATAATGTGAAGATTCTTGTTATTAGAAAATTTAAAAAAGCAATTCTGCAGGATCACAAATCCGGGACTTTTAATTAATAAATTTTCGTATAAAGAAACTCGACAACATACACCTCATTCAATACACCTCCTACTATTACAGCTACAGAAATATTTTTATTATAACTATCACAATTAATTTGACTGAAGTAAAGAAATCACATTTAAAAACAATGACTGAAGTTAGTGCCTAATTATTACGCTTAAGGCAACCGGTGTAAAAGCATTTATACCAGACGTAATTGGTTTCGTCTTAAACGACGTAGAACAAAACCGGAAATAAGAAACATTACCTAATCTGCAACAAATTAAAGTAAACACGAAGGATTTCCGTACATGATACATTTAAACTTTGTGTCAGACAAATACTGAGGTACATTTGCTGACGTAACTTAAAACTGACCAAAAAGTTTTATCTTAAAGATAATCACCGGAGAATTCATGACAAGTTTTCTACGGAGCGTGTTACTGTCGCTTTCTCAAGAAAATGAAATGCCAGAATTTGACACAAACTTCTTATTTAAGATATTCAAGAAGTAGTTTGAAATGTTTTGTTACTTTGTTGCTGTATATGTACTAAACGTCTGCTAATTTATTTATTTGTTTTCGTTAATGTAAATACAGTAAAACTTTATTATCACGAGCGCTGTTTACCTTGCAGTTATTCCAATAAACTCAAACACTAACATTAACTACCAACTTCCGCTAATTTCAGAAATATCGCAATTTGTTTGACAAACTCAAACAGTTTTAAAACCATTTTTAATTTGAAAAATTCTACTTTGAAATTTCAATTGCACGAATCTCCATTCTTCTTTAAGAAAAAGTTCAAACATTTTCAGAAAAACTTTCGGCACAGTTATCGATTTTTAACAAATTTTTATGTTTCAGTCCTTGTGCATTATTGTTGAGTTGTAACTTAACAAATAGCATCTGTTACGTCTTTAAAATAGATCTATTTATTTTGTGTATTTAAATTTATTTCTTGAATGTCTATCAATTTTTGATAAGAATGCCGTTCGAAGTGGAAAACAGACACAATTTTGATATACCCGCAAGTGAACGGACAATTTGGCATAAAAATTTTAATTATATTAATGTGGAAGTGCCATTGTTGTCACACCTGCGAAAAACCAAAAAACTGGGCCCAGCTAAAGAAGATAAGGTGCTAAGCGGTTACTTGCACGTAAGTGTTGTAATTAAATAAATTAATTAATAATAACGCTGTCCGATTTCGACAGCATCTATATTCAGGGTGTTCCAGATTTAATGTTATACCAAATATCTCCGTTATAATAGACACCACAAAAAAAATTCCAGACAAAAATTAATCAAACCCGTCAATCCTTTTTTGCGATTGAAGCATATTTGGTATAAGGTGGTCATGAAAGTCGTGGTGAACTATAAGTTTTTGTTTCACACCCTATTTGTAGGTGAATATTTAGTTTCTACGGTTAATTGTACACAAGTTTAATTAGACTGCTACGAGCTGTAGTAACAAAAACAAACAAGATGTTAAATTGGAGGTGATTATATTTTTAATTGGTGAAAACATATATAAATAATAAGCAGGTCAAAATTCATACATCTGCATATAAAGCACTGCTTTGACTTATTAGGTAGCAGCCGATCACTTAAAGGCTACTGTCGAATTAAAATTAACGAAGATAGTAGTTAGATCTATCACGATCGACTATTGTCTAATTTCCAAAACGTTCCTAATTTACTAAGTTTACACACAATAAGAATATTCAATTTTCTTACACTAAAACGTATATGTTGGGTTCTTATTTTACAGGCAACGATTGTTATTTATAATCTTTGCTAGCTCCAACCTTTAAGAATGTAGAGGGAGTAGGTCAATGGTGCCACCTCCGATGTTAACCTCGATTAATAAGCGCCACGCGCTTTGATTTCACAAATAAAGCCCACCGACGATTATATAGCATTACTAAAAGCACGAAAATGTAACACTTGGTTTGCGTGTTAAAATAAGAATCCATCACCTACATGCATCACAACTAAATCAAAGATCATATTTAAATCTAACACAAAATTATAAGGTCTGTGAAGCAGACGAGAGTACTTAGCTGAGTGGTTGGAGTCTGAATTGTTGTCTGCCGAATACTTGCAGAACCCAAATTCCCGAGCTTCTGTATTTAAATAGGCGAAGGTGACCAATTGATTTTCGAGACAGGCCCCGTAACAGGAGGTACAAGATGGTGTAAACTGCACACGTTCAATAGGTGTTTACTTTAATTTTGCTTATGATCCATAAACTTGTCACGACGTTACAATTTCACTGCATCCCTTAAATGTTCAGCATAAATTGCTTATTCGCCCCTCAGATTTTAGAATTATCGACTCCAAACCAACCAAACAAAGTTGTACCCACAGGAACTAACCAGGAACCAAAAGTCGAAGACGAAAAGGTAAAAGGACAAAATAAAAAAAAAAGCTGTAAAATGATAATCCCTAATTAGGAAAACCATGTGTCATTTGCATTATAAAACTAACCTGTAGAGAATTCACTACCAACAAAAATATTTGTATTCGCCAAGCATCCACAATATTTGTGTATACTTTACGACACCTAAAACATTTTTACTTAATGGATGACCTTAATTAATTTGAATACGAACCGAAAATGTGGATTCACTACAGCTTTTGAGATGGAAGATGATTTCCTTCAAACACGAACAACGGAAATGACAGCAAAGCGTTCAAACATAGGGGGCGACACCAGACGAATCAAATGTGTCACAGATAACTAACCAGAGGCGTACTCAGGAATGTTTGCCCATTCGCATACAAAATTTCTATTATTACACAAACGAATTATTCTAACGGCAAATTAAACCTAAGTCGATTTTGGAACGTAACATAATTTCCCCCCCTACAAACACTAAGACCTGTATAGGGATTACCAAAGAAAACTGAAAACCACAACATTAAGAAACCCAACCCTACGACATGAAAACCCAACCCGAAGAAGAATCAACAAGAGATTTGGCTTAACGAATGAAACCCCAACACTAATGAGTGGTTACCAACAGTCGCAAAAGAGTATGGATTCATCCCAAACAAAACAATTCGCTAAAGGACCAAACCAATAGACGAATCCAACCAAATGAAAAGGTATTCGTGAGCAAGTCGACAAAGTCGTAGTACTATCAAAATATAAAATCTCACGCAAAACCCAGCACCATCAAAGAGTAGAGTTTACACCACTAAACCGAAAAGGAGAAAGGTAGAAAAATGTAGGAAATTTTAGTAAGCACCAAGGACACCAATTGCCCTGAAAACCGCTAAAACCCCAACCCGAAATTCAAAACAACCTCCCTGACTGAACTCCTAAAGGATAGGTAAAAGTGAAAATTAGTAAATTAAGGATGTAGGATAAAACCCAAAACAAGAGGCTAGGACAACCCTGGGAAGATTATCACGGTCAGGAGTTTCATAATCGGCGTGAGAGTCGAGTGAGTGGCACTGAGTCTAACACTACTTCCAAGACCCTTGCAGCTAGATAGAAAAGCGCACCGGCGGGTCCCCAGCAAAATTCCACACACACGCCACCCACGACGTCCACTACTATTGCTTTCCAGAATAAACTCCCCCCACCCAGAAAAGGATTTAGTCTTGGGCCGGACTTCCAACCACAAGACTAACGGACTCCCCTGCAGTTATAGAGTGCGTCGAAAACCCTAAGGAACTCATTCCCATAGGTGTATATTAGAAAGAAAGAAAGGAAGTATCCCCAAAATTTTGCCCAGGAAACTGCCAAAAAAATAAAGGACTAAGACAGCTAGCCTGGCTTTTGCATTGCCCACGGCTCCGGATCTATAGAAAAGAGTTAAGGATAATCGGTTCACCTTTAACCCGGGTTTGAACCCAAAAAATACCCTCGACCTCCCAAGAGGTTATTCCTATGCTAGGTCAAGCCTTACCGAAAATAAAAGCTCCAACATCCCTCCACAACTATACCCCGCAGCCCCCAAACCAAGCAAAACCTTACAATTATAAAAAAAGAAAAACAAGAAGAGAAAGACAGGAAAAGAAGATAGCAGTCACAATCGAGTAAGATTCTCTCATCTTCACTCTTCTCCCAGTAGAAAAAATGAAAGACAAAGGAAAATAACATGGCTTGATGAACAGCTGGTCGCCACAAAATGACCTAGAAGTCCCCTGCCAACATGCCCAACCAACCACCCTAAGATACGTCATAATCGGGAAATATCACTAATCCAATAAACATAACAGTACGGTGTTCTGACAATAAGTTTATACTGAATCGTAAAGTCGCAAACCAAAGCGTTTTGATATCTTCTACAACAAACCAAACTAACAATACTCACTAAATGAGATACACGTCTTTACCCCACTTAACCCTAACCAAAATAAATGTACTTTGCTTTCATCGTATACTAATGAAAGTACCCAAAATATAAAAAAATAATTAAAATTGCATCAAAAGAATATCCTTATTTCCTAGATTTAGATCAAAGTCGACATAAGTCATCAGGTATCAGTCAACAACCTATTAATCAAAATCCTACGGTACTACAGTCTTAGGTCACACCAAAAAATAATTATTTCTCGTAAAAGAGACCAACCAACAAACACAAATAAATGCCTAAACATAACAATCTTAATCAGATAATCCTATCACTAAATCAAACTTCATCGCTTAGGTGTCAATGTTAAATGCCATCACAACTCTAAGGCGATTTTTTCCTTTCCGACGCTTACTTCGTCGAATCGTACTCAAAGATATGTTTGTCACAATCGGTAATTCAAGTTCCAAGTCTATTTTTGAAATCATCTCAGCTTCCGTTACGGCGTGCGCAAGTTTCAAATCTTTCGCATACCAAATGCCAACGTCATTTCCCACACTATCATGTAAACAATACATCGAAGGTGAAACTATTTTTGCAATCACGTAAGGTCCCCTAAATTTTAGAGAAAGCTTAGCATTCAAATGTTTCGACGCATCCGACAAGACATAATTGCGTCGCCAAACCTTGTCCCCTTTACTAAATTTCACAAAACGTCTACGTAAATTATACCGATTGGCTGTCTTACTATAGGCTTTTGTTAACCTTTTTAAAACATGTTCCCTAATAGAATCGTAAAGTTTTAAATTAGAATCCAACGCAACAGGTTTAGAAATCTCATTGTCGTCAACAGAAGATTTTCCAAACTCAGTACCCAACAAAACATGTTCTTTACCAAACAGAGCAAAATGAGGTGTACAGCCAATTACTTCGTGTTTCGCTGTTCTAATTGCACAGCCGACTTTAGTCAAACTCCTATCCCAATACCTATGATCATCTCTAACATAAGCCGCAATCATCGTCTTCAATACACGGTTAATCCGTTCAGCCGGATTCGTTTGTGGATGGTTCCTAGCTGTAAAAAGAATAATAGTTTTATATTCCTGACGGAGATTTGTAAATTCCTTACTTTTGAACTGAACTCCATTATCTGGAATTAAATATTGGGGTGTTCCGAATACAAGAAAAATTTGTTCTTCCATAATCCTAGACACAGCCGTAGCAGTAGCAGTTCTTAACGGAAAAAACAAACAGTATTTCGTAAAATAATCCGCCACCACTAAAATATAACTATTACCTTTAGATGAACATGGTAATGGACCGACGTTATCGCAACATAAAACCTGCCAGGGGTGTGTAGGTTTAGCCCTAGGAGCAAAATACCCTGGTGGAGCTTTCTGTTCCACTTTATGCTTAGCACATGTGACACAACGACGTATATAACGCATAACATCCGAACGAAGAACAGATGTCGGGTGATTCTCAGTGTTTGTTTGCTATTGTACAACCTTTTGCGTACTTTACTGCAGGCGATTCAAAATTTTTATACTTGCCAACTGTTATGTTGGCTATAATTATTAAAGAATCGACTATGTAACTGCTTTACATACCTGTCGGCAAAGTTGCTAACATTTACGTACGTGAACGCTTTCACGAGTCGACACTAGATGTCGAAAAACTTATCGTTAAAATATTGTGATCCCTCCAGTAGGGCATATAGTCGACAGTGCGCGTTTGTTCAATAGTGAACTTACACTTGAGTTCTCTCACTCCCGATGAGTCTCAAAAGGACAAAACAGCTGTCGGGTGATTCTCAGTGTTTGTTTGCTATTGTACAACCTCTTGCGTACTTTACTGCAAGCGATTCGAAATTTTTATACTTGCCAACTGTTATGTTGGCTATAATTGATAAACAATCGACTATGTAACTGCTTTACATACCTGTCGGCAAAGTTGCTAACATTTACGTACGTGAACGCTTTCACGAGTCGACACTAGATGTCGAAAAACTTATCGTTAAAATATTGTGATCCCTCCAGTAGGGCATATAGTCGACAGCGCGCGTTTGTTCAATAGTGAACTTACACTTGAGTTCTCTCACTCCCGATGAGTCTCAAAAGGACAAAACAGCTGTCGGGTGATTCTCAGTGTTTGTTTGCTATTGTACAACCTCTTGCGTACTTTACTGCAGGCGATTCGAAATTTTTATACTTGCCAACTGTTATGTTGGCTATAATTATTAAATAATCGACTATGTAACTGCTTTACATACCTGTCGGCAAAGTTGCTAACATTTACGTACGTGAACGCTTTCACGAGTCGACACTAGATGTCGAAAAAACTTATCGTTAAAATATTGTGATCCCTCAGTAGGGCATATAGTCGACAGCGCGCGTTTGTTCAACAGTGAACTTACACTTGAGTTCTCTCACTCCCGATGAGTCTTAAAAGGACAAAACAGCTGTCGGGTGATTCTCAGTGTTTGTTTGCTATTGTACAACCTCTTGCGTACTTTACTGCAGGCGATTCAAAATTTTTATACTTGCCAACTGTTATGTTGGCTATAATTATTAAATAATCGACTATGTAACTGCTTTACATACCTGTCGGCAAAGTTGCTAATATATATTATCTATCGTCCTTCGTACTTTCCTAAATCCTGCTTGCCAGTCCCCCAACAACTTTTTTTCATTTATCTCTTTCTCCAATCTCTGTCTCAATACCTCTGCCTATAACTTGTACCCTATAGTTGCTCACTCCTCTATAATTTTTTATTGTTCTCCTCTCCCTACCTTTATATACCGGACATATTATAACTTCTTTCCATTTACATGGCAGCCCTTCACCTCTCCAAATTTTGCCTAATAACTCTCTCACTCGTTCTCTCATCCTTTCCCCCGTATATTTCCATTGCTCTCCATTTGTTCCACCTGTCCCTTCCGCCTTTCCTCTTTTCACTTTTTTCATTGCTCTTTCCACCTCTTTTTTTGCTATCTCCCCTTCACTCCTCTCTCTTTCCCCTTTTCCTTTTCTTGAACCTCTTGGCTCCGCTTCTTGCCCTTCAAGTAATTCTATACAATGTTCCCTCCATTTCTTCTCATCTACTTTTGTGCTTACTCTCTTTCCCTTTTCTCTCCGCTGATTTACAAACTTCCATAGTTCTCCTTCGTTTTTATTTTTTTTATTTTCTTCTCTACTTTCTTTTTATATTCCTCTTTTCTTTTTTACAGCTATCTTATTACTTTTCTTTATTCTCTTATACTCTTCTATGTATATATGCCTTTCTTCCAACTTCTCCTTCCTCTTCTTACATTTCGTTTTGCCTCCTCACATTCTTTATTCTACCATTCCTTTCTTCTTCCACCATCCCTTTTCTTCATTTTGTATCTTCTCTTATCTACCTCCATTTCCAACGTTTTTACTATTTCTTCTATTACATCTTCCACTTCATTCACCGTTTCAATGTCTTCGTCCGTCCTCTCTCTATATTTCTCTATATCTTCATCTGTCCATATTTTTTTTAACTCTCCATTCTTTCTTCTCCCCTTCTCTCTCTTTTTCTTCTTCCTCATTTAGGAACACCTCTAAAGGTTGGTGATTCGATTCCACTTCGTTTCCTACTCTCATTTTTTTATACTCTCCATGCTTCCTTCATTCACCAGCACGTAGTTTATTATCGATTCCCCTTTCACTCACAAACGTATAATCCCCTCATCCCCTTTTTCCATGTTTTTATTTAAAATTGTCCACCCTCTGTCTTCGCACATATCAAATAAATTTTTACCCTGTCCGTTTATCTTTTTGTCCATTGATATCCTTTTTATCTCTTCTCCTTTTACTATCATTTCCCTTTCCTCTCCTATCCGCGCATTAAAATCCCCTCCAATTATTAATTTCCTTTCTCCCCTTTTTTCCAATTCTTCCTCTATATTTTTCCTTGTTTACCCCATCTCCTTCCCATACATCGTTATTATCGTGTATCTTTCTCCTTGACCCGTCTTTATGTATCGTTTCACTACACCTTGCTTTTGTTTTCCCTCCCTTCTTCTTTGCAGCCCCATTCTTTTCTCACTCCCGTTATTATCCCGCCACTTGCTCTTCCTCTTTTCTCTTTCTCTCCGCAAACTGTACCTTCCAATCATACTCCTCTGGCAATTTATCTTTCCATTTCTCCACTCCTTCTCTCCTCTATCCAGGTTTCTACCAGTTCCACCATTCCGAACTCTTTTATTTATTCCCAAAATCCCCTCCCTTTATTTATTATCCCAGCCACATTCCGGAATAAAATCTTTTTGTTCCTTGTTTTCATTCCATATTCCTCCTTCTCCTCATTCGTCCATTTTACTTTGTCCTTTTTTCCATGCCCCTTTTTTTTAACTGGTCTATTCTTTTTTCCGTCACATTTTTCCTGTACATGTCCATTGTTGTTGCCAGTTTTCCATCTGGTTTCTTTTCTTCTACCCGTTTTTAGATTTATTATTTTTACACTCTCTTTCTCTTCATCCCATATATTATGTACTACATTATTGATATTAAGTTTTTGTAACCTATTTTGACTGCCTTTCTTTCTTTTTAGTTTATCTGCCATTTCCCTTAACTTTATTTGTTCTTTTCTTTTCTTCCATGTTAAATCGTGCTCTATTACTACTCTTAATCCATATAGTTTTTTCTTTTGTTGTTTAATTTATGTTTCGCTTCTTAATTTGGCATTTTGCAATCACTACTTGTTTGTTTTTTTCCCTTGCCACTATGTACACTTGTTCTATTTTTGTCTGTATTTGTAATTTTTTTCTATCCATTTCTCTACCTTTTACTTATCTTCCTATTCACTTCCTCCAGACCTTTTATCACTATGTTCAATTTTTCTTCTCTTTTTCTTGTTTCTCTAATTTTACTTCCATTCTATTGATTCTGTATTCCATTATTTCTTTTTCTTCTTTCCATACCCTCCTTTTCTTGCCATTTTTCTTTAAGCCGCCTGAACTCTTCTTTCATTTCTTCGTGACTTTTTGCTATTTCCATCTTGAGTTCGCTTTTTATTTCTTTAATTTTTTTTAGAATTTTCTCCATTTCTACTGCCGTGGTTTCTTTTTTCCTTTCTATTTCTGTGTTGTCCCTTACGCTACTTTTTTTCGTCTGCCTTCGGTGATCTCTGCGTTTTCTTACTTTTTATAAAGCCTCTTGCTCCTTTGCGTTAGAATCTCTTTCTTTTAAAATATTTATTTAACTGCCCTACACTTTTTTACTCTCTCCCTACTTTCACTTTTATCATTCATTAGCAATTACCTATCACAATGTGCTCCCTATATTCTGCACTTCTATTGTACTTTCCACTACTTATTCAATTTACGTATAAACTTAATCAAGCTCTGGTTTGATTTATGATTCAAGTGATTGAAATTTAAATTCAGAATAATTAATTAATATGCTCCCTTATTAAAAAAATTTCTTTCTTGAATTTTTGTGTTTTTGCTGTTATCTTGAGCCCGTTTCCATACTTGTTATCTGCCTTTGCGCTTCGAACCCCAAATAATTTAACTTATTTATTCTATTAAATCTACTAAAAATTTCTGTTTGTTACGTTTCAAAATTGACTTAGGTTTAATTTGCCGTTGGAATAATTCGTTTGTGTAATAATAGAAATTTTGTATGCAAATAGGCAAAAAATTCCTGAGTAAGCCTCTGGTCAGTTATCTGTGACACATTTGATTCGTCTGGTGTCGCCCCTTATGTTTGAACGCTTTTCTGTCATTTCCGTTGTTCGTGTTTGAAGGAAATCATCCTCCATTTCAAAAGCTGTAGTGAATCCACATTTTCGGTTCGTATTTGAATTAATTAAGGTCATCCATTAAGTAAAAATGTTTTAGGTGTCGTGAATTATACACAAACATTGTGGATGCTTGGCGATTACAAATATTTTCGTTGATAGTGAATTCTCTACAGGTTACTTTTATAAAGCAAATGACACATGGTTTTCCTAATTAGGGATTACCATTTTACAGGTTTTTTTTTATTTTCTCCTTTTACCTTTTCTTCTTCGACTTTTGGTTCCTGGTTAGTTCCTGTGGGTACAACTTTGTTTGGTTGGTTTGGAGTCGATAATTCTAAAATCTGAGGGGCGAATAAGCAATTTATGGTGAACATCTAAGGGATGCAGTAAAAATTGTAACGTCGTGACAAGTTTATGGATCATAAGCGAAATTAAAGTAAACACCTATTGAACGTGTGCAGTTACACCATCTCGTACCTCCTGTTACAGGGCCTGTCTCGAAAATCAATTGATCACCTTCGCCTATTTAAATATAGAAGCTCGGGAATTCTGGTTCTGCAAGTATTCGGCAAACAACAATTCAGACTCCAACCACTCAGCTATACTCTCGTCTGTTTCACAGACCTTATAATTTTGTGTTAGATTTAAATATGATCTTTGATTTAGTTGTGATGCATGTAGGTGATGGATTCTTATTTTAACACCCAAACCAAGTGTTACATTTTCGTGCTTTAGTAATACTATATAATCGTCGGTGGGTTTTATTTGTGAAATCAAAGCGCGTGGCGCTTATTAATCGGGTTAACATTGGAGGTGTCACCATTGACCTACTCCCCTTTACATCCTTAAAAGGTCTGAGCTAGCAAAGATTATAAATAACAATCGTTGCCTGTAAAATAAGAACCCAACATATACGTTTTAGTGTAAGAAAATTGAATATTCTTATTGTGTGTAAACTTAAAATTAGAAACGTTCGGAAATTAGACAATAGTCGATCGTGATAAATCTAACTACTATCTTCGTTAATTTTAATTCGATAGTAGCCTTTAAGTGATCGGCTGCTACCTAATTAGTCAAAGCAGTGCTTTATATGCAGATGTATGAATTTTGACCTGCTTATTATTTATATATGTTTTCACCAATTAAAAATATAATCACCTCCAATTTAACATCTTGTTTGTTTTTGTTACTACGAAAGCTGGTAGCACGTTTATCTATTTATCACTAACCACTAAACTCTAACTATTATAATCTAAACTTATTAATTGTTTTTCAACCGCAACTTATATTCTTTAAATGATTTCTCGTTTACGTATACTCAACCTTCTCGCACGACACCGAACCTCGAATCTCCTAAAGTGGAAGTAAAAGAAAGCAAAACAGAAAGTTGGGAAGCTTTTGGAGAAGAAATACAGGTAACGTATAAAAATAACAAAGGAACTTCTGAAATATAGCAAAATCACAAAGAACCAAGAAAAACAAAAATATTAAATTAGTTATGGATCAGACAGGGAAAATTAGCAAAAGTATGAAAAAAATTTAGAAACATGGAGAAAACACTATGAAAGTAAATTTGCAAAAAGTACACTACAAAGACAACAAGAAACGGAAGACAAAAAAAAAGAAGAAAAACTAGTAATCGATCAAATAACAATTAATATTAACATTTATGGACTTAAAAGAGGCATTCGACAAAGTAAACAGACTAAAAATATGGAGATGCTTAAGACCGTTACAAGTATCAACAAAACTAATAAAATAATAATAATAATAATAATGTCTTTTATTGAGCCATTGAAAACAGATATAAATATGTACATAAAAGTAAAAAGAAAATTATTTTAGTAAACATAAAAAAAAATTAGATCAAATACAGAACAAGCGACTCAACCAGGCGAAGTTCAGGTGTATAATAGTGTATATATACCTACAGTAATATACCCTGCTCTTCCACTTAACCTGTGTACTACTTTAATTACATATGTTAAGTAAAAGTAGGTTGGCATAAAATTAAAATACTACCTTAATATAAGCGAAATAATAGAAGTTAAATAAAAAAAAAAAGAAAAACAAAAAATCGAATACTCAGTGTAAGCATAATAAATAAGCATATAAAAAAATAAAATAAAATAAAGATGATAATTTATGTTGACTATTTTGGTGATTGTCTAAGAAATAATAAATTAAACAACTTTGCTTTAAATTTTTTGGGACTTAATTGTTTAAAAGGATCAGGTAAGCTGTTATATACATTAGGTACCATAAATGAAAATGATCGTCGGTATAAAGAAGTTCTATGTTTTGGAACTAACAATAAGTATTTATTACGTCTATTTTCATTCAACGCGCTATAGCTAAATTTAATCTTAGATATTAAATATGTTGGGACCCCACTGGTTAAAATTTTATGGTATAAAGTGGCACTATGTAATAAGCGTCTATTTTTCATATTTAACCACTGTAACTCATCAAGCTTGTGTTTAACACTTTCATACTTTCTCACACCAAATATTAACCTAAGACAAGCGTTTTGCATGTTTTGGATTCGTCTAACATCCCCACTATCTAAACAAGGTCCATATACCGCTTCGCAGAAATTAAAATGAGAAAGAACCATAGCGTTACATAGTATGACTTTAGTTTTCCTATTTAAAATAAAGCGATTACTAAAAATAGTTTTCAGATTAAGGTACGCTCGTTGTAAGAGAAGTGATACATGGTCCTTAAATCTAAGGGATCTATCAAGTAAGAGACCGAGGTTTTTATGCAGAGCTTTAATTTCAACTGGACATCTGCCTATGTAAATAGATAATAGGTTAGCGAGATTGTCGTATAGATAATTTTGACAAAACAACATGGTATAGCATTTAGATGTGTTTATTTTTAGATTATGTTTAAATGAATAAGCGACAAATTTATTCAACTCCGCATTAATTTTAGGTACAACTTCACGTACCTCTGAAGGATTGAAACTATGCAGAAGCTGCGTATCATCAGCATAGAAGTGATAGGTACAGTATTGAAGATCACGAGTGAGATTAAACGTGTACAGAGTATATAACAACGGCCCTAATATTGAACCCTGTGGTACACCACAACGTAATTGCAACGGATTAGATGTATTTCCATTATAAGTTACAACTTGAAAACGGTTCATTAGGTAACTTTGTATTAATGCGGTAGCGGAGTTTAAAAATCCTAAATGTTGGGTTATGGCAATTAAGACATCGTGGTTAAGAGTGTCAAACGCTTTTGAATAATCGAGAAATATTGCTAATGATGCTTTATTCTTATCAGAAGCACTAAGTATATCATCAACAAAATTTAATAAAGATGTTTCACAACTATAACCTTTTCTAAAACCGGATTGTGTGATTGGAATTACATTAATTGAGTCCAGAAAAGTTCGTAGCTGTGTATCAAGAATCTTTTCTGTTAATTTGGAAAGAAAAGGTAAAATACTAATAGGGCGTAAATCAGTCACTTTCATAGGGTTGGTAGTTTTAGGTACTGGTATTACATTTGCAATTTTCCAGGCATCAGGAAACACAGAATCCAAAATACACGAGTTAATAATATGAGTAATCACCGGAATTATTAAGGGGCAGCATAGTTTTATCATGTGCATACTAATATAATCTGAACCGACTGCATTACTTTTAATGCTTGAAATAATTTTTTCAATATCACCTTCACTAACTGTCAAGAACTCAAAATTTTTTGCATTTATATGGCGTACGTTTTTGTAATAATTTATTGTTTCTTGACAATCACTATCGATCAGTAGTTCTGTTAGTTCAATAAATGTTTTATTAATAAAATTTACATCTCTTATATGAAATGGTACTTCGATTTTATGTTTTTATTTATATTTATAGATTTTAAGGTTTTCCACATTTGTTTGTAGTTATTTTTTATTTCGTATTCTATATACGCTTTCTTTTCTTGTCGTACTGCATATGTAACATAATTGCGTAAGGATTTATAATAGTCCCATGATTTTGATTTTTGCTTTTTTTATATTTTGTAAATGCTTTGTCTCTTAATTAAATCATCAGTTTGATATTATCTGTCAGCCACTGTGATTTAGGTTTACTAATACGCACAGTAGTAATTTTTGCATGTTTTTCCAATAATTCAATTATTGCATCATTAAAGTATTGTACTTTTTGATTTATATCATTTAGTCTAAATAAATGTTCCCATGATATCAATTGTAAGTCGGAATAGAAACTATTTAAATCAAAATTTTTGAAATCGCGGAATGTGTATAAGTAAGGAATATTTTTTTCAATTTGTTTGGTTATGTATTCACAAAATATAAGTGCATGATCGGACAACCCATGTGAACTTAATACTCCGACGGTTTTTATGTTTCTATTCTTACTTACAAAAATTAAGTCAGTGAGTGAAGAACTGTGCTTTGTTATACGTGTAGGTTCTTTGATTACCTGTTTAAGACCAAAGATGTTAAACGTGTCGATAAGTTTAATACTTGAAGAAACACTTAAATCAAGTAGATCTACGTTAAAATCTCCTAAGCATACTATTTCATCAACGAAAGGAACCACCATAGATAGAGAGTGTTCAATAGCTGCCAAAAACTCTATGTATGGAAATTCAGCTCTCCGATAAATAATTCCTACCGCGGTGTTAGTTCCACATATATTTAATTTTAACCAGATTTGTTCTAAAGAATTTGACGAGGAATTAAAACTCTGTTTAAGAAAGTAGTAAGAACGGTACAAATAAACCGCAAAACTTGAAACGCATTTAAAATAGCTACAAGGTTAAAGCAAGGAGATCTACGGAGCTCCTTTCTGTTTATCATATATATGGACCGTGTAATGAAAAACTGTATAGACAAAGTACCACATACAACAATAGGATATAGACACATGAACCCAGTAAAAGTACAAACACTATTATATGCAGATGACATTGTACTGATATCTGACACGGGACCTAAAATGCAAACACTAATAGATGTGTGGACACTAAAATTGGAAAAAATGGACATATCATATATTATTTATATGTTATTTATTTTATTTGTATAGTAGATCACATTACAAATTTTACTTCTTACCTATTATATACCATTATTTTTGTATCTTGGTATAATACCCACATCTACGGCTATGATTCTCGTTTCTCAGTACCTGGGCTGATGGCAACGTGTTTACACAGATTAAACTATTGTTCTCAGACCCTAGATGGGTCGATATGCTGCAACAGCGGCACAATGATCATATTTTGGTTAAAATTTATTGGTTTTTACTTAACCGTAGAAGTACCGCTTTCACAAGAAAATAAAGAATTGTTTCAAGCAATTATGATTTATTACTCCGCGCCAATAGTATACAGACTTTAAGTTTATTTTGTTTGTATTTAAATGCCTAAACAACACATACCAAACATACTCTCAAAATTCAATAACTTTGTTTCACAATCGAAATTCGTAGTTTGGACAAACAGAATGTAACAAAAATTCTTGTTAGTTTAAAAATCTGAGTCTTAAGACAAGCTGATATAAAAGAAAAAACTACAAGCTAAAGATGCATAAATTCAATAGAAATAAACTTAAGCAAGGATTTGTTTTTAAAAATTTCCAAGCTTGCATAAAAATGAAGTTACTTTTTCAATTAATAAAGTTAATTAATAAAACAAATTAACATAAGTAAAATGTGTGTCTTGCGACATCTCGTGTAAACATTGACACGTATGAATAGTATAAACTAAGAAAAATGACAACAGTTAACTGTAACGGCATGTGTGCAAAAGCGAAATGCTACATCAGGTGTTTTTTTGTTGCTTATGTACACTCATGAAATATAAAACTTGGACACCACAATTTCTGTAAACAAAAGCTTGCACATTGTAAAGCGGGCTTAAGAGTATCAATTACAATTCTAACAGCAGGTAGTCTCAGCAGGGGTTATCTTATAGAAGGACTGTAGAATGAATCATTACACTAAGCACGTTTTAGAAAATAGGTAATTTACGTTGCTTACTTAATTTTTTTCTTTAAAGAATATATTTGAAGGTATCGCTAATTAAACACCATAGCTCGATTAATTATTGAATCAAAATTTTGTTTAGGAAATGTTTCTAAATAAAATTAGAAATAATTTTGATTTAAAAAACGTCTACAAGCAATAACTTTTAAATTAAATCAAAAACTAAACATGGTTATTTGGGTTGACTGATTATTACTTATTTTTAAATAAATCTAACCTACTAATTATTGTAAGTTATTAAAAAAATCATTAAACTCTCTATTCATAATATTTAGTCCTTACAAAATGTATATTTTATGACGTTTCATTTTTTTCTGTAGTTAATATAAAAAGTGAAAATAAAAACTAAGGCAATTCTTATTGTCAACGTATATATTTAGTTTTTTGACAAGAATTTATTACATAATTATAATTAAGATACCAAGTTATAGTTTAAAATTAAATGAAAACGTTTTTTTTAATAAAGGTATTACTATATAAATAAATATAAGAAATCAATAATGGGTGTGACCTCCATTATTATCGATACCTTCTTGGAGGCGTCTGCTCATTGACGCTATCAAGGTATCAATATAATTAATATTAATCGTTTAGCGCGCAGGGTTCAGGAGTTTGTTGTGCTATCGATGGACATCTTGATTCTGCTGCGTATTTAGATATTTTGGAAACTATTATGAAACCTTCAGTCGAAGTGTTTTATCCAGACGAAGATTATATTTTCCAACAAGTAAGTATTCTTATTTCAATATACTTTCTCCAAAAAATAGTTCGGGATCTGTTGAATTAACATTTTCATAATGTATTTTTGTTGTTAAAGGACAACACCCCTATTCATACTTCGCGGGTTGTGCGCAATTGAATACGAGAAAATAACTTGGAGCTGTTACCCTGGCCAGCAAAAAGCCCAGATTTTAACATTATCGAAAATGTTTGGGCTCGAATACTTGCTGTTATCCGAAGACAACAAGAGCCAAATTTTATACCAGTAAACCGTAATGCACTAATTGCAGCCATTGATACCGCATGGGAAACGATTAATATTAATTATATTGATACCTTGATAGCGTCAATGAGCAGACGCTTCCAAGAATGTATCAATAATAATGGAGGTCACACCCATTATTGATTTCTTATATTTATTTATATAGTAATACCTTTATTTAAAAAAAAGTTTTCATTTAATTTTAAACTATAACTTGGTATCTTAATTATAATTATGTAATAAATTCTTGTCAAAAAACTAAATATATACGTTGACAATAAGAATTGCCTTAGTTTTTATTTTCATTTTTATATTAACTACAGAAAAATGAAACGTCATAAAATATACATTTTGTAAGGACTAAATATTATGAATAGAGAGTTTAATGATTTTTTTAAGGTTAGATTTATTTAAAAATAAGTAATAATCAGTCAACCCAAATAACCATGTTTAGTTTTTTGATTTAATTTAAAAGTTATTGCTTGTAGACGTTTTTTAAATCAAAATTATTTCTAATTTTATTTTGTAAACATTTCCTAAACAAAATTTTGATTCGATAATTAATCGAGCTATGGTGTTTAATTAGCGATACCTTCAAATATATTCTTTAAAGAAAAAAATTAAGTAAGCAACGTAAATTACCTATTTTCTAAAACGTGCTTAGTGTAATGATTCATTCTACAGTCCTTCTATAAGATAACCCCTGCTGAGACTACCTGCTGTTAGAATTGTAAATGATACCCTTAAGCCCGATTCACAATGTGCAAACTTTTGTTTACAGAAATTGTGGTGTCCAAGTTTTAAATTTCATGAGTGTACTTCTGTACAAGTTATCTTGGCTTTATGGGCAACGTGTGTTACAAGCATTAAAGCTATCACTTAGATAGCGCTTTGCACTTTAACACACACATGCCGTTACAGTTAACTGTTGGCATTTTTCTTAGTTAAAACAAATTAATTTAATTAAATTTAATTTGTTTACATTATGGTAATATGCAACACTGGACATGTCTGACCGTTAAATACGAGGGGCAAGTAAAAAATAAGGTTCTCAACGCTGTACATTCGCCGCGCGAGATACTAGGAGAAATCCGGCAACACCGCCTTCATTGTTGATCCCCCCACTCCATTCCAACTACCTGGAAGATCACTGCGAAGCTTAGTGCCAGTCTAACAGCCATCCGCGATGGAGCTCGCAATCGCCGTCACCGTCAGGTGTGAAATCCGTTCAGTGATTCAATTTTTAAACGCGAAGAAGCTTACACCTATTGAAATTCATAGACAGTTGGAAGAAGTTTATGGCAAAGCTTGCATCAGCGTCCAGCACGTCCGAAAATGGTGCAGGGAGTTCTCCGAAGGACGCACAGACGTTCACAACGAGCAAAGGAGCGGCTGGAAATTGCTTGATCATGCCCCCTACAGCCCTGATCTTGCTCCCAGTGGCTTCCACTTGTTCCCGAAATTGAAGCAACACTTGGGTGGACAACGCTTCAGTACAGATGAAGAGGTGAAGGAAGCGGTCACCAAGTACATTGGCAGCCTAGCGGCGGAGTTCTTCGAAGCGGGTTTTCAGAAGTGGATAACTCGTCAGAAAAAATGCGTTGAAAGATCTGGCGACTATGTAGAAAAATAGTATGAAATACAAGCTTTCAGATGGTATACATATTTATTGCAATAAAAAATGTCTTAACCCTGAAAAAAATGTGGGAACCTTATTTTTTACTTGCCCCTCGTATTTAACACGAACTCTTTAATACGCGTCTGCCCTATCTACAATTTGTTACATTCTTTACAATTTTTTTTATAGATTCTGGATTCATAACTCAGTTTATTATTAAAATACTCTCGCTTTTCATTCATGCTGCGCATGCACAAAGTTTTTTAGTTTTCTTTCTACAATATTGAACATAAAAATATATAGAAATGTAAAATTTATTTCGATCTGTCACTTAAAATTGTCGTTTTATCCGAATCTTAAAAAGCAATCGTATTAAACTCAAGTTAGTTTTGCTGATTTAGTTTGCAAATTAAATTCTTTGTCACCGAAACCAATTAATATTTAAATTGTAAAACACTTCAATTTCAGTCCGTTTTATACAATAAAAAGTTTCTATTATCAAGAAAATAATGTTCTCCGATAGATTTTAATCGCAAAAATTGTAAAGAAAATTCTGAAAATAACTTAATTAGTACTTTCACAAAATTCTTGTTTTTAGTATAACTTAATCATCTTTGACGAACGCCCCGTTTTCTTTACCTCCACTAAAATTAATGAGAAAATAACTTGATTTACAAAATGGACGATTTTAAACGACTGATTTAAATGAAAAACTTTTAGATCAAAAGAGTTGTTATCAGAAAATAGAATTTACGGATTCAAATGGAATTTTCCTTATTAATTTACTTCCGCATGTATGTGTTGGTTCATTATAATTCTGAGAAAAGCGTCAGCTCGTGCTCACATTTTCAATAACGCGCCATAAAAGTTGCAATTAAATGTTTTCCGATATTACGAACTGCTTAATCATCTTCCACACTTTATTTTCGTCATTTTTGCACTTTTTGTTCGTAAGTTTTTCAAATTAATTTACGCTGATTCTTCCGTAAGTAAATAAAGGAATGTTAACTTTCTGAAGCTAAAACAAGAATTTAGTTCATCCGTATTACGATATTATGCAAGGTTGAAATGTTTTGACAACTTCGTTGCAGCTTGAAATTAGAATTAATTATTTTTTTTAAATTTTAAATTTGTTGTTTTAACTAAAACCACTTAAAACGATTACAGTTTCTTAAAAGGTTTTAGACGAAAAGTTTAGAATAAATTAAAAATATAAATGGAGCGGTTAAAAGCGTTTAAGAAAATAATTTTTAGTTGATCCGCAGATTTAAGTTTTACAAGCGACGCTAAAAATTTGTGTTAAAAGGATAAGATTTTGTAAATATTATTTAGAATTCACAGTTATATATTGGAAGTTTACCTAATAACAATTTTCTATAGCTTTGGCTATACAAAATGACCGTGTGCTTATATGGCTTTCTTTGAAGAGTTACACAAAAAATGCATTGACCTAATCTTAAAATTTCTAACAAGCTACCGTTTAAAAATATATTAATTTGTTCAAACTATTCAGAAATATTCCCAAATTGACTTGATTTTGTTTTCTGTCCGGCTAATGCCGCACTGGACGCTTTCTAATAGACAACGGAAACTTTCCTAATGGAAAAAGGTTGCCAGCTCAACTTGCACCAATGCCTCACCCGCTCTACGACCTGAGTCGTCATCGTTTGAAGCAGCACCTGTGTCGTGGGGTTTCCAAAACTTTCCTAGCAAGAGTGGTCTGGAGTCAACCATCGTCAGAATCATCCCAAAGTCGTCAACAAAAAAATCCAACCCCTAAAAAAAAAATTTGTTGGAATAAAGAAGAAATACGCGTCATGGAATATCATTCCTTTCTTAAACGTGTATCTCTTCTAAAAAATTCCTGGTAGGTGAGCAGAGGTGATCAAAAGTGTTGGAAGACGCCCAGATTACTGCAGAATGGTCCAGGTGGCTTTATCCGAGCGAAGAGTCGCCCTTGCCGGAGATGAGGAAGTTACGGACGGGGTCCTGCAACGCCAGCTTACCACTTTCATTTTGCCAGATAACAGCTAATCGTCAAACGCACCTTCATCAGATTGTCCAATTGATCAAGAAAACTTTAAGAAATCATTAACTATCTGTTAAATCAAGGTTCAGTGTTTGCGCCTGTAGGGAAACGACAGTAAAAAGTCCGCCGTGGTCTAGTTCTGCTGGGAGAAGAACAGTAGCGGAACGGCCAAGGCTATTTTTGGATGGAGAGTTACTAGCGGAAAATGAAACCACATCTCTACTCTTTGTCTGTGTCGCCCAAACCCTTACATTAAACCTAGAGTTGTGGTACGTGTGGAAGCTCATCACGTAGAGGTGGAAAACACCAGAGTCCTGACTTTTTCTGCCAAAGATCTTCTAATTTGTCATGCGGCCTAGTGGATTTTCAAAAAAACCTTTTGTATCACAAACTGTTTTCATCTCAAAGAACCGGAAGGACTTTGCGACTACCGACCCATCTTCATTACGTCGGTAGCGGTAGGACATCTACACCCGATCTTCTTTTCACGGATGCAGTACTTTCCCCTTTTCAACAAGAGGCAGCGGGACCTTATTATCGCCGAGGTAACGGCGGATAATACCACAATCCTCGTCGACTATGAACCGTTTACGAGAACTTCATATTACAACGCTCCACCTATCAAAATCTTTTGATAATGTCTACCATAAAGCTCTTGTTGCCATCGTCAACCAGCTTAGACTACCGCATGGTTTGGTCATGTACGTAAGTAGCTAAATTGAATGAAGAAGCCACCATCAAGTTTTCCTGTGAAGGAAGGATTTCCGGTAAGTATGTGTAAACAAAGAAGTTTGTCAATGAGATTCAGTTCTTCCGCTATTTTTTAATTTAGCCGTCAACAGAATCTGGAAGACACGTTTAACAACATCCACAAATAGCTTATGATCCTCAGCAACATCTTCAGATCTTACGCGCTTTCTTTATTCCCAGAATGTATCACCACTTTGTTCTGAGATGAACCACTTAAGGAAGACTAGAGACTCTCAACAAGCAAGTCACGCGGTCTGTTCGCGCCTGGTTACGACTCCTGATGATGTTGCTAAGGGTTACTTCTACGCGGCAATTTCGAAAGGCGGGCTGGGCATTCCTAATCTTACTATTCTTATCCACCTTTGCAAAAACTAGGCAATCTTCATCTGTTATCGTTTGGGGCGGCCCGACCTGCCACTCGGTTTAAGAAGATTACTCACACACTCCGATGGGTCGAGAGGATAGTCACCAAGTTCGGGCTCCCACTCTCAAACCCTAACACAGGACAAGATTGCTGCACAAATCAGTAGATAAAAGGGAGCTGCGCAAATCCATTAACAGTATATTACAATGTTATTTTAATATTAGCGCTGTAAGAACCCAACTGGGTCGTTTTCAACACGTGCGTTGGTTCCAAGATTAGAGTTGGTAATAGTCAAACTTGATAACTGCGTAGACTGGCTGTGCTAACTCTAATTTTACATCAATAGAGTATGAAACCAAACCTGCACTGGTCGCTGGCATGCTGTTGCACAATTGACATAGTGAGAGTAAAGGTGTTCAGTAAGAGGACTGGAGCATCCTCGTTTTTTAACTGGTTGTTAATGTTCTCGAGCATTTTGATTACAAGGTACCGACCTAGACTCAGCGGTCATTTAGTGTTGACGAACTTTAAGCTAGAACAATTTGAAGAACGGCAACCTTTTGAGATTAAAAACATAACTAAATTGTAGGTAGATCCGGTCAATCCGACCGTGGTGTATCTGGCGGTTAATCGCTGAATAGCTACTATGGCTTGCGTGGAAGTCTGGGACGTTATCGGAAGCCAGACGGCAGGAACACTTAGAGGGCTCATTAAGGTTCAGCTCTTTAATTATCATTACAAATAGAACTTACTTACTAAATAACTTTATCAATTTAATTAAACGGAAATATTTTTTATGAACAAATTAAATTATTTGTAAAATGTGTGTTACGACATCTCGTGTATAACAGGGACACGTGTCACATGTTGTTACAGTTATCTGTTGGCATTTTTCTTAGTTTAAATTATTTGGGTAATCAATTAATTATGGTTTATAAAATATGAATTGGCTTTTTAAAAACTTACATATAACATAAATTTTTTTGTTAATATAAAAGAATATAACTTTCCGTTGCAATATGATCAGTTCCCAGCTATTTTGTAACTTTCAGGGGTAGAGATGGCGAAAAAGTGGTAAAATCGGTTTGAAAATAGTTACCAAATACAAAACAATCATAAACCATCTTATTTTATTGTGTTTGTTGTTGAGACTTTGGGGTCCTGGTGCAAAGGAGCAGCACATGTTTTCGTTGTCACTTTTGAGTCCTGGTGTAAAGAAAACGCATGCCTTCGTTGATAGAATAGTTAATCTTAACACTTACTGCCATCAATCTAAGATACTTAAAAGATACGCATGCCTATTCAATTTAGAAATGATATGTGCGCCATCTGTAGTGGCCATTGACGAGATTTTCTTTTGTTGTAAACTTTTACTCTTATGTCTTATATTTTTAGTAAAGAAAAAGCTGATGAAATCATTAAAGAACCTTCCTATAGGAAAGCTTAGAGTAGAAATAAATACTTTTTCTGTTGTATTGAACGCTATGTTTCGGAAAACTGATATATTTCAGTTTTCCAAAACGTGAAACTCAATAGAACAGAAAAAGTGTTTTAATGGTTCTCCTATTAGAAGAATCTAATCATTTCATCAAAGTAAAAAGTCAGAAAAAAATTCTCAGCAATTGTAGATTCCTATACATTTGTATCAATCAAAAATATTATCTAAGCGTAAAATGCATTAATAGGTGATATGTTTTTACTACTTATCTGAGATAAAATTAAGTAAGCTGGGCATTTCTGCTCATTTCAAATTAGCTTTTATTACTAAGTTAAAGGATACGTATATGTTAGTTGTTGGTTCACTACCCCCACATCCACTGATACTAAGACCTTAGTATCCGTAAATCCGATTCCAACAAGAACGCGTTTAAATATTAGCCCAGTTAAAGTGAGACACTATTACTATTATAGTGAGAAATTTTCAAAGTCAAGACTTTTCTAGCGCTAGAATTGTTATCTGTCCCACTGTACAACCGTACGTTTTGTTCTTTTTAATCATTTTTTGTGATGGACACTTCATATAGTATTATGTCTCTTTTTTTTTAACCATATTTCACATTAGATCTGATTGTATATATGTTAACACTTCATGTTTTTATTCAGCAAAGTATGAATGATAAGACATCCTTCGTGCGTCGATACCTGCATTTGTAATCAAAAAACCCATTAACGCTTTTACAATTTAGCCGAAACTTTTAAAATTAAACCTCTACGAAACTTCTAAGATGTCAAAAACCACTTACGAAATAAAAAAGAAAAATCGTTAATTTGGTTGAAAACTTCGAGGTGCAAACTTTAAGTACTAATCGTTTCGGACGGTACATAATAGGAAAAGTTTATAATTTCAGCAGCTAATTAAAGTTTAGATTTAGGTGCTTTGAGTAATAATGTCTAATAATAAACAAGAATTACTACATATAGCGAAATTTTAATCTAAAATTTTCAGTCATTTATCGAAGAGATTAATTTAATTGCTTCGGGGCTTTTAACAAGTTGTACGAATTCGGCGAACTAAATTTTGTATTTCGAAGTTATTTTTTTTATAACCTACATTACATTTAACTTTGTAACAACTTTGTTTAATAATTTCGTTCCGATTATTATAATAACTTGTTTTGATTGCATATGTAATAACTCGCTGAAACTTTATCCTTTCCCAAAAACAAGCACTCGTCACCATTTAGATATTTATTTTTTCTGATTTATTTAACGTAAATCATAAAGCTACCCTTAGTTTTACTAAGCAGCTGATGCCAACTTGCCAACTATTACTTGTTTGCATAATAAATCAAGAAGTTATTAACATACTTGTTCACTAAATCAAAAATGTTGAAACGTTTCTCCAATTTCAGATTGCAGTAGTATATGAAAATTATTTTTTGTAACTCCACTGGTGTGGTTAATGGTATTGACCAGCGCTCAAAACGTTCATATCAATAATGTAGAGTAGGGTTATAAAAATTTGTCTAGTAATGGTGGTAATCTCAGTCGCTGCGGACAGAGGGTGTTCTCAAAGGGAAGGTCTCTCACCTCTTCTCTGGTTGTTATCCATGACGGATTTGTCAGATTTTTTATAAAACTGCGATACGTCTGGGATTTAAACACTAACAATTTATATTTAATCTAAAATTTTTTATTTGAATTAAAGTTTTACATTACCAGTATAGTCAATAAGGACATCTCAATGGTGCATTCAAATGAAGGAAAGGAGATGGGGTTTAAATATCAGCCGAATAACAGCTTTTCCTTCTGACTGTACACGATGGCGAGATTAAGCTCATCTTGATCTACTAACCTGACGTATGGTGGTCTATGACCAATGAGAAGACAGGGCAGACTCAATTAAACACGAACGGTTTGCCTGAGTATTAGTAAACCGATGAGCACCACGCTTGCTGTTTTGATAGAATAAGGTAGGTAGAAATACTGCAACAACTAGGCATACTAGAATATGTGATCAGAGTCACATTTAAAGTGGCGATTTTGGACAAAGCATTTGAAATTTGACAAAACACTATGCTAGTATGGTAATGCCACGAAGAAGGAGGAGAATAAGCATAAAGAGACCAAACTACACCCTCTTCTAGGCTTTGAGGTTAGATGACTCTGTCATCTGCTCGGCAGTCAAACGGTAAGACACACAGTAACTTTTAAACTAACATTAGTTTGGTGTATCATGTTACGTTAACGTGGTTGCCTGGCCGTGAGAAAATAGCCGGTATCGTTTTGTCAAAATTGGCTCTTGCTGTGGGGTATCCAATAGTCTTCTCAGTGCACTAATTAGAAATCAACCGGAGTATGACTCCGACTTCAAACAGTCAAAAAAATTTATTAATTTTGAGAAAAACAGATATTGATCGTTTGTGTTGGTTAGCAAAAGAGGGTTAAAAGTATTTGTCATTGGATATTGCTAATTGAGGTATCACTTTGCACAGTTCGGTGTAGTTAACTAGCAAAAACACGTGTCGCCTGTACACTCATGAAATTTAAAACTTGGACACCACAATTTCTGTAAACAAAAGTTTGCACATTGTGAAGCGGGCTTAAGGGTATCATTTACAATTCTAACAGCAGGTAGTCTCAGCAGGGGTTATCTTATAGAAGGACTGTAGAATGAATCATTACACTAAGCACGTTTTAGAAAATAGGTAATTTACGTTGCTTACTTAATTTTTTCTTTAAAGAATATATTTGAAGGTATCGCTAATTAAACACCATAGCTCGATTAATTATCGAATCAAAATTTTGTTTAGGAAATGTTTACAAAATAAAATTAGAAATAATTTTGATTTAAAAAACGTCTACAAGCAATAACTTTTAAATTAAATCAAAAACTAAACATGGTTATTTGGGTTGACTGATTATTACTTATTTTTAAATAAATCTAACCTACTAATTATTGTAAGTTATTAAAAAAAATCATTAAACTCTCTATTCATAATATTTAGTCCTTACAAAATGTATATTTTATGACGTTTCATTTTTTCTGTAGTTAATATAAAAAGTGAAAATAAAAACTAAGGCAATTCTTATTGTCAACGTATATATTTAGTTTTTTGACAAGAATTTATTACATAATTATAATTAAGATACCAAGTTATAGTTTAAAATTAAATAAAAAAATATTTTTTAAAATAAAGGTATTACTATATAAATAAATATAAGAAATCAATAATGGGTGTGACCTCCATTATTATTGATACATTCTTGGAGGCGTCTGCTCATTGACGCTATCAAGGTATCAATATAATTAATATTAATCGTTTCCCATGCGGTATCAATGGCTGCAATTAGTGCATTACGGTTTACTGGTATAAAATTTGGCCCTTGTTGTCTTCGGATAACAGCAAGTATTCGAGCCCAAACATTTTCGATAATGTTAAAATCTGGGCTTTTGCTGGCCAGGGTAACAGCTCCAAGTTATTTCTCGTATCCAATTGCGCACAACCCGCGAAGTATGAATAGGGGCGTTGTCCTTTAACAACAAAAATACATTATGAAAATGTTAATTCAACAGATCTCGAACTATTTTTGGAGAAAGTATAGTGAAATAAAAATACTTACTTGTTGAAAAATATAATCTTCGTCTGGATAAAACACTTCGACTGAAGGTTTCATAATAGTTTCCAAAATATCTAAATACGCAGCAGAATCAAGACGTCCATCAATAGCCCAACAAACTCCTAGACTCCGCGCGCCAACCCAACCCCACACATTAATAGAAAAATAACCACTTCGTTTTTTAGGACATATGTGATTATTTTCGTAACGAATTCCTTCCATTCTAAAAACTTTTAGTGGTCCATCGTTGCGGCTATTGAACGTTTTTTCGTCGCTAAAAATCACTCGATTCCAAAATTCTAAAGGTTCGTTCACATATCCAACATACGTGAAATTTCACGCACGCTACGGCCCGCCGCTAATTCCGAAACAATCCGCGCCTTCAAATCAGCACCGAGATGAGGTGGCATTTTTACAACACTTGAAATTTTAAACTAAAATGGAATTTACATTTCTTATATTATTTATTGGTTCACACTACCCCTTCTCAAACAGTAGGTAATTGTTTATTTATTACATACTTCTAATGACCAATGTAACAACCCTTAGAGCAATATGACTCAAAGGAAGTAAATTAAACAAGCAAGGATATTCTATTGTTATTGAAACTTATTCATAAAGTAAAAGCCATTTCCTTATAATGCTAATGGACAAGATTTTCTTTTAAGTATTAAGATTACAAAAGAGGACTTATAAACTTTCGAAAATATCTAATTATAAATATTTACACTGCAATTGCGCTTTTTCTTAATAATTTCTTAGCAATAACATACACGTTCTTGGTTTTTAAGTTGTCATAAATTTGATATGATATAAATTTGTGTTTCTAATATTACATCACAAACTAATCTTTATTCGCCAAAAATTGTTGCTTAAGTTGTAAAGCTTCGTACACACCTGAACAACAAACCGAGCAACAAACATAACAACGAACCGAAAGTCAAACAGAACGACAAACGATCTTTTATGATTTCCACAATCCGAACAACAAACGGAACGTTTGTGCTGTTCCCATAATTATTTTCAGTAGTTTTCAGTTCATATATATTTATTATTTAGAAGAGAAAATTGCGGAAAACAAGAAGATAGTGCCAACCAAATTTTTACGCACAAAGAAGAGTAAAAAATTATAATTTACTTTGTTTTTTTTTATTTTGGAAATTTCCTGCCCAAATGATGCTAATAGGGACATCATTTTTTTCTTGCATTCTTAAACACTGATTAATTTAAAACATTTTTCTTCTGTCAACTCCATAATATTACCTAAAACACAACAAACCCACAAAAGGGAGGACAAAAATAAATAATTTAATTCTCCCGCATAAGTTTGTTCGCCGTTTTGTTTAGATTCGTCCAAACCTGCAAACGCATTCGCGCACCGTCCAAATTAATGTTCCGATTGCCGTTTGTTCGTTGTTCTGTTTGTTCCTCGGTTTGTTGTTCAGGTGTGTACGAAGCTTTACAATAAGCATATTAATATGAACTATATCTTATGAAAGGAGAGTTATGTAACTATAATTAACGACTTAACGTTACGTTAGTAGATTCCATTTACTATTTACACATATTTTCTTGGAACATTCGATAATTAACTATCGGGATATGATGACCCTATACTTCGCAGGTTGTGCGCAACTGGATACAAGCAAATAACTTGGAGCTGTTACCCTGGCCAGCAAAAAGCCCAGATTTTAACATTATCGAAAATGTTTGGGCTCGAATACTTGCTGTTATCCGAAGACAACAAGGGCCAAATTTTATACCAGTAAACCGTAATGCACTAATTGCAGCCATTGATACCGCATGGGAAACGATTAATATTAATTATATTGATACCTTGATAGCGTCAATGAGCAGACGCCTCCAAGAATGTATCAATAATAATGGAGGTCACACCCATTATTGATTTCTTATATTTATTTATATAGTAATACCTTTATTTAAAAAAAAGTTTTCATTTAATTTTAAACTATAACTTGGTATCTTAATTATAATTATGTAATAAATTCTTGTCAAAAACTAAATATATACGTTGACAATAAGAATTGCCTTAGTTTTTATTTTCACTTTTTATATTAACTACAGAAAAAATGAAACGTCATAAAATATACATTTTGTAAGGACTAAATATTATGAATAGAGAGTTTAATGATTTTTTTAATAACTTACAATAATTAGTAGGTTAGATTTATTTAAAAATAAGTAATAATCAGTCAACCCAAATAACCATGTTTAGTTTTTGATTTAATTTAAAAGTTATTGCTTGTAGACGTTTTTAAATCAAAATTATTTCTAATTTTATTTTGTAAACATTTCCTAAACAAAATTTTGATTCGATAATTAATCGAGCTATGGTGTTTAATTAGCGATACCTTCAAATATATTCTTTAAAGAAAAAAATTAAGTAAGCAACGTAAATTACCTATTTTCTAAAACGTGCTTAATGTAATGATTCATTCTACAGTCCTTCTATAAGATAACCCCTGCTGAGACTACCTGCTGTTAGAATTGTAAATGATACCCTTAAGCCCGCTTCACAATGTGCAAACTTTTGTTTACAGAAATTGTGGTGTCCAAGTTTTAAATTTCATGAGTGTACCTAGAGGAAGAAAAGACAACTAAAAACGCACTGTGTTGGTGTGAGACTACTTCCTGGCAAAGATACCGTAACTTTAGAAATAGGGTTCTTAGGTTTTTTGGTAAACTTCCTCTGAGAGGAAGTATCGTACAATGTAACTAGAAAGTAGCGGTTTCAATGCTCAACAAAGTGGTAAAGTCGCATAGTTATGAGATTACCCTTGTTTCAACTTTTGTTTTTTTATTACCATACATGTAATGTTTCATTCCTTCCGGACTATTTTTTAAATTATGTGCTGATTTTATGCTATTTATCAAACGTACTTTCTACTTAAATCTTATTCCTGTAAAACAACCGTTTTCGTTCTTTTTATTTTAGTAGTTGGCAGTAAACAGAGGATTTTAAACCTTCTCCTTTATGTATTACCATTGTTCTTTTAAACAAACTTCTAAAATGTTTAAATTAATCGTAGGTAATAATTGATGTTTTGGGGTCTTTTATTACATCAACGTAAGTTGTGTGTTATTTAAAAATTGACATGTGGCTATATCGCCATTTTTGGAAATTATCATAATTTTTCCACGGGGGAGTTGGAATTTTTTTATATCTACAAATTGTGTACTTTCTACAATTATGTGTTGGCATCTTTACTTATCTGGATAATTCTTTTGCAATTAATCGCTGTATATGTCAACTGGATCTTTGACATTTGTGACCATTGTGACTTTTGTTGGTAGTTTTGTTTTAACATACTCAAAAAGTTGTTATGGTGCATAATTAAATTGTGTTGAATTTCTGTGTATCGGAAATGTTGTTTGTTTTGATTTGTATGTACGTGACTTTTTGTTCAGTTTCCTTATTTTTCTACGATTGCAGTATGTTGGTTTCACATTGAGATAAGAAATTGTGTTAACTAATTTGTATTCTTCCTAGCGTACTTTGTGGTTTAGTCTTCTGAAATTTGATATTTCCGCTTTGCAATTGCGGATAATAGAATTTCTTCATACCGAAATAAAAAAGTTTAAGAAGTATTTGGGGATTTAAGTTTGTGTCCCGTTTTTGCATAACGCAGTTTCACAAAGGTTCAAGTATTAAAAAAAGAATTTTTTATCAAAAAGAATCATATCGCAACAATATGGTTAAATAAACACTTTACCTAACAAGAATGAGTAGTTTAACTAATTATATTATTAATTTAAGTTTAAAAAAATTACGTAAACTTTCCTAATTTTAGTTACTAAACCGGATGGTATCCCCCCGTCTATCACTTGTACAAAAATACCAAGGTACCGTACATTTGTAAAAAAAAACGCGAGTGGTGTTACTTAAAAAAAACAACTCTTACCGACCAATTTCCCTGTTAACACAGTTGCAAAAATTTACAAACAAATGATCAAGATAAAATTAGAAAACGGCATCAATAGCAAGGGAGGCCTAAGTCTGCATCTAAAAAATAAGTCAACCATCATCGCAATAAAACACATCGTACAACTTGATAAAACTTCCTCACAAGGCAGATGGCGTACCCGGAAATTATCAAAAGTAATACCACGAGTCCTTCAAAATTTATCAATAAAATTTGAAGAACGAGTTGTATTTGAAAAGATTATTTTTTTCGTCAATTCAGATTTTGCTCGTATTAACAAAATATTAAATAGTTGATGACACAATTAATGTATTTCAAGAGAATCAAAATGATCTAACAAGGTGAATACAATAAATTTTTGACAGTTAAATGTAAACAACGTTTTATCAAGGACCATGCAGTTTTATCAGTATAATATACGTTAATTGGTTAGAATTGTGCATTGCTATTGGTCAAAATGATAAATACGTCATATTTTGACGTATGAAAAAATAATCGGCATTACTCGCCATCGACGTCAAAAAATGCGTGTAATGCACTTTTTTGGTCTCTCTTACTGCAAATGATGACAAATAAAAATCTTAGTACACATTTAGTCAAACTCATAGCAAACTACTTATCACAAAGGGTTGTGACTTTTTACGCACCTAACCAAAATTCTGTAACGATAAATTTGTGTTTGAGTGTCTCTCAGTGCTCGATCCTGGGACCACTGCTTTGGAATTTATTTTACCACGACCTCTTACGTTTAACAGTACCTAAAAATGTAAGCATCTCCGCTTATCCAGACGACTTGGCGCTTTTCCTAGCGGCAAAAACCGAATCCGAATTAACGCACTCAGCAAATCGAGCCTTAGCTCAGATAAGTTCCTGGATGACTAATAACAAAATGTTTAAAGCTACATTGTAAACGCGCATCTTTTCTGCTCCTTACTACCGGGTATAATTGTAGTTGGAACGTAAAAGGTGACGTAACAAAATTTATATTCGGCCGCGGGTGGCTTCAAGTGAAGAAGGAATGCCCAGGGTTCAATTTTAACACGTCTATTTACAATTATTTACATTGAGGTTATTATACATACATGGAATTTATTTACAATGTATTTCAAATGTTGGGAATGCTTCGCCAGTTGCGGCCGGAACAGCGGCAGTTTTGCACAACGGTATCCTAGGTGAAAAAAAAATCAAGTTGCGAATTTAGGAGGTTTCTGTGTCCTGTGCTAGTGGCTCACTCAAACAGGTAATTTATTTTTAAATATCGGTGGCGGTCTTTTACACCCGCTTTTAAGTTTATTGGTTAGAACTTTTTTCTACGGAGCTTGTTTGTTATAGCATACACAACGAAGTTTATTATTGCGGCTTACGGCTTTCCAAACGACGAAAGTCCGTCTCAACGTGCCCAGGATGCCTGGTGGTCATACTCGTACAGTGATGCCTGGTTTCGGAAGGAAAGCGAATAACTTAGACACAGTACTTAGGGTTCGGGGTAAGTAAGCGCTGACTACACGGATTATTAACGGTGGTTGTTTTAAGTGGTTTTCCGAAGATCAAGAGGGTTTTGTGCCACGCCCGTACTAAATTCAATTAGCATTTGCAGTGGTCTTTGAGTTTGTAAATGCCACGCCCGTACCAAATTCAATTAGCATTTGCAGTGGTCATTGAGTTAGTAAATGCCACGCCCGTACCAAGTTCAATTAGCATTTGCAGTGGTCTTTGAGTTAGTAAATGCCACGCCCGTACCAAATTGAATTAGCATTTGCAGTGGTCTTTGAGTTAGTAAATGCCACGCCCGTACCAAATTCAATTAGCATTTGCAGTGGTCATTGAGTTAGTAAATGCCACGCCCGTACCAAGTTCAATTAGCATTTGCAGTGGTCTTTGAGTTAGTAAATGCCACGCCCGTACCAAATTCAATTAGCATTTGCAGTGGTCATTGAGTTAGTAAATGCCACGCCCGTACCAAGTTCAATTAGCATTTGCAGTGGTCTTTGAGTTAGTAAATGCCACGCCCGTACTAAATTCAATTAGCATTTGCAGTGGTCTTTGAGATAGTAAATTCCACGCCCGTAATAAATTCAATTAGCATTTGCAGTGGTCTTTGAGTTAGTAAATGCCACGTCCGTACCAAATTCAATTAGCATTTGCAGTGGTCTTTGAGTAAGTAAATGCCACGCCCGTACTAAATTCAATTAGCATTTGCAGTGGTCTTTGAGTTAGTAAATGCCACGCCCGTACCAAATTCAATTAGCATTTACAATAGTCTTTTTAGATAGCGGCGGATAGTTCTAGGCGGTTTTAGATTTGGGGTTCGGGATTCGAAATTAATTTCGAAAGGAATTCTCAAGGAATTGTTAAGTTAAGTTAAGTTAAATGCCTTGTTGACATTGCGCTCGCGTTTATATAGGGGGCTTTATATCTAGCGGAAGAGTGGACAGCGGTTACATGGGGGTAATTTTAAGTGGGGCGGTGCGCATGCCGTCTGTTTTTGACGATGCAAATTTTATGCTGTGAGATAATTCTTTCTCGGTGGCAAATTTGAATTATAACATTGTCGGTTTCTTACAACATCTAAAACCAAAGCAAAGTAGACAAAAACCTTAATTAAAAACCTACCAAGTTGGATCAATAGAAAGCATGAAAACGTGAATTACTATCTAACACAATTTTTGTCTGCTCATGGTTGTTTTAATACATACTTAGTAGATATAAAAAAGCTGGACTCGAATCAATGTAATTCATAACGGTTGTTGTTAACTAATAACAAAACAAAACATCGGATCTAGCGGTAAAATCTAGAGAGAAAAATAAGAGAATTTGGCTCGATGTACCGCACTAAATTCGTGCGCTGGTTAGAACAGCAGCGTCCGGCTTCGTCGGTGAGTGGGGGGTTCTTAGAGAATTGTTAAGAAATAGACTGCTGCTGACCAACAGGAGATCAATAAGTTTTACTTAAGGTCTAATACGCTAAATTGAACACAAATCAGAGAGACAAACAGACAATTCAATACAGCAAACAAATTTTAAAATACTAGCAGAATGTGACAGAAATAGAGAGACTGTCGCATATAGTTACGTGCGTTAGCAACAACAATAAATAAAGCTCGCAATTAATGCGTCGAATTTTAAGTAAGCTTTTAGTTACACCGAAATTAAACTTAGCGTTCCAATTGAAGATTGGTTACTAAGAAGGCTCTGCGTACACACGTCACTTACACACGGCAACTTAAAACTAACTTAAGCTGGGATTAAAAAGGTAAGTACCTCCCGCCAACCTAAAGAGCTTTTTGTTTTAGCTTTAACCGCTCGAAGTAAAGCGCCCGAGTTTGTATTGAGCTGGTTAAAAACAAAACCAAACGTTGGTTGTAGAGCGTACCCCAAATAAAAATTTGCTTAAATACTAGAGATCAAACCGTTCTGTGTCACATGTACGTGAGCTTCATAAGCATTATTATTGAATTGGTTACTTAAACTTAGCTGTATTCTGTAGTATGCAGTTCCGAGAATGAAAGTTCCTGCTAGCGACGGTATTCGACAGCTCCATGGTAACCCATGTTTCCTCAAAGTAGAAATTATGCAGCATGAACGACTCTTGCTGACCTTAGCGTCCACCGGTTGTTTGCAGCTTCACTAAATGCGAAACCGTGGTAGTCGTTAAGTTTATAGGAAAAGGTACTTAAATAGCCATTTCATCACCCCCAAGAGTTATCCAGGTGTAATACACGATGAAAACATAAGTTCAACGCACGTGCTAAAAGCATACGTCGTAATTAGAATTTGGCCGGATTTAAATTTAAACATCAATTCGACTTGGAAATCTTGAGTCACACATTAGTTATTTATAAATAAAATTTTAACTTCAAGAGGCACGCCAAAAACACCCGTGTAAAAAGAAAAGAAAATGTTCGCGTTTTGTCTCGGAAACGTTTGTCGGATTGTATTTCCACCAATAAAAAATTAGCAACATGCGCGGCAAATTCGACTTTCGTCGTAACGTGTTACACACGACACACGTTTTAAAAAGGCTTTCAACATACGTTCTACCTTTGAAAATAAAACCGTAACAAATTACTGTCGCGGATCTGAAAACATACATTTTTTTAATGCACGTAGTGGTCTGCTTACAGACCCAACGGAATTTCTGAAGTAAATGTAATTGTAAAAACAATTGGGTGTGCACATAAATGGGAAGAAGTTGTTAATTGGGTGACGGTTATAATTATTGAAAAAGAAAAAGACACAAAAGAACAATAAGAGTTCTATTTCCCAATAACATCCCCTAAATCCACGTATTATTAACTATTTTGGAACTGCCAAGTCCTGATATAAACATAAGTGATTTCAGACGGCTACGTACACTCAACAGAACGAGGAAGGTTTTTTAGTCGGTCGACACTATTACCTTATCAACCCGACACTACCGTTCTACCTGGGAGATCGGTGTCTGTTTGCAGATTTTTTCCACCTCAAAAAAAAAAGTTACTAAACCGTGTAATTATTCGAAGTTAAAGCCGTTTACTTGAAAAGCCTCTCAACGTCTGTTTCATAACAGAATGAATGACAATAGAAACATCGCATGAATTAACCACAGGCAAGTAGAGACAGGAGCGGAATCCATCAGTTAATTTATGTCTTTAGTGAGTTACGCAGTAGTGTCCCAGGTGACAATTCTAAAAATGATACTAAAATGGCGATTGTGTAGATAAAGAAAACGATTTGCTTACTGCGTCTGACAATGGATAGAATATTGATGTATTTATTATGGTGTTTGTATAATAAAAAGAATTTATCGACTTACAAGCAATTAAATAATTCAAGGGTTTATTTAATAAAAGAAAGTACTTTACCTTTATGCAGTAATGAGAAGTACGTGTACGACCGTCGCAACCAATTAAATCAAAAAATCGTAAAAATCAATTTATACGCTATTTATCGTGACAAACAACATTCTAAAGAACGGATTCTACGCAAGAAGAAAGGTCGAATTACACGCAATCTCTGGATTAAATTGGTTGTCTACACGGTAGGTAAAAATTTGCGCAAAACCGTAAATCAAAATAAAAAAAAATAGCTAGATAAAAAAATCGTCCCAACTTTGTAATGTAGCTTTTGGGTGTTCAAACAAAATAATGTCCTTGGTCACCAAGTTGGTCATTGTTACGGGTTTACTTGCAAAAGTAAAACGTATGTCGAGAGCTTTTTTAAAAACGTGTGTCGTGTGTAGCACTTGACGACGAAAGTCGAAATTGCCGCGCATGTCGCTAATTTTCCATTGGCTAAAATGAGAATTAACAAAAGTATCAAAGACGACGAGCGGAAACTTTCTACTTCCTTTTACATTGGGTGTTTTGGCGTACCTCCTGAAATTAAAACGTTACACCTAAACTATTAATGTGTGCTTTAATAATTCCAAGTCGAATTGGTGTTTAAACTTAAATCCGACCGCATTCACCGTAGGTACTTTCTTTTCTTTGGTTTCGTGGTTGGGTTACTTCTATTTACGAGGTATGCTTACGTGCGTTGACCTCATATTCTCATCGTGTTTTACACCTAGATAACTCCTGAAGGAGCTGGAATGGCTAATTAAGCACGGTTCCCTATAATCTTAACGACTACCACAGTTTTGCATCCAATTAACTTGCAACCAGCTGGTGAACTCTACGGCTACAGGGGTCGTTTACACTGCAAACTTGCTGCTTTGGGGAAACATATTTGCTATCCGTTCTTTGCTGCGCACCTCTGTTAAGGGAAATCCTGGGGTTATCTACCTTCTGGAGCTGTCAAATATTGTAGCCAGCAAGAACCTTCTTTCTCGGAACTGCATATTATAGAATACAGTTAAGTTTTAATGTAAGTAACCTATTCACTATTAATGCGTATGAAGCTCACGTACATGTAACATTGAACGGTTTGAATCTCTAGCATATAAGTAAATTTTGATTCGGGGTACACTCCACCACCGACGTTCGGTTTTGTTTTTTAACTGGCTCCATAAGAACTTGGGCGCTTTACATAGAGTGGTTGAAGCTAAATCAAAAGGCTTTTTAGGTTGGCGGGAGCTACTTACCGTGTTATTCCGAGTTTAATTTAGTTTCAAGTCACCGTGTTTAAGTGACGTGTGTACGTCGAGCCTTTTTAGTAACCAATCCTCAATTGGAACGCTAACTTTAATTTGGGGTGTAACTAAACAACTTAACTAAAATTTGGCACATTAATTGCGAGCTTTAATTATTGTGGTTGCTAACGCACATGCAACAGTCTTTCTCTATTTCTGTCGCATTCTTCTAGTACCTACTTTAAGTTTTATTTGCTATACTGACATGTCTATTTGTCTCTCTGATTTGTGTTCCTTTTAGGGTGTTAGACTTTTAGTAAAACCTGTTAAACTTTTGTTGGTCGGTTTTATTTTTTTCTGTTACTCAGCAGGTGGCGCCTTGTTAGGCAACAGTTTATTTCTTTACAGTTTTTCAAAAAACCCCCAACTCACCGACTAAGCCGGACGCTGCTGTGCTAACTACTACAAATACTAGATAATAGTTATGTAAATTGGAACAGACAAATTAGAACAAACTAACAATCATCTCTCACAGAGGAGTCAGCATCCCTTTAACAAGTTTATTTTAGAAATGTGTAAAGTGGTTCTTTATTTTCGGCGACGTTTTCTTAATATACGGATAAAAAGTTTACTGCAGTTAAAATCAAGTTGCATTTTAAAGTCTACCACCCTTTGTAATAACGTGTCCAATGTTGCCTGAGATGACGTATAAACACAATTTCATGATGTTGATGTAATATGTTTGGGTGTGGGAGTTAGAAATGATTAGAAAATATGAAAAAAAAAACCAATTAAATTAGTTTGAAATTAAAATCAATACTAATTATTCAAAATACAATGCAACATGTTTGATAAAAAAATCAAAAAAAGAAAAAATCTGTGTCAATCGCTAAAAATATTAGACAAATGTACTCTTAAAAGTACAATTTAGAAAGCAATTTGTTGAAATGTAATTACATTAAATATGCAAGTGCCTGAAATTTGAAATCAACTTTAGACGCACGACTGGAAGCGCAGTTTTAATTAATTCCAGCAAAAGCATTAAGCAAAAATGATAAAACAAGCACATTGCAATGCAAAAAAAAGATATCGCTTTATGTAAAAGCGTTTCGCGTTTCAACGACAATCATTTTAATAAATCGAAAATGTAAATGAGTGTAGTTACTGTGAAACCGAAAGTCTTTTAGAAGACTTAATAAAGCGCTTTGTGAATATAAAACAGGACAGTTTAAAGATGGAAATTTTCTGTTGAATTGTTGCAGCCACATATATCCAATTGTTCTAAATTATATATTGCTACACGTTTTATATATTCTTATTATTCATGTATGTATGTATATTGTAAGAGAATTTCAAAAATCTATTGATACTGCCAATAACTTTATCGTTTGGGTTTCGATTTTATCTCATTTCATAAATAGTTTTTCTTACTAAAATATTCTATGTCTTCTGTTTCTCTTACATCTGAAATCAAAATAAGTATCGTTTATTTTATTTTTATAATAACAGTAAAAGAGTTTTATTAATAAAACTAATTATTTTGGATCACGTATATCCTCCGTAAGAAAGATCATTTTTAGAATGGTTTAATTGTAAACATACACGTACAGTCAGGACGGAAAGTAATAATAATAATAAAAATAAAAAATTTAATTTTATTACCAAGGTACTAATAACAAACAAGACTCGTTTATATTGTAACTAGCAAACCCGGCAAACTCCGTTTCGCCACCAGATGGCTTCGTTTTATGTAACATTTCGTTTGGTGATTAAAAGATGAAAAAAAATTTTTTTTTTTGTTTTATATTTGATGAAAAGGAAAAATTTTATTTCATTTCACAACAGTAATGAATTCATTTCGATTACAAAAATGAAGTGTTATTTAGTTGAACTTCTCTAACTAAATGAAAGTGAATCCAAAGTAAATACTGAATCGAAGCGTTATACGTGTCCGCAAATTATCCTTTCATTGAACTGCACTTTGGTAAACCACATTTTTTGGTTTTTGGTCTGACGTTAACACAAACAAAGCGGATGGTTTTCCAACTCGTGAACACGCAACGTATAACTGCCCATGTAAAAAACAATGATTTTCTAAATTTATCCCGCAAACACTAAGCGATTGGCCTTGCGACTTATTAATTGTCATTGCGACGCATCGGCGCCATCTACTTAAAATATTGGTTTGTAGTACATGCTATGTATCAGAGATGGCGCTGTATGTGAAAAAAGATTTTCCCGCTTTTCTGTTGAAATTTTTCTGAATTTTCTTTGCTATAAACCTCGCCGAGCCCGAGACCTTTCCAACGAATGCAAAACCGTGGAAATCGGTTTGTGCATTCTGGAGTTATAGCGTCAGGAAGGAAAACCCGACTTATTTTTATATAGTAGGTAGAAGACTAGCAAACCCGGCGAACTCCGTTTCCCACCAGATGGCTTCGTTTTATGTAACATTTCGTTTGGATTTTCTAAATTTATCCCGCAAACACTAAGCGATTGGTCTTGCGACTTGTTAATTGTCATTGCAACGCACCGGCGCCATCTACTTAAAATATTGGTTTGTAGTACATGCTATGTATCAGAGATAGCGTTGTAGGTGAAAAAATATTTTCCTGCTTTTCTGTTGACATTTTTGCTATAAACCTCACGGAGCCCGAGACCTTTCCAACGAATGCAAAACCGTGGAAATCGGTTCGCGCGTTCTGGAGTTATAGCGTCAGGAAGGAAAACCCGATTTATTTTTATATAGTAGATTAGTTAATTTTGAAGGTGAAAAAGAAGTGATCGAAAAGGTAGCTAGCCTGTGTTTGAAACGTTTGGAAAACGTTACTGGCATTAACAACTTCCAGTTGTAAACGTTCACCTTTAATGCCCCCTTTAACCGCGGGTTTAGCTTCAGGCAAAAGAATAATGTCTAGAGTTTGAAATAATATACATATATTAGCGTATTTACACTCCGGATAAACTATAATCACTAAAGTACGATAAAGCCTTGTATGCGAGCGGTCTATTCACAAGAAGTTATATCCTCTGTTTTGGTAGTGGTTTGATTGCTGCTGTAATTAAAGTAAATGGAGTAATCTAGACACACCCTTTGCCAGAGCTACCAAGTGAATCAGCCACACTGTAGGGGTTTGGTGATAAGTATGTGATAGTTAAGATTATTATCTTTCGGGTTGAGCCGTGTTCGTCCTTTCTTCCTACGTTCTCTGCTTGACGTTTCACTAACCATGCTGTTAGATCAACCACCCATCAAAAACCAACCACCCGTCACTGATCAACATCAACCAACTGTAGCGGAATATAGGTATATAACAAGGAACAGAAGAGAACAACGTCAGTCTTTAGAGTAATTTCTGAAGAAGCTAACATCATGGTTAGCGAAACGTCAAACAGAGAACGTAGAAAAGAAGGACAAACACGGCTTAACCCATAAGATAATAATCTTAGTGACAACAGCAGCGAAAGCTTACATTCATATATGTGATAGTTGTTAGAAAACGAATTAATAACGATGGTTTTATGCGTGAGTTTTAAGTAGTCAATACGGTTTTGCCCTAACCCGTGCCAAATGCTAATCAGCAGTAAAAGTGGACTTTAAAAACACGGTTAATGAAAATAACTGAAACCTATGTCTGAACGAAACGGAATTCAATCACCTGATTCAGAATAGTATCGCAGTTATTAAAGCGAGAAAAATCAGTACAGTATATAGAAAATTAAACATTTAGTGTGGTTATTCGGACCTGATTTAGTTGTTTGCTAAAGAACTCGGTATTTTTAGAGAATTCCGAAGGAATATCGAAGAGACATTGCCTTTTCGGCAATGCGCTCTCATTTATAAAGGGAACTTTATCACTAACTGAAAAATGGGCAAAATCTGCACAAGGGGGCGGTTGCGCATGGCTATTCTGAAAGCATTAAAATTTAAGTTGTCAGATAATTTCTATTTTGGCGGCAAATTTATAAAAATCAATTGTTCGTTTCTTACACAGTTATTATTTATTGTATTATAGATTGAAGTGTTGTTGTAGGAAAAGATCGTCTAACGTCTTTCTATGTCGTGAAATAGAAATCATATCAATTTTTAATCAATCGGTTGTTCACAGAGTAAATTAAATGCGTTGATGCCGACTTATATCGTGAATAAAACAAAAGCAACCATTTTGCACATTTTGGACCATTATTATAATATCGTAAAAATTGAAATAGCTTAAAACTAGAGTATTTGTAAGTAGTCGAACACAAACAAAAAAAGAGAATGACAAAAAGAATTAATAGTTGTGAGAAAAGAATCAGATTTTTTAATTGTGGCTGACTCTTAAACCTCAAATTCACATCTAAGATTATACTTAAGTTTTTCCCTTCGTGATCACATGAAAGTGCATTATTTACTCAAAAGATATTCAGGTTGGATTCGGGATATTTTTTATCAACCTTAATTAAAAATAACAGAAGAAATGATTTAGAAGGATTTTAAGTAAGGTTATGATCGTCAGTAGTTTGTAAAGGATTAGAAAGATCAGTTTTTAGAAATTGTTGGGCATTTAATATGTCTTGAACAAAAAATATAGTTGCGAATCATTAGCGTATAGGTAGAATTTACAATAATTCAAGCACTGGAATATATTACATGTATACATAGAGAATAACAAACGTCCAAGAACTGATTCCTGCGGGACACCACAAGACACTGTTGATGATTATAACAATTTATTATCTACTCTAGTACATTGGGACAACAAATTATGAATGGATCCATTCGTAACCAATTCGTGCCAATAAAAGAAGTCAGCATGTGGGTGGTTTTTAAAACCGTACAGCCAGTATTAATTAATTGTGTCATACTTTCTATATGCTATGTGGGTTCTCAATCAAGTCGTCCGCCGGTCTATAGACCGGCTTTTAATCTAGTAATTAAATAAGAGCAATCTTCCTCAAGTTTGTGAATATACAGTTTTCACACTGCGACGATGAATGCATCGCTCCACATTACAATGCCCATTTGATCAAACTGCGGAGGTTGTCTCATCATTTAACCTGTTAATTAAGAGTGTTAGATGTACCGACCAAATGCAACAATGACTCCCTGTTACACATCTGTTAAAGCGGTTCTAAAAGTACCTGGTGACCTCTTCTTGTTGATGTAGTCTCATTGAAACAAAATCAATGTAAATTTGTTTTAATTCCAAGTGTCACTTCCATAGCTAGTTAAGAATATTTTTGTGTAATTACAATGATTTGTTATAGTCAAATTTTTATTTAATCCGGTAAATATTATAATAACGCGGTTTTTTGTTATTTTGTTGAAAAGAACACACGTGTTTAATTTGCAAGTTTTAGTGTTAATGTGTCGTCTTAACAAAATCTTTGTTGTTAGTCAATTAATGTTAAATATTTCATAATTGTGGTATAATTACTTTGTTAATTTTAACTTTTTCCGCAATTGTCCAACACTTGAGAAAGAAAATATTATTCACGTAAATAAATTAAACGTCTTTAAAACGTTACAGCAAAGAAGTTTTATTGTCAATACCTTGACTCCTATAAGAAGGATTAAGCAAAAGTAAAAGAAAAATAAAATATAAGAAGAAAATACTCATCAAGTGTTAATGAAGTTTAAACAGCTTTTCTATCAAAATTGGTTTTTTTTTCAGCGCTGATAGTTTGGATTGGTTTATTAAGGGATTAAAAAGTTAGAAGGGGCAAAAGCGTTTCTTAATTTAGCAAATTCAAAGATTCGATTCTAAACGTTTATGCAAAAAGTTTGCATTAAAAACAAATCTACGCGGCAAATTATGTATTATCAATTACTAAAACCATTAGATTAAATAAAGCATGGCACAAAATAAAAACTAATTTAAAAGTGTTGAGCGCCACTTTGTTTTACAAGCGCAATATTGAAATTATTTTAATCTAAGAAGAAGAAACTTATTAACTAAATCATGTATATTGCTTTAGAATGTAATGTTTTATTACATTGTCTTTAGGTTAAAATAAATTTACCACTTACAGACTGTTACGGTTTATTCGTAAACAAACTAAAAAATATATAAACAGTGCTAGAAGGCTTGCCGGCAGCTCGTCTTAGTCGGAAGTAGTCGTGGACTGATTGAGAATAGCGATTAAAGTTTAATTAACACTCATAGAAACACATAAACACAACAATAGATAATATCATTTAGAATTAATAGCAAAATATAGTTATAAAGTAATACTAATTTACGAGAGTGGTTAAAGCACAAATACAAATTCGAGGAGCAAACGCCTCAAATAAGTTAGCGTATTATTCACATTTGACAAGTCGTAGCACCCATTTTTTTATGCAAGCGATTCACGGGACAAATATTGTTCAAAATATACTTGACAACAATTACGAAGAGTACCAGACCTTGGTCAATTATTTAAATAGTTTCAGGTACTTTGAAAGATCTCTATAGTTTACAAAATTATCTATGCAGCGCAGAAAAGGTACGTTGCTAAACTCACTCACATAGAACGTGACAAAATTTATGAATGACATACATAAAAAAATTAACTTAACTTGTATGAATAGGAAATCTTCGGTGTTCGACAATTAAACTGCTGATGTGACAGCTTCCGTATTCAAATCTAATATTTTATTATCCAATAAAGAAAACGGAAAAACCAAAATAGACTCCGTTGATAACAGTTGCCGGGCTGCTCACAAAGAACCAAATAACATCGTATCTTGGGTGGTGTCCTTGACCCGAAGATAGGTTAAAATTTCAACGGTGGAGATACCAAACCCACTTTAATATTTTATAATTTTCAGATTATTATCCTTGCCAGCATAACCAGAATTAAACATCTATTGATTAATTAAAACGGAGTACGCCTGCAATGACCAGCAGAATAAGCCAAAAGAAAAACCCACAAAAAAAAGTGCCTGCAATTAATAGAACCCGTAAGAGTAAATATTTTATTAAAACAAAGGAAAGTAAAAAGTACTTACACAGGAACAGTATTCAAAGACTTATTCCTTAATTTGAATGAGATGTTTTTACTTCAAGCGATATTACATTTCAATATAAAAATTCATATTCAAACACATGAGTGTAAACACGGTTGTCTATACTGTAGGGAGAAATTAGTCTATAAATCAATTATTTGCGAAATAATACCGTCACAAGACGTAGATTAATAATTTAATTTTTGCGTTCCTTATTGATTTTTTGATTAGAGCAGTACACAACAATACATAGATCTATCAGTCGTTATTAATTATTATAATAATGACTTATTATCTGAAACACAGTCATTGCAAAAACTTAAATAATTGTGTGCAAATAACGTAATTCATACGAAATAATGGAACAAAATTGATACATTATTTTCAGCTAGTATGTGTCGTTAGATGGCGTTTTTAAAAATAAGTAAAAGTTATTTTGCCGCCATTTTCTCTCTTACAAATCAATTATGCATGAAAATTTTCCCTTTATGAATACCGTATAAAAGTACTAGTTTTATAGTTAGAATTCAATTCCTTATTAAATTATCTTATAGAAACTTTTAGTGTAACCTTGCGTTCTTATCAAGACTGTTTGATCTCTGACATTTAGTTTCTCTGACTGAAGCAATCACAAACACAAAATAAAAATGGTGAATGCTCAATACAACAGATAAACTGACTATTTAAACAATACATTGTGAGACGAGGATTGTCAAAAATAAATAAACTCGCAGATTTACTTAAAAGTTATATTAAAAAGTGTTCCATAATATAATATTTCCAAACGTAATCCTTGACAAAAGCTTTATTTAATATCTTGCACGTACTACTATGTACCTACTACCACAAAATTATTATTATTTGAATTCAACTTATTGTTTTGTTCAAACAACTATATTGACTCTTTAAAAATTCTAGCAATATACATAACGAAATAGAAAAATAACACATTTCTTTGTTATGAGAAAAAAGTCTATTCAAATTTGCATATCTGAGGCTTCTGCATAAACCACAGCTGAAGTTCATATCGAACAGACTTTCTACAAAAGCATAATATTTTATACCTAATTTTAATATTAAAAAAAATGTGTTCGACGTGCGAAATTTCGCCGAAATTATTTTCCGTTGATGTTTTTATCGTTTTTTAAATAAGCCCAGACGGTTACACAAAATTTATTTCTGCACGACAATCCATTTGTATTGTCCTTTCTTAAAGTTAGTGCGTAAAATTTTGCGAGACGTCGTTTTTGGCAAGCTAATTTATTTTCTTCGTATTAGATGATGTGCGAAAAACTTTTGGTGTTATCTGCGTTTGTACAGTTTTCTTTGTAAATAATTTTGGGATCAGTCAAAGCAAACGTTTGTAGGTTTCTGTAAATGATAAGGTAAAATTTGCAGGTAAAATAGATTTATAGCTTAGTCGTAAGATTTTTATTCTATGAAGTTGAACGCACCCCATAAAACGACCACATCTGAAATTTCGTACTTAAGGGTTTTACGTAGGAAACATTAATCAATTTTATTTTCAATAACGTTTTTTACATGAAAACCGTTATAATATTATCTTACTTTATTATTTTTTTAATTATAAGTCGTTTTAAAAAACATTTTTGTATATATGGTCGACTGTCACGTAAGGTATCCAATGAAATAGTTATTTCGGATTTCAATTGCCTGAAGGACACTAATTTGGAAAAAAACAAAAATAAATATAACAATATCTTTATTAAATGCAATCAGTTTCTAATCAAAAGTGATGCAAATCAAAGCAGTTGACAAAATGGACGGTTAACGTGGGTGTAGGTTTGTTTAACTATGGCGTGCTGTTGTACTAGTCAGCGGAGTGAACTAGTTAACACACAAAAATGGAGCTTGGATAATCGAAGTCGTTACTAGACGTATTTGAAGAGTGAAAATGCTACACTACGAATCCGGAGTACAGTTCGGAGACGTAGCAGCCGGGCGAAAATGCGACATTCAAGAAGAAAACGGCCAAGTAAGACAATCTAAGCTAAAAAATCAAAATGTCAACCTATAAAAAATTCAAAATCTGAACTTTTTCTAACGTATTGCGGTTCAGCGCTTTGTCTAAAAAATTTGAATAAATGTGGAATACCTGCCAAATCTAGGTGTTACCTTTAAATTTGATTATGGGATCATTCCCATTCCTTATCATTTACTTATGCAACAAACTCCAGAAACAACATAAAGATTTGGTCCATTGTCACTCATGATTGTCTTGTGCTGGAATCAATTTTGTATATGGGCGCCTACACCAATCTTCTGAAGAGTAGATCGGTAACGTTACTTTCAATAACAATTTTTCTGACGGTTAATACTCAAGTCATGATGTGATTAAAATCAAATGCTTAATATGTCCTTTAAATTCTAAGAAAATTTCCAAAAGATTTTGCCAGTTAAAATGGCATTGTAGAAAGGTTTGCCCTCATAGTATGTTGGAGAAGGTATGTAAAAGCGCTCGTGTAATCTTTGCTCAAAAATTACCTGCTCTGATCAATGTGGTATTAGCCTTTAATGTTTTCCAATCTTGAAAAGTTCTGTTTTTACATACTATGGTTTGAGGGTCTCTTTCAAAAAATCAAAAATCTTGACCTCGGAAGTGAATCTAATTTGTAGAGTGGAATCAAGTGTTTTAGATAGAGACGTAAGGGTGTTACGGTTCAAAATGCTCGAGCCCGGACGAGGGTCGCGGGAGTTGCGCGTTGCAACAAAAATCAAATTTACCGCACATGCAACGATTTTTCCATTGGTGGAACGGTTTACTTGGAATTTTTAATCAAAACGACGGGCAGACATCTTGGGACTCTCTCTTCCATTTGGGCGGTTAGCGGTGCTTCACGAAACTAAAAATTACATGCAAAATTTCAATGTGGCTTTAATAATTACACGATAAATTAGTGTGGGAATATAAATCAGACCGATTTTCGCCTACGTGTCTTGACCTCATCCTCTACTCATATCTTACTGTTTGGACAATTCTTGGAGCTGCACGGTCGATTATACACCAGCGGTTGTGGGTCGCGCACGCGGCGTTCCTGCTGTGTCGTCTCCTCCTCCTTATGGCAATCTTTTACTGATCTTTGAGTAGCTGTCAACTAGCTGTCGTTAGCAAGGTCCTTCCTTAACAAAACTACATGCATCAGTACACAGCTAAGTTATTGTTTTAGGGAACCTATTCATTTTGCATGCGTTCGAAACTTAAGTATACGTGACATAAAGCGGTTGTATCCTTAGTGTTTAAGCGAATTGTTATTCGGGGTAGTCTCTATCTACCGACGCTCGGTGTTGTTTTCACTAGCTCTCTCAAAGCTGGGGCGCTGTAAATTAAGTAGGTTAAGCTAAAACAAAAGGCCTTTTGGGTTAACGGGAGCTACGGGAGTTTTTAAGTGTACATCGAGTTTCCTTAATTACCAATCTTAAATTGGTAAGCTACTTTTAATTTGAGGTTAACAAACAAAGACTTAACTAAATTGTGACATATTTGAAGGCAAACTCTAATTAATTGGTTGTTGCTAATGCACGCAAGTTTCATGCAACAGAATCTCTCATTTCTCCCAGATTCTTCTAATATTTCAAATTGTAATTGTTATATTTAGATGTCTTTTGTCTCTTTGATTTGTGTTCGTTGTAGCGTAGTAGAGCTTAAGTAAAACCTATTGAATTCCTGTAGTCGGTTTTATTTCTCTCTGTTACTCAGCAGGTGGCGCCTTGTTACGCAGCAGTTATTTCTTTTATTGTTCATATTCATTGCTCCACGAGAGTTTAAAAGACCAACCACCGTCTTGTACAGTTGTATACCACACTTAAGTATACACCTCTGATGAGCTCATAATAAGAGCGAAATGCTGCATCAGGTGTTCTTTCGTTGCGTGTTATGCTTCTGTACAAGTTTTACTTGGCTTTATCGACACACGTGTGTTCCAAGCATTAAAGCTATCGCTTAGATAGCGCTATGCACGGTTTTTTAAACAAGTCAACTTTTTTTTTTTTTTTTTTTTGTGTTTTTTTTTTTAATTGGGGTTTTTTTTTTTTTTTTTTTTTTTTTTTTTTTAATTGTTTTTTTTAGTTTTATTTTTTTTTTTTTTTTTTTTTTTTTTTTTTTTTGTTTTTTTTTTTTTTTTTTTTAAAAAAATATAAATTTTTTTGTGTGTTTTTTTGTTTTTTTTTTTTTTTTTTTTTTGCACACATGTCGTTACAATTAACTGTTGGCATTTTTCTTAGTTTATACTATTCATACGTGTCAATGTTTTACACGAGATGTTGTAAGACACACATTTTACTTATTTCTTTCAGTTCCCTCAAGGAACTTAACCTAACCTAATTTAGTGAGCTACTTTGAGTCCAAAAAATTAAAGCAAAAGCATGTATCTTCATCAGAATTCTTAAAATTCTTGGCACCCACCAATTCCAATTGGGTTATGACTGCAATTAACTTTTTTCCAAAAAAAGTTATCAAGTGGTTTAAGTGATGTACAATTTCAACATCTAATGGAAATGACTTCTAAAGCAGCTAGTGAAGCTGGTACTTAGCCTATACATTCCTTGAGGAAATTAGTCGATTTCATATTATCAGCATCTACCGCTCCAAACATAACTAACCGTCTTTATAGTGCCAATTGATATGCTTTAACTACAAAGGGTAGAGGCACACGTCCTAGTGCGGTAGTAAGTACATTCCGTTGTTTAACTGCGAAGTTGTGGTTACCTTCGACCTAAACAAGTTGAGGTTATTTCTAAATTTAGATAAAAATAAAAAAAATATTATTCTCAGAATTGATAATAGAACGTTTTTTATTTAGTAGAACAAGATGAGATGTTAAAAGCAGCTATGGATCAAACCCCAATCCCTTTCCATCACAATGTTATTCTTGTTATTCAATTTTATTCTCTGGAATGTCAACAATCTCATCTAAAGTTGTCGCACAACAAAGCAATCCTTGTAGTGCTATGTTGCTCAGCCTTGTTTTACAGTGACGATGGGATTTTAAGTGAGGATCCTCAGACCGTTCTACAGGACTTTCAATTTTTTATATCTAAAAGCAAACTTTTGGGTTTAAAGATCAACCCTGAAAAATACGGTACTTTTTTTGTTCTAACGTGAAAGACAGTGAGCTACTGAAGTACCAATTTACATAGCCTGGCATATTGTTAGTGGACGAATCAAAGCTTAGCCTACTGGTGTTCCACTTACGGAAAAATCGGTTTCAGTTTGCTTGAATCAGAAAACTGAGAAAATACTTTTATTTTGTAGCCGACTTTTACAAAGAAATCAACAGATCGCTTTCTACTAGTTGAAGTACAGGGTGTCCTACTTTCGATGTAATTGGGGGGTTTCAGGTATTTCGCATGAATTGATAAAGATAAACCGTGGTCGACCCCGATTTATAAGACAAATTCAATGGTTTAAAGAGTTCAAAAGTTACAGACTAAACATGCATTTTTTTAAATGAAAACCATAGTTGGCTATGACTCCATTGATTAGAAATTTCTTTTAGATTTCTGAAAATATATGATTTAATATATTTATTTCAGCAAATACGAAAATTATAAACGATTTTTGATACAACACCTCTTGATCAAAGTTACCTATGAACCTTTGTTTACTGCGCGCATTTGTTGCTAGTTTTTTGACACGCAGTTGTTTCTTATAAATAAATGGCCAAAACATATATAGATGTGATAGAGTTAATGTTTCAAAGCTTTGCTGAATTACTGAAATTAATAACTTTTTGTCCATTTATTTATAAGAAACAACTGCGTGAAGTGTCAAAAAACTAGCAACAAATGCGCGCAGTAAACAAAGGTTTATATGTGACCTTGATCAAAAGATGTTTTCAAAAATTGTTTATAATTTCCTTATTTGCTGAGATAAATATATTAAACCATATATTTTCAGAAACCTAAAAGAAATTTGTAATCAATGAAGTCATAGTCAACTACAGAACATTCTGTATCTCCCAAAAAATTCGACATATTAAAGTGCTGTTTAGACTATTGAATTTGTTTCAAAAATTAGGCCAAGGGTCTCTACTACGGTTTTTCCCTATTAATTCGCAGAATACCTGAAACCTTCTAATTACATCGAAAATAGAACACCCTGTACAGTGTTTATCGAACGCAGACTAATATTTCTTCTACGGACAACTCCAGCTTAATACCATTGTGAAATAGAAGAAAAACTTTAAAGATATGTAGAAATCATTTTTAATGTAAAGGTGGAAGTCCATCATTGATTGGACTGTAAGCAAATTTACTCTGTCAAAATAGAAGTTGTGGGATTAGAATAGCGTTACTAGCTTATCTGTCAATACATCTATGTATTTGTAGCAAAAACCAAATTAGCTGCTTTTCTGAAAACTCTAAAGAGTGGATAAGTCCTTATACTCCATAACCAGAAGTTGAATGTTTTTAAAACAATTGGAACTCGATAGCAGTTGAGTATACAGTTTTTCTAGATTAAAGTTTGTTGATCAAGATTTTGAGGTCAAATTTATTTTTGAATGTAAAAAGGAATCAAGCACTTCCGTCTAGATACCTGGAAACTATGTTAAAAGACAAGGAATTTGGGATAGCCGCATCTTAATACGTATGCAAATGTAAAGCTAGTAGAACCAAACATGGAAATCATGGTCTGACTTGTAGAAAAGGAACAAGTTTGTGGATGCGCCATTCTTTATTTTTAATGACCTGATTAAAAGAGTATTATTTTCCGTTGAAATTCCATCATGCATGGAGTTTGTTGGACTATGTAGAGACATTGGCAAAATACTTGATGGTATTACTTCAATTTATAGGACAAAACAAAGATCTCATTTCTTATACGTTGCCTCCTTCTTATAGCTTAAAAAATACATTTCCCGGTGCGTTAGCTGAATTAACTGCGACAAAAAAAAGTCAATTCCTTACATATAACTACACTTTTGTTCCATTTTCTGTGGAATCTTTTGGTGTTTTTCTAATGAAGATTGTAAATTTACTAGTAAAAATAGTCAAAATATAATGACCAAGATCATCTTTATTGCAGCTCGGAAGTGAAGCGGGTGGGTTGCTTAAAACATACATCGCAGACGGAAACTATTATAAAGATGCGGTGAAGACTTTTAGAAACCGTTTAGATTGAAAGAAAAGAGCTTCAGATCACCGTCTATGCAAGGGAGCTTTTGAGTATTGTCGTGAACAATGTGACAAGCATGAAGGTCTTTGGATACATTCTACACACAGTTGATACACGATCCCTGAAGACTTTGAAGATAAAAAAGCTGATTCCGGCGATTTTCTTTTTTTTCCATGGTAGAGCCAAACTTGAGCAAAAGGACCTTAAAGATGTGGTAGAGGAGTTCAATGTTAAAGCTAGACGGCTACAAAATGATCTTCTATAAGACTAAACTTGGACTCTTCATATATTTTATGAAGGAAAAAGTCGAAAGTAACCAGCGGATCTCACTGGCATAAAAACTAAAAGAAAAAAAAAGGATAAAATTCCAGTTCATACTCGTCTTCACAGAAAAATCCGAATTTGTAAATGGAGCTTATAGCTCCTGCAGTACCGATGTTCTCCTCAATACACTAAAGGTATGACTCCTTAGAAGAAACGGGGGTGTTAAATTAAGGATTGTTGAAAACTCGGGAACCAGAAGAATTATATTCGACAGCTTATAACAGATAAACCTAATTTAGAGACAACTGGGGAGAAATAAATAAGCAGCATTATTTTTGGGAATAACGGGACCCCAGCTGTACGTTATAACTGCTTCAAGGTGACTTTAGAATTCCTCAATGGAGACGCACAACAGACCTTTGAGCTTCTGAAAAAAACAAAATTTGTGAGGAGTCTACCCATAATCCCATTCCTATTTCATGGATGAAGGAAATGTAAACATAGGGATCTAATTTAATAATGTGGGTTCTGGAGCTGCTGAAGTGGAGATCCTCCTTGAGAATAACTACTGGGATTCAATCTCAACTGTATGGTTCTTGAACATAATACGTGATCATTATTTTTGGATGGACTCTGAAAATACCCTCCCTCTTTGGAAGTCAACTTCCTTAAACTGCTAGTGACAGTTACCAAAATGTTTTGTACTTTTTAAATTTTTTGCCTTTGAAATCTGGAATTAATAAGAATTCGTAATTTGGTAGAGAACAAAAGCGCCTAGCAAGAGGAACAAGAGAAGTATTCTGTTTCAAGGAAAATGTTTAGCTTTGCGATAGAAAACATCAGGTTTTTTTGCTGTAGAAAAATCCTTTAGAAACCACTCTTTTAAGTCCAATTTACAAAATTTCAACTTGTTGATGTAACTGACAAATTTGGTAATTATGATAAAACTTTAGGACGTGAGAGAAGGAGGAGATTATTAAAGAAGCAAATGCTCATAGGAATGATGGCCACTTTCTGCCTTATTACCCCGTTTTTAAAGATAGTAGAACTACCCCTGTTAGAATACTATATGACGCCACTAGCAAGACCATTACTATCAAGTCCCTTAACATGTTGCTTTAAAAAGGACCGAAGCTGATTAACAAGTTAATCCCACTTTATAACAGTTTAAAAAAAATGACTTTAGATGGAGTGCAGATATTCGCAAGGCATTTCAAATAATCTGTCTTTCCAGAAGACGGATAATTCATGCAGAGAAGTGATGATTTACAAGCACCAGAAAGTCGATTTTGAACTCAATTGTAGTTCTTTCTTTCTGGAGGCGACCATACCTTGTCATCAAATTGAAGGAGATCTCCAACTTATTGCTGAACGGCAACTTAAGACTTTTTATGTCAACAACTGTACCACATCGCTTGACTTAAAAGAAGAATGTGTTCAGTTTTAAGATGAAGCCATTTTGTTAATAAAAGAAGCGGAGATGGAGATGAGGCAGTAGGCTGAGACGCCTATGTTGCTGATATATTTCTGAAGTCAATTTCTATCAAAATCAAGACCTGTTTCAATCAAGAAACCGATTATTCCTAAACTGTAGCTGATGTCATCCGCAATTGTTAATCGATTGGGAAGGATTTTATGGTCTGTACGGATATTCTATTCATTTATTGTAGTGATTCTATTATCGCCCTATTATGGATTAAAAAGGATAGAGATTGGGTAGTTCTCGTGTCTAATCTTTGAAAAAAAATTCTGCAGAATTCGGATTCCACACCAATAAAGACATGTTCCAGAAGAGATAAATCCAGCGGTTTTGCCGTCAAAAGGATGCAGTCCAGCATATCATGTCCTATCCAAGTGGAGCAAAATTCCAACTTTTCTCAATTCAATTCAATTTAATGCAATAGATTTGTCTTCTTTACATTAACAAATGATTCGGCTTTTCTTCACAAATTTGTAATTCTTAATCGTACAAAGTAAACAAAAAAAATAACTATTTCTAATTTTTTCGTTCATTATGTTCTTCTAATCTCCCTTTCTCTTTCTTCTATCAATTTTTTTTCAACCACATTCTTCATCTTCTCAATGCCTTGTTCTTTCTTTTCCAGCAACACCCTTCTCCCTCTTTCTTCCGTTCTTATTTCACTGCACTTTTTCAAATGTTGTATATTTTTCCTACACATTCTACAAACTTTTTACAAGTACTTGTTTTCCTCATTCTCTACTCTGAATCTATCTATCAATGTATCAATCCCATTATTCCGGTTCTGTACTACCGTTTTCCTTCTTTTATTAACTGTTGATACTTCGTCTTACATTTTTATTCTCAAATTTTTGCTCTTCTTTCCTGTGCCTGTGTGTCCTGTCGGTACTTTCATAATCTCTTTTTTTCCCATCTTTACTAAATTTTATCTATTTATTTCCTTTATACAATATCTTATTTCATCTTTTGAATTACATTTTTTTTAGAACCTGGCGTTTCCTTCTCCAATCTTAGTGTCGACTTTCAATACTTTTTTTTGCATCTTTTCCAGTTTCTCCTACTCTCTTCATTTCCAAACTTCTGCTTTATACATCAACACACTTTTCTCTAAGTCTTTTCTAAGTACTATTTCTACTCTATCTACTGTACCTCTTATTACTTGATTTCTCTTCTGCTCTAATTCCTTAATTTGATTTTTATCCTAATTATTGTACCTCGCCGTATATCCTAGGTATTTATATCATTTATCATCTCTATTTTTCCTCGCCTTATTTTCATTTCCCTTCCTTTATTTTACTTTATTTTTCTTAAACTCTATAATTTTTGTCTTTTTACATTTACTTCTAAATTCTTTTTTTTTGAGTATCTATTTATCAACATTATCATTCCTTTTATCTTCTTCTCTGTTTTGCCAAGGTCACCATATCATCTGCGTAGGCTAAAACACACACTTTTCTTTCTTCCACCACAATTCGTCCTAAGTGCTGCTCATTAATTTCTTTCTCTAAATTTTTCAGATTACCGTGCTAGCCGTGGCTTAGAATAAATATAGAGGATGAAAGTAGCGTAATTTTTTTTAATCTTTGTGATTGAGGACATGCTTGAAAATTTGCCGAGTACAAGTTTGCGATACAGTCCATTCAATTTCCGAATGACTTTTATATAATCCGAGGGCAAAGGGGTGGCATCTAAAGGTAAAATTACAAAAACTGTGGGTCATCAAGGGCATGGACGCCATTTGCAACAAAATGTCGTTTTTCCAAAGAATGTAAATGATTTAGAGAAAATCCTGATGCTGTTGAAAACGACAGACTGAACTTCTAAAGAAAAAAGACAAGATAGAAAACATTTAGTGTAATTGCTTCCAAATTATTACCTTATGGTAGATCAACTGATACTTGAAATGCATGAGACCCATCATCGTGCCAGAATCTGGAAACCAGTCAAACGTGTCTAGGATGCAAAACCATTTTAGACCACTGATGCGGATTTGATGGGACTACTGTTTATACAGGGAAGACTCCGGGGGGTGTAATAACCCTGTGCGATTAACAAATGACTCCAGTTTGATGTCAACACATTCCTATCCATCGAAGTTTTTTTAAACTTTCTATAGAGGTTTATTTCCGAATTTGGGAGTCCCAACAATTAAATGAGCGACAATAGAATTAACTTTGCGGGAGCAAAGAACCTGTTTAAAGAAATGTACTGAGAAGATAAAGGAAAAATAGTGAAATTCTTTAAATCCGCTAAGTTTAACACATCAACTGCAAGCTTGTATAGTAGATTCTGGAAGGTGAAAAGGTTACTTTGCAAGAAGCTGGGGAATTTTAAGTGTTTTTACTATAAGGTTTGCACCGTTTTGGCAAGAATTACAGCCACTACCATCAGTCTACTGATGCTACGGACAATTTTGTGGCTTTTGCCCTTGCCTATTTTTTATGATCAAGTGGTTGTTGGAGGTTTCCAGAAAGAAACTTGAGGTTATAAGGTACAATTATAGCAGTATACAGATTACCTTTGTTTAACTCTAGGAACAATTTCGGAAGAAATATCTACCCCATTTAGTTCAACAGAGAAAAAAGCCATTATCAAGTCCATGGCAGAAGGAGACCTGCTTCTCGTTGGTCAGAACAATAAAAAACGTTTTACGTGACTTATGGGGAATGTGGAGATGATCATCTGTAATCAAATGCGGCCATTACAGCGTTTGTATCCAATAGAAATTTTAGCGTTTGAAAATGCCCAAGTACTTATCATTGCTAAGAGTGGGCACATGGTCAAAAACTCGAGGAAATGTGCAGAGTGGAAAGATAAAATATTTATTATTTCTTTAATTAAATATTCTAGCAGAATTAGAAGAATCGGTGGAAATTAGATAGCTGGGCTTAGGAATTTCATTGTGTTACCCTCAATTCCAAATTGTTTGAAGACAACGTAGAAAGAAATTAAATGTTTTTCTTGAATTGTGTTGGCATAAATAAGTAACTATGGCAAGTACAGATTTATAAATGCCAGATCTTGCAAAACTGTCGATTAAAATGTCAGAAAATAAATTTTCTTATTGGTTTATTATTTTTCCTATCTATGGCACGGCAAGTACAAAACATATAAAATTCAGTTATCAACTCCTTCGATTAGCAAGTAAGTAAATTCTTAAAACAAAAAGATAACGTACTATCATAACCTCAGCATCAAAAAAGTGTAAATATAATATTTATTTCAAGCACTCCGACGGCACTGTCAAAAAATCGCATGTGTTTTAATGACTGTTTTAACCACTTAATATACTCTATCGACAAGTATTTTAATAGTTGATTGAGTTGTAAAGTACTGCAATAAATGTTAGTCGTTTCTTAAAACAGTCAGTTCAAGTCCGTTAAGTCGGGTAGATGTCGTGGGCATAAATAGGTACCTTCCCAACTGGAATTTCCCTTAAGGAACTATTTTGTATTAAATTGAATTTAAAGTAATAATGTATTTTAAACACTAAAGTAATGTAATGTAATTCACCAAATCCTTATTTTAGTGAGTAATGACTGTAAAGTTGTGAATATATGTGTTAGGATCAAACACCGATTTCGGCCAATGGACGAAAAAGTAGCCGAAACGCGTTTTGGTCAACAGCATATTGCCAATGTCCGAAATATCGCTTTCCGGCCGTTTAACGTAGACCAGAACGCGTTCTGGATCTTTCACTACTGCCAGAATGCGTCTAGTGTCTTAACACGCCCTCCTAAAACCGATTTTGTGCGTGTCTCAACTTGTAAACCATACCTATCGTTATTAGCTGGAGCACCAGTATAGATCTAGTGTTTGATTTGAGTGCGTGCTTTAAAATTATTTAAGCGAAAATGTGTGCTAGTGTCGTGGAAGATTTTAAGTTACGTTTCAATTACGATCTGCACAAAATCATATGTGATAGCAATGATCGTAGCAATATTTTCACAAGAGAGAGATACGATCAAATACTTGCAGAGGTAAAGGCAGCAAAAATTTGTAAAAGTAACGGTGACACCATTTCTTCGAAACAAAGGCGACGATTGAAACGGTACGATATTTTAAAAATTGGTGAAATCGAGAAGCTGATAGAGAGGAGGGCGGAGGAAACTGCAGAGCTGCGTTATTTTTGCACGAGCGACGAACTATTTGATATCATTCATTCCGCTCATGTAGGGGCAGGACATAAGAGATTACGAGGTTTGTTATTTTTTCGCAGCATATTTGATATTGTCTAACTTAAATAAAAACTAATAGTTGATAATTAAATTTCTTGAAGGAGGGGCACCAAAAACCATTCAAACGTTTATTTCGGCGACGTTTCGTGTGCTAGGTGTATATCATCAGGCCTCTGTTTATTAATGAAAAAGTACACCAATTGAGCAATACAATAGTAAAATATCACAGATTATAATAAAATATAAAATTTAGCTTGTATGTATAGCTATGTGTATGTTAATAGTGAAATAAACGATTGAATGGTTTTTGGTGCCCCTCCTTCAAGAGATTTAATTAATAAATATTAGTTACATTAAGGAGGAAGTAATTACTCAACATTAAATAAAAACCTTTACTGCAATGAGTAATAATATTCTTTTATTTATTTCAGTTATGGATTCTGAACTAAAGAAAAGTATTGTAACATAACAAGGCAAATAATTGAGATATATTTATTACTTTGCAAACAGTGTCAATTAAAAAAGAAAGTTCAAAGAAAAGGTTTAGTGGTGAAGCCAATTTTAACAAATGAAATAAATTCGCGCTGTCAAGTAGATCTAATTGACATGCAAAGTGAACCAGACCAAGATTTTCGTTTCATCCTCAATTATCAGGATCATTTAACAAAATTCACCGTACTGCGAGCATTAAAAACAAAGACAGCTGAAGAAGTTGCCCATCATTTATTAGATATTTTCTGTCTGTTTGGCGCGCCTAATATTCTACACAGCGACAATGGCAGAGAATTTGCAAACCGCATTGTAAAAAATCTTGCTGAAATGTGGCCCGGATTAAAGCTGGTCCATGGAAAACCCCGCCATTCGCAAAGTCAAGGGTCCGTAGAGATCGAACCAAGATGTACGGGACATGCTGGTTACATGGTTGGCTGATGAAAACACAACGAAATGGTCTGAAGGGCTGCGATTTGTTCAAAGCAATAAAAATCGTTGTCTGCATACAGGAATAACTAAAAGTCCATATGAAGCTATGTTCGGCGGGCCTCAAAAGATTGGTCTCAAGGATTCGTCACTTCCTAAGGAACTCCTGTCGAACATCGAAACAGAAGAAGAATTACAAAAGCTGTGCGATCAGAAGAATTCAGACGAACGTGAAGATGAATGTGAAGATGAACGTGAGGATGAACAAGAGAAAAATGTGTGTACAATATGCGAAAAAGAAATTTCAGATACTCATAAATGTTCAGTTTGTTGCTTACCTATTCATACCATCTGCGGGAAAATCCACGAAAGAAATAAAGAGGGTGAGCAGAGTATTACATGTAACAGATGTTTACGAAATGATAAAATAAGTAATGTACGGGACGAGGCTAAACGTGGACTGGAAAGACAAGCACAAAAAATGATTGCCCTTTCGAATTCCAAGTTACCACCCATTGATGTAGGGAGAACTGTTATTGTACGAATACCTGATGTCGACAGAGGTAGACTTGCCCCGAGAAATGTGTTAGCTGTTGTACTCAGTATTAACGACTCTGGACTTTATCAGCTTGGTAGATAATAAATTTGTATCAGGTATTTAAGATACTTATTAATCCATTTTTAGGAACGAAAGATGGAACTTTGAAGTCGCTGTATTGTCGTAATGAGTTTACATTAGCCGACTCCGACTTTATCGATATTTCATCGGTTCCGTCAACGTCTTTATCTCTCCGAACTGCTTCTGGGTTAGCATCTGGATCGAAACAGGGATTCGTACAGTGTAATTGCAAGCGATATTGCGTCGACAAGATATGCGCGTGTAGATCCAAGAAAGTAGTATGTAACAGCAAATGTCACAACAACAGTTCGTGTAAAATAAGTAGATGTAGGTATGCCCTTAAGTCACCAGAAGTATAACATGTAGTAAATGTTCTTTGTTCCGTATTTTAATGATTTAATCTTTTTTTAGAATTATTGTTATTTTGAATGTCATATTTACATAAAAAATAAAAATATTGTTTTGTTTGTGTGTTCAACGCATTCTGGCAATTGAACGAATGTCAGAATGCTTTCAGGATGGCTTGGGAAAATCAGTACGCATTCTGGCAGTAGCGAAAGATCCAGAACGCGTTCTGGTCTACGTTAAACGGCCGGAAAGCGATATTTCGGACATTGGCAATATGCTGTCGACCAGAACGCGTTTCGGCCGCTTTTTCCGTCCATTGGCCGAAATCGGTGTTTGATCCTAACATATGCAAAATGCATATTCTTTATTTATCGGTATATTTAACCGAACTTTTGAAAGTTGATTAATTGAGGAATTTCATACTGATTAAATCCAATTTAATTTTGCATATATTGCATATTTTGTCAAGGTCTTGCATTTTTAGGTAAAAAATGCATATTTAGCATTTTTCTTCTATTTCTGTGCGAAATCTTTTAATTTTGTAAAATTTCATATGCTTCTCTCAATTTGAAACATTTTGTTGCGCATTTTCTCGTTTGAATAAGGAATAATTTTTTTGAAACTTGTTTCAAGTTAAATACAGGTACCTACATGTATTTTAGGTCCTTTGTTTCGCGTAATCTTTTGTTAAATGATATCTGTCAATCATAAAAATTTATGTTTAAAAGGCAGTAATCTACTTAATTCTTGACCATTGTGCATTTAAGTCTAATCCCGATTCGATTTTGACATGCGTCGCAACTCTCAAGTGCAACTTGGTAATTAACAGTTAATTACTTTAGTTTGGCTTTACAACACGTGTAGTGAACATCGTGACTAAAAGCTTAAGCAATTGTTTAAACTGTGGTTATAGGTAGTGCTTTGGTACCTACGTGTAAAAATGGCTAAAAGTAACATCATTTCTTGGATAAAACCTTATCGAGAACTTACGTTAGAGAACGAGACGGTGTTTTGTAAACCTTGCGGAAAATCTGTAAGTATTTACTATCATATCAATCATCTTATTTTTATTAAATTCATACTGTTCAAAAAGACGCGCCAACCACCACCATTCCGCCGCGTGATAGAGGCGGCGCAGCGAAGACAGGCATTGCAACTCGATGCATGAATGAAACAGCATGTTGAAATATAGTTTAGTTAAAAATGTTACAAATGTTGTATTAAGTTTGTATGCAGAAAATACGTTCATTTTACAAATAAATACAGTTCACTAATAGTTAATGATTTATCGAACATTTTGATCCATCGAAGCCGGATCCACGTGTCCTGGAGGAACGAGGAGCCTGTGATTGGAACTGGATTGGGGTTGGTTGTCGTAGAAGTTGAAGTCGGAAAATTATTAACAAGAACGCTCGGCGTGGGAAAATCCTGCAGGCTGGGGTTCGTACTTGGAAGTTTGGTTTGGAATTTCGATAGCAACCAGAAACGGGGAGCGTCTGTGGAACACATCAGAAACAAGATAAGTCCTATTTTACCTTCCTTTATTGCTAATGTTAACGTACTTAACGATTTGTTGAATAAAAGTAAGATTTGTTACGGTTAGTAATCGTTTTGGTAGAAATCGTAGAGGTAATCGTAAATTTGTTAAGATGGCGGAATCGGAAATTACGTACATGACAAAAATGGATGTCGATGCGTTCATTAAAAGACGCGCGACAATTAAAAGCTCATTGACGCGGTTTGAAACTTATTTAAGTAAATTTACCGGCAGCGATAATATTTTAAATTTAAAGAGTCGTTTAAGTGATGCTAAAACCATATTAGAGAAATATGATGCAATACAGAGTCAGATAGAGGATGCTGATCCCGACACTGACTACGAAACAGAAAGATCGCTTTTGAAAATAGGTATTACGACGTGATAGCTTCTGCCGAGGCAAAAATAAATTCATGTTTGGGTGATTTGTCTTTTGTGAGCAACGCGTCGATTTCTGTCAATAATAGCGATAACCATATTGAAAGGCGTGTTAAATTACCAACTATTTCCATTGTAAAGTTCGATGGTAGTTATCAAAGTTGGACTCGTTTTCGTGATAGCTTTAAAACATTGATTCATCATAACACCGATTTGAGCAGCGTTCAAAAATTTTTGTATCTTCAATCTAGTTTATCGGGTAAGGCCGCTGAAACAATCAGCGCTTTAGAAATATCGGACCGCAACTATGAAGTAGCGTGGAATATTTTGTGCGAAAGATTTGAAAACAAACGGATGATTGTTTTGAACACATTAGGGAATTGTAGATATGACGACCTTGCAAAGGAAAGCTCTATTGGTTTGCGTCATTTATTAGACGAATACTTTAAACATACACGCGCATTGAACGCTTTACAAATAGATGTTTCTTCGTGGGGTATTTTGTTATTGCATTTGATTACGGCTAAATTCGATATCGCAACGCGTAAATTGTGGGAAACTGAAATGAATAAGAGACCTAAAGAATTGCCGACGTTAGAAAATTTGGAAGAGTTTTTAAAGGCAAGGTGTGACTTATTAGAAGCGGTTTCTGCGTGCGCGGATAAGACTAAAATTCAGCCGAAAGCGGTTGCTAATCATTCGGTGTTGAAATGTGTAATGTGTAAGGGATCACATTACATTTATCAATGTAAAAATTTTCTTTCCTTGAATGTCGAAGCAAAGCGCGAGGAAGTAAAAAAATTAAATTTGTGTTTTAATTGTCTTGGTAGCGGTCATTCTGTAAAAAATTGCCGATATAGGTCGTGTAAGATTTGTCATCGGAAACATAATGAGTTATTGCATTTTGAACCTCAAGGTGATAAAGCGGGAACGACGAATTGTGAGACGGGAACTGTCGCTATCACTGACATTCCACAACCGCGGCTGGACGATACAAATACGGACAGCGATGACGCGATGTTGCAGGTGTCGGGTTGCGCCACCGATAACAAGAGCGAATACAGTCGGGGTAAAAAAATAATTTTATTAGCGACTGTAAAAATATTAGTTTTTGGAAACAATAATGAACCTGTTGTAGCGCGCGCATTACTGGATACTGGTTCAAGCGCGAATTACGTTAGCAAAAACTTTGTAAACAAGTTAAACATTGAACTTAAACACATTTCTGCTATGCATATTGCGGGCGTGAATAATTCATCTTCAATTGTAAATACGGAAATCGTGGCCACAATAAAGTCTAGATGGGGTGATTTTAAGACGCGAACAAGGTTTCTCGTAGTGGGAAGGGTAACGGAAAATTTACCACTGGTTTCATTTGATAGGGATGGCTGGAACATTCCTACGGGAATTTGTTTAGCCGACGATAGTTTTAATTTATCAAATGAAATTGATATCTTACTTGGTGCGCAAATTTCTTACGATGTAATTTTAAAGGGAATCATACGCGAAAAAGAGTTTGTGTTGCGGGAAACCGTTTTTGGATGGGTTGCTGTGGGCGCCGTAGATTGGGAAAATTCAGTAGCTACCAACGAACTTTGTTGTTTAGCTAGGGCCGGTAATAACGAATTAGAAAAAGATGAATGTGAGGCTTTCTTTGAGGCTACAACCTTGCGGGATTCAAACGGCAGATTTGTTGTTAGTTATCCGGTTAATGAGAATTTGCGGTACTTAAAAAATAATTTTGAAGCGTCTCTATCACAATTTTTGAATTTAGAGGTCAGATTGAGGAAAAACTGTGAGCTTAGAGGGCAGTACGTGGCCTTTATGAGCGAATATTTGCGTTTAGGCATATGGAAAACTTTGTGAATTGAATTCTCATGAGATTAGTGCCTTTATTCGAGAAGGTCAGGAGGCGGACGGTTTGCGTTGCTTTTATGTGCCGCATCACCCCGTTATTAAGGCCGATTCTAGTACTACTAAACTAAGGGTAGTTTTTAACGGAAGCGCAAAGGCAAATAAAGGTCGACTTTCATTAAATGACTGCCTTAAAATGGGCCGGTGGTACAGAGTGAATTATTTAAAATATTGTTAAGATTTAGAAGGCACGAGATCGTATTAACTGCGGACATGGAAAAAATGTACCGTCAGATTTGGGTTAGTGAAAAGGATCGCGAACTTCAACGCATTATTTGGCGAGAAAGTACGGACGCACCGTTGGCGATATATCGTTTAAAGACCATAACGTATGGACTTAAACCATCGGGTTATTTAGCAACGCGGTGTATTAAACAATTAGCGGTTGATGCGGCAGAGGAAGCGCCAGAAGCAACAAATAGCTTACTTGAGGACACGTACATGGACGATTTAATCACGGGATGCGACACGGTGCAGCAGGCGATGCGGTTAAAGATTCAAATTGACGCTATTTTAAATAGCGCCGGTATAGGTTTGCGCAAATGGAGGAGCAACTCCTTTCAGTTTTTAGATTACTGCAAATCAATGTCTGCTGAAACTAAACATTTCATTAAAAATGACAGTGAGACTAAAACATTAGGCATTTATTGGGAGGCTGTGGACGACAGTTTTCATTATTTCATTGATTTCCCATTTACTGAAACAATTACCAAACGTAAGGCATTGTCAGTGGTGTCCCAGTTGTTCGATCCCTTAGGACTTGTTGGTCCGATTGTGGTGGTGGCAAAATTATTTGTTCAGCATCTCTGGTCGCAAGGTCTGCATTGGGATGAGAAATTGACTCCTGAATTGCAAATAAGTTGGGAGCAGTTGCGAAGGCATTTGCTTGGTGTAAATCACTTAAAAATTCCTAGAAAAATTATTGTCTTTCAGTCTATTGAAACTCAACTATTGGGGTTCTCCGATGCCAGTTTAAGGGCCTTTGGTTGTGCAATTTATTGCAGGAGCGTAGACAATCTCGGCAGGGTCACAGTGAGATTGATCTGGGCCAAATCACGATTGGCTCCCTTGCAAAAAAAGGGTAGAGCGCACATTACGTTACCTCGTCTAGAACTCAACGGCGCCTTGCTTCTAGCTGAAAACATTCATTTAGTTGCGAAAGAGGTAGGCTTGTCTTTCGGTAGCGTTCATTGTTGGACAGATTCTACAATTGTTCTTTCGTGGTTAAAAAAATCTCCAGATACATGGAAGCCCTATGTAGCGAACCGAGTGGAACGCATTCAAAGGTTAACGGATAGGTATCAGTGGCGACATGTCAGCTCGCGCGATAACCCTGCGGATCTCATAAGTCGGGGGCGGATGTTCGAGAGATCATAAATTCAATTTGGTTTGAAGGTCCTTCTTGGTTGAAGGAAAAGGTTAAGGATTGGCCCACGCTTGATGCTATTCCTGATGAATTTGTGCTTCTCGAGCAAAGAAATATTGAATCGAGCAACGTTGCAACTGAAAGGTTTGAGTTGTTTGTTAGATTTTCTACTCTTAAAAAAATTAATCGTGTAGTTGCTTGGTGTTGGCGTTTCATCAACAACGTTAGTGGAGGAAGAGAGAAAATTTTAGATTCTACTTTAACACGTGAGGAGTTGGACAACACGTTAAAGTGTTTACTGAAAATAGCTCAAAAGGAATCTTTTTCTAATGAAATTGAGTGCTTAAGTAAAGGTAGGGCAGTTATTAAGGCTAGCAAAATTTTGGCGCTGGACCCTTTTCTTGATGATTTTGGGTTGATACGCGTAGGAGGACGAATTATAAAAGGGGGTCACAATTTTGATAAGTGTCATCCTGTCATTTTACCCAAGGATCATGCACTGACTCAATTGATTATAAAACATGAACACTGGAAGAATCTTCATGCGGGTCCTCATTTCTTGTTGGCTGAAATTCGCGAAAGGTATTGGCCTATATCTGGTTTGACGGTCGTTAAGCGTATAATTCGCAAGTGTGTCGTTTGTATTAGGTTCAACGCGAGAACTCTTCTTCAAAAAATGGGAAATTTACCTAAAAATAGGTTAGTCCCGTCGTTTCCGTTTCAATTTACAAATGTAGACTATTGTGGTCCATTTGACATAAAAGAGAGAGCGGCTCGCAATAGAAAAACCATCAAAACATACGTTTGCATTTTTATATGTCAGAGTACAAAGGCCATTCACTTAGAGGTGGCGACTGGTCTTTCTGCTTCGGCGTTTTTAAACTGTTTTGTTAGATTTGTGAGCAGACGGGGTCTCTGTTCTGAAATAATTAGTGATAATGCTACTAATTTTGTTGCTGCCGATAAATACTTAAAGAGCATACACATAGAACTACAACGTAATCAACTCGCGGAAGGGTTTAAAAACTATTTAGCCGAAAATAAAATTACTTGGCGGTTTCTACCAAAACGGTCGCCTCATTTTGGGGACTGCACGAAAGTGCTGTAAAATTATTTAAATCACATTTTCGTAAGATATTATTTTTACATAAGACGTTAACATTTGAAAATATGAGTACTATTGTTAGCCAAATTGAAGCTATCCTGAATTCAAGGCCTTTAATTCCCTTGTCCTCTGATCCTCATGATGTGACAGCCTTGACTCCCGGACACTTCCTGATTGGACGAAGATTAGATTCGGTTGCAGAACATTCCTTGGATGGTATACCACTAAACCGTTTGGACAACTATCAACTCATGCGAAAAATTATCAGCAGTTTCTGGAACGAGTGGTCAAGGCAATACTTGTCAACGTTACAACCGAGAAGCAAGTGGAGAACAACTCTGGCGAATTCTCTAAAAGTAGGGATTTGGTTATATTACGCGATCCCAACTTGGCCCCTCAACATTGGCGTTTAGCTCGTGTGACGGGACTTCGACCTGGAAGAGATGGGCTTCTGCGAGTGGTCGACCTATATACAACTACTGGTGATACCTCTAGAGCAATTACAGAGGTCGTTCCGCTAGTAGCCTGTGACGACCCAAATACTGAAGTTACTACTTCAGCGGGGAGGATGTTCAAAAGACGCGCCAACCACCACCATTCCGCCGCGTGATAGAGGCGGCGCAGCGAAGACATGCATTGCAACTCGATGCATGAATGAAACAGCATGTTGAAATATAGTTTAGTTAAAAATGTTACAAATGTTGTATTAAGTTTGTATGCAGAAAATACGTTCATTTTACAAATAAATACAGTTCACTAATAGTTAATGATTTATCGAACACATACCAAGCAGAATTTTATTTTTTTTGTGCATTAAATAAACCTCCAATGATTGGTGTTTCGTTTTAATGAAAAAGTACCCTACCAAAATTTAATCTAAACTAAAATAATCTATTAATAAGTTTATCTAAAACAATTTGTTTAAATGTAGATATCTTGTGGAAGAAAATATTTGATTGACCAGCATTGTGGTACACAACTGCACAAGAGGAACTGCGAAAAATCAAAATCTGCTGGAATGTACCAAATATCCATGCGCCAATCCATTGCAGTAAAAAAAACAAATCAGAAGAGGAGCAGTTTAAATTTGATTTATGCAAATGCTTGATTTCGTCCAACATCCCATTAAATAAACTAAGTAATCCAGCCTTTAAGGGATTTTGGAAAAGTACTGTAACAAAATTATTCCTGACCAAACCACACTGCGAAAAAAGTACGTCGAGGACTGCTACAGAGAAACAATGGTCAATATCCAAGAAATTGTAAAAAATCGATATCTATTTTTTGTAATCGATGAAACGACTGATGTTTGTGGTAGATACATTGCAAATTTAATGGTAGGCGTTCTGGGCGAAAATTGTTCGAACAAACCATTTTTAATTAGTTGTAAACAACTAGATAAAACGAATAATGCAACAATTTCGAGATTTATTCAAGACGGTTTAACTAATTTATTTTTGCCAGGTGCACTGCCAATTGACAAAGTGCTTCTCATGCTTTCTGACGCAGCACCTTACATGGTAAAAGCTGCTCAAAATTTACGTATTTTTTAATCCATAACACGTGCTTGACACATGGAATAAATAGAGTTGCAGAAGAAATTAGGAATCAGTTTCCGTTAGTAAACGAGTTGATAAATAACGTAAAAAGGTATTTGTAAAAGCGCCCTTGAGGGTACCGTTTTATAGAGAAACACTTCCTAACACTCCTCTCCCGTCTAAACCAGTGTTAACTAGATGGGGTACATGGATAGAAGCGGCTTTATTTTATTCAGAGCATTTTCAGGGTATAAAAAAGTATTATCTGAATTAACCGATGACTCGTCCGCTGCAATTATCGAATCAAAGAAAATACTTGCTAATTCTCAGTTGAGCCAACAATTAGCTTACATTTCATGTTATTTTAGTGTATTACCAAAATTATTTCTGGATTTAGAAAAGCAAGGCACTCTACTAGTTGATTCTGTAGAGCTAATAGAAAATTTTGGAAAAATATTGAAAATTTAAAGGATAAAAGGGATATTGCATTTCAAAAAAATGGCAGGATGTTTTGCGTAAAATGAAGGTTTTCAAATTTTAAAAAATGTTGCAATGGTTTTGAATGGAGAATTTGTTGAAGATCTGACAATGACTCCGGATATTATATCAGCCCTCTCTAATGCGCCCATTACATCTGTTGATGTAGAGAGAAGCTTCTCAGCTTATAAATTAATTTTAAGTGACAGGAGACACTCGTTTCTTGCGGATAATATAGAGAAGCACCTTATTGTTAGTTTGTATCAAAGTTGTAATAACTAGAAATAAAATAAAAATCATTTGTAAAAATACATACATTATTAAATGATATAATTACAAACTTGTCCATTCTGTACAAATAATGTTTCAGATTGTTGTGCATATATGTGAAAATCTTTGCATATTTTACTCTAATTTAGTGCACATATATGTGCATATTTTCGTCTTTTTTCGTGCATATAATTCACAACTTTAAGTAATGAGTAAACACATTTAGAAAATGTTACATTTCAATTACAACATGGAACATAAACCGTAGAATGATAACTTGTTTAGTAACAAAGAAACAACAAAATAATCACATTATACATAAATGGGATGTAAAATACACTGAATAATAACTCGAATACAATGAACGTACATTGTTGGTTCATGAGGTACGTTTTCATTATAAAAATTAAATCCCTGTGAATGCATTAGCATCGTCGATGTGAAAAACTCCGATATGGCGGATCTAATTAAGTTTTTATTGCTTTTTTTGCATTCACTCTGTTATGTATACAACAGAAACAAATACTTTACGAACTAAAATGATTAATTTATATATAAATTCGATTTATGCGATAAGTTTAATTTTATTATTGACGTCCTTTTTGGTGTTTTTACAATTAACCTTTCTGTTAAATAATAATTAACACGATGCTGCTTTGATCAAATATTATTTTAATCATCACTTGCACAGTACACACAATAAAATCATGAATAGTGTTTAGAACGTTTTATATTTCAAAAATAATGAAAATGAATTCTAAATTTTTAAGAGATTATAAACTCTTTAAACTACAAAAAAAATATAAAAACAGAGGCGTTGCGTAACTTCAGAGTGGCAACACAAGATATCATCTGATGCAGAGCCATCCTGTTCTTTTGGTTTACAACAATCTTTACAATCATTGTCTATTTTTAAGGAAGTTTTGACAACAGTCATGAAATTTGTTTAAAGTATAATAAATGTCAAAAAAAACTTCTCATTTCATCCAGAAGTAGTTTCAACATACATTTTTGACAAAATCATTCAATCGATCTCATTCCTCTCCATCACCTACAACATCAACTCTTAAACGTAAAATTTGTCCAAACTCAAGAGAATTTTGGTATATTATATACAAAACTGCCAAGAAAAGAATTTGTGACGGTGATATCCGCGGAGCCATTTGATTGCTCTCTTCATCTGACGTGTTTGCTGCAAATAACTCTAATCCTTTTCTCAACTAAAAAATAACCTAGGTAGAACAAAACGTTTTTGATATAATGGACATTTCAGTTAAAGAATATATTTGACTTGCGTGGAACGTTTTCTTTGGATGTTGCTGATACAACGTGCGCATAAAATTTAAAATTGAGAACGTTCTATAGTAATTCATTTTGACATTTTTTTGAAAAGTTTAAATGAGTTACAGACACTGTTATGATGGAACATAAGCGACGTTGTAATGAAGGTTTTATTTGGCGTTTTTAGAACATTTTCTTTTGAGTTTTAAAAAATAATTATGGTTTGAAATGTAAAATGTAGAACGTAAAGAAATGCTTTTTGTTCTACGTATGCACCAATCCTGTGATATTGTAGTTACTGCGTTTATATGACAAATAGATAAATGATTAAAATGCTTGATGCAGGAATAACATAGTATAAAATGAATCATTTATGCAGTGTTTATTTTGGTCATTGCATTGCTTTCGGTGGTTTGGGAATTTGATCAGTAACTAATTTATCTTCAGTAGAATTCCTTGCTTCTACACATTTATTTATTAATCTCATTGAACATATAATTTATTTTTTTAACGATACACTTAAGATTCAGTATATGACAGAAGCTTTAGATTTCTGGAAGCAAAATTGTCCTGACGCACAGACACCTAATCCACCTAATTTGGAAAGATGTTGAGATGTTCCACTTATTAAGATAAAGTTTCAAGAACTTTTTAATTTATTTGACCAAAGCAACACAGCCAGACTTTAAGCTGTTTCTGAACCTGAATCTGGTGTTTGGCTTAAAGAACTGCCCTCTGTTAATTTCAGATATTGGACAATAAAGTATTTTAAATAACTGTTGCATTTAAAAATGGCTCAACTTTACGCTTGGATTTGCGGCTCTCAGTTTGATAAATGGGGTGGTCATGGTCTTTCGTGTTTAAAACGCGATGGTAGAATGTTTTGCCATTGTAACAATTCATTTTTTATTTTTGTAAATTCACCGTTACGTTGTTTAATTTTTTAATTGGTTCTAAGTTTATACTGTCAAGTTGTATTTTGTTCTGAATTAACCGTTGTTATATATTTAATTCTTGTGGTTGATTTGCTGTAAATATTTGCATTTATTTGTTTTAATTGCTAAATTGTTAAATTATTTATATTAATTTAATAAGTTAATTTTGTCACCAAAATGTTGTATTTACGCGTGACCGTGAAATATAGATAAACCGATTAGGCCCCTCCGGTCAAAAATATAGACCATGAGCGCACCGACCCCCTCTTTTTGGAAACGGTTTATAAGAGAATGCGTGCATACGACTTGAGACAGTTGATGTCCAGCTCCACCAGCCAGAAACCGACCGAGTAAGAGGTAAGCAACTTAACTATCCTTTTAGAAGAGATACCGCTCTTCAGACCAAATCTGTCCCTCTTCTTTCCTTGCTCTCGCTTCCTCCGCTGTCGTGCTTGTGGTATCGTTGTTTCGCACCTCAAGTACGCCAACCACCGCTGCCCTCGTTGTCGTGACGCTGTTTTAGACGTCAACAAGGTTATTCTCCCTCTCCGTCCGGGTGCCGTGCTTGTGGTATCGTTGTTTCGTAGATCAAGTACGCCAACCACCGTAGTTGCTACCTGGTGACAAAAGTATTAGGGCGTAAGTCTTGCTTAGCTTTGTTTAACCGTTTGCTAATTGCATAGAATGCTTTGCTTTGTTGACCGCTGTTGAACCTGCATCACCGTTTCATAATCTTGCCGAAATAAAGAGACTGATTTGTGTTAATTTGGTAGTGTTTCTATTTCCGTACTAGAGCTACCTGATGGCACCCGGCCGAAGGAAAGTAAACTCCTTAAGAAATCTGGCGCCCGAGACCGCACCGCTCTGAGAATCCTGCTGGAACAAAAGGTGTTACACCATAGTGTTTTAAGTGATATATTAAAGCGGATTTTCACCTCAATAAAATCTTTTCAAGAATTACTACAGAAAGATGGTAAAAACCCAGATGGTATTACCCTAATCCCTTGAAAACGAACAGAACACTTGTCTGTGATGTTACCTGTGTTGATGTCATGACTTTGACATATGGGTGGTTGTTCAATAAGTCCTGGTTTTACTGCACTTTGAGGGGAAAAATTAAGGCACACCAAATATTGTCTTATGGTTTTATGGGGTTGAATAACATCGGTAAAGCTTTCTAGTTTTCCAGCATATTATTTCCGTAATGCTAACTATTTGAAGGTAAGGGCTGTAAAATGTACTCGCCTACCGAACTTTGTCATCCTGTGTGGCGTTTTTGATGGAACGACGTCTTGTGACGTAAGTATATCAGTAGTGAATGTAGCTGCTGGGTTTGGTACGGGTGTTTTTTATGTACGGGTTTGACCGGTCAATAGAGACTGTTATTTTTCGGTTTCTTACCTGTAACGTTAAGGTTTTGTGTTTACGTTTTATGACAAGGAATGGTTCTTTATAAACATATTCGAGCGGTGGTTTAGTTGCGTCGGGGCGACAAAATACTTGCTTCCTCTTGTTGGGTTAATTCTGCAAAATGGTGTTTTAGTTCTTTTATGAAGTTCATGGGATCCGCGGTGATTGTTTTCTTAGGTAGGTGCTAGAAATTCTCCGGGTAGTGTATTAGTTCGGCTGCGGATGATTGTAAATTTTCTTTCGATGCTGAACGTAATCTTAGTAAAATGGTGGGCAGTAGTTCTGTCTATTGGTTATTTTGGTCTCATCGGATCATAGCTTTTAGGTGTCGGTAGAAACGTTTCGCCATCCCATTTTTTTGTGAATGATATGCCGTTGTGCGCAGGTAAGTGGTACCAAGAGTTTGTTAAATTGTTTGAACGATTTCAATTCAAACTGTCGTTTTTCATCTGATGGGATCCCTTAGGAAACACCGAAGCGTGTAATCCACTCGTTGTATAATGTGCGCGTTATTGTTTCAGTTTCAATGGTTTTGATTGGGTAATTTTCAGACCAGCGGGAAAATCTGTCGACACAGGTGAGACAATAACGTTTGCTTTGTGAAATTGGTAGCAGTCCCAATATGTTGATGTGAATGTGTTTAAAACGTGCGAATGGGTTAGCAAACGTTTCGATGGGCGTCTTGATATGTCGAGTGACTTTGGAACGTTGACAGTGTATGCAGGTTCGTGTCCATTGCCGACAATCGACTTCAATAGATGGCCAGACGTAACGCTGTTTGTTGAGTTGAGTTGTGGCATTTGTTCCGGGGTGTGCTAGGTGTGTCGGTGGTGGGTTGCGAAAACGAAGAGTCGAGTGTTAACGCTTGACATATTGCAATATACGGCTATGTCCGTGTTTGAAAGTGTAACTCGTTGCATTGATTCTCTTGGATGTAGATACGTTTGCAAATCGGTGTCTGTGGTTTGTGCGTTTGCCAGGGAGCGTCGGTTGCTGCTGCGGATGCTGTGATTTAAGTTGGTTGTCGCGGATACAGTCGTTTGCGGGAGTTGCTTAGTTTAGTAGCAGTTGGTGTAATACAAGTGCTGATAAGACTGGGCTTTGTAAGCTTTGTAAAATATGTGTAAAGGCCCATAGAACATGTATGCGACAACCAGTACCTTGAAGCTTAGGTCAAGGTGACCAATGAGGACGTGAGCTTGCTACTCCAGCGCATCCTTGTAGCGGATGTGACGATCGTGGATAATTCAGCAATTGCAGTGTTTGAAGGATAATGCAGCGGTTGATGCGTTTCATTTGTGCGGTTGTTTGTTAAACGATGGAGTTGACGAAACGGTTTTGTGTGTGCTCCATCAGCCTAAATCGATGTGTGTTACATGATGGTGTGTCGGTGTCGAAGATATCTATTGTGAACCTAACGATGGCAATCGTTGTATTGGCGGATGTGACGATGGCACGTGTTGTATTTGGCGAGCGTGACAATGGCACGTTTATTGTTGTCTGGCGTAACGTTAATGGACATCGTGTCAACGGTGTATTGTGATGGGCGTTGTGGGGTTGAAGGTTGGGACGGCAGCGATGGCGGACGTTGTGGTGTTAACGGGCGTTTTGTTGACGATTGGTGCGGCAGCAAACGTAACAGGCGCAGTTGCGGTCGTTATCCGGTCCATTTGTGGGTATATTCAAAAAAATTACATTGTTATACCTGAGCTGTGCTGCGTAAAGTTTGTTGGCATCCTCTGATTGCTGTTTTCGAAAGATGTTTTGTTTCTAATGGTAAGCATCACGTCGGGGTTACTACTGCGGTTTCTTGAGGTTTGTGACGGTATTATTTTGCAAATAATTGATTTATAGATCAATTTCTTCCTACAGTATAGGCATCCGTGTTTACACTCATGCGTTTGAATATGAATTGGTATTTTTAACAGTCTTCTAGAGATTTTAGTTGTTTGGAATTGCCAGTTTCGATGATTTGTCGGCATTTGCCAAAGTTACACTTTATTTTCTTTTTACTGACTGTCGCGAAAAGGTGTACATGGAAAATGCTGTTTACAAATTAAATAATTAAAAGTGTATTTTGTAATATTAATTAAAGTAAAATCATCCCATTTAAAGTAGGAAATAAGTCTTCGAATACGGTTCCTGTGTAAGTACCTTTTTACCTTTCTTTGTTTTAATAAAATATTTGCTCTTACAAATTCTATTTATTCAGACACTTTTTTTTATCTTTCTTTTGTGGGTTTTCCCATTTGGTTTATTCTGCTGGTCATTTCAGTCGTACTCTGTTTTAATTAGTTAATGGATACTTAATTATGGTTGTGCTGACAAGGATAATAATCCAAAAACTATAAAATATTAAAGTGGATCTGGTATCACACCACCGTTGGAATTCCAACGTGCCTTGAAGTCTTCGTCGGGTCAAGGCCACCACCCAAGATAAGCTGTTTATCTGGTTTTTTGTAAGCAGCCCACCAACTGTTATCAACGGAGTCCATGTTGGTTTTCTTTTGTCTTCATTGGATGGTGAAATATTAGATTTAGATACGAGAGCTGTCACATCTGTCAATTAACTGTCGAACACCAAAGATTTCCTAGTTATACCAGCTAAGTTAATTTTTTTAAGCATATCATTCATAAATTTTTGTCGCGTCCTATGTATACCAACCGTCGTCGTGAGTTTAGCAACGTACCTTTTTTTGGCGTTGTAGGTATAAATACTTTTGTGAACTAAAAAGATTTTTCAAGTACCTGATTAATTTTGTGCGTTTAAACCTATTTAAATAATCGGCCAAGGTCCGGTACTCACCGTAATTGTTGTTAAATACACTTTGAACATTATTTGAATCACTTGCAGGAATTAATTGATGGTACGACTGTCAAATACGCTAACTTATTTGGAGAGTTTGTAACTCAAATTTGTATTCGTGTTTTAACTCGATCTCGTGAATTATTATTATTTGATAACTATATTGTGCTATTCATTCTAAATGATATTATCTATTGTTGAGTCTATGTGTTTCTCTGTGTGTTAATTGAACTCTAGTTGCTATCAGAATATACACATTTTTATTCATGTACGGTTTGTTTCTGTGTCTACGAGTTGCTAGTGATATTTCCTATACGTAATCCTTTTTTTTTCATTTTGAACAATTCTCAATCAACCCACGACCATTTCCAACTAAGAAGAGCTGCCGAAAGGTGTTCTAGCCCTGCTATATATTTAATTTTTTTAGTTTGTTTACAAATGAACCGTAACAGGTTGAATAACACCGGTTACATCAGAAGAAAAAAATGTTGATGACGAAAGATATGTACAATTTATTTGTATTATGCTACGTGAGTAATATTTACATGAATAATGCAAACTAATGACATAAATACGCGCGTATTACTTTTATGTGATGTAGGAGTCGTGTGCGTACTATATTACCGTACCACGTTTAACTGAATTTGTTGTCTTATGCACGACACATTACTTGCACTATTCTACTGTTTTTCAGTACTTAAATGCTGTTCGAATCTTAACGTACTATTTATATTACGCGAACTATTTTGCTTGCATAGTTGGCAAGGTCGGGTGAAGCTCTCTGGTTTGTCAGCATATTATTTTCGTAATTCTAACTGTGTTTGTTGATTGTTTTAAGTTTTAAGAAACGCTGATATTATTGAGGTTGTTGTTTGGCAACCCCATTACACTATTTAAAAAAATTACGTTTTTCTTGCTTTCTCCATTAAAACGTTTGAAAACGACCCCAGCCGCAAAAGAAGTTCTTAATGAGTTAAACAAGCCGTTAATAGAAAAATCCAAATTTTTACAGTTGCCAAGCTACTTTTAACAACAAAATAATATTGTTGCCAACCTAAAAATGCTGCCAACGTACTTGTTCTGGATTTGAAGAAATTTGTTTATTTGTTTAATTAATTCTGTATTATCAAGAAATAAAAAAATATGTAATTATAAATAAAATGTAATCATTGTATAAACAATATTAAAGAAAGCAAATTTATCATGTTACCTACCTAGAATAAAAATTAGTTTGTAAGTACCGAAAACAATGTGTCGGATTTTTAGAATACTTTAATTGCCTATTTTGAATGTTCGTTTTCTAGAAATTTTATTAATTCATGATATATTACACACTTACATTTAAAAAAGTCATTATAGGACAATCTAGAACATATCAAAAACATTACCCACATGTAGGCAGTAATCGTAACAGTAATATTACGTTTAAACTGTAACCGCATAATTACGGTTAATTAATCTTAATTTTGATTCTAGATATTCTTTTATTTTTATTCAATATTAAATCAATAATGTTAAAAATACCATTATGGTGAAAGTTTGTGAAAAGTGCCGAAGCGTGTTAAGTGGTTTTGTGAGCGTTCAAATTGAGTAACTTTGTTACAGTTAAAACAACACCACTATACATTATTCTTACTTTTGGCAAAAAGTTCATCAAAAAATAAGTGAAAATTTGAATTTAACGATTCATACAACTATTATACATTTTTTACGCGTCAAAGACAAGGAAAGATGCTTAGCAACGACATAATTCTTTTATAATTAGGTATTTAGATATTGAAATTTTCTGTAAAGGATCTCTTTTTAATACTTCAAATATTTTATCTACGTTTCTAAAGAAAAATGTTTTATTAAATATTAAAAATTCATAATACATTTCTTTAAAAAGACATTGTCAAAATGAAAATGTACACATTTTAATTTTAATGATTAAGGGCATTCCGGTAGAAAATGTAATAATTGAGTTTTTCAAAAACAATTTGTCTACATGCCAATAAAATACATCCAATTTTTTAATTTATTTTTTAATTTATAGCATGTATTGAACGCTTTTGATTCAATTCTGTAGTTGCTTTCAAAACAGTAAACTTGTTGTTTAAGCAGATTTTAACGTAATTCTGAGAACAAAACAAAGGCAAGTCTAAGAGTGTATACACTCCAGTTAGTTAATGTTAATTGTTGTGAGATGTGAGTTTATGATTTTGCGTTGTTTATACAGCGGATTATGTTTGTTAAACAACGTTTTAACGAAAGAAAATGTTTTGCGCTTTAACTGAGAAATTACATCTTGATTTTTTTAACGTAGAAGTTTTAAACAAAGGAATCATATTGCTTTATTTCCTTTAATTTTAACACTAGTTTTGTAGAAAATAAAACCATGTGTTTTGAAAAAGTTAAGACGCTTTCAAGCGAAAAATTAAGGACAAACTATATACCAGATATAACGATGCGTTTTTATTTTTAAGTTTTGCACCGTCACTAAATTAATTGGAGTAATTAATTGTAGGATAAAGCCGAGTTTGTTATTAATTATTATTAATTTTTACGTATTATCATTTGTGAACCTAAAACATAAGCGGCCCGTTCTACAAAGTCCGATAGCGCCCCGCTTAAGCTTTCGTGCGCACGCAGTCTCCTCCCGTTTTTTACTTATTCGTGTGTTGCATTTTCGCGTTTTAAGTACACTACTCAAACAGTTGTCAAAGTTGGCATAGCGCATTTTCGTATGTCAACTTAGCCATTCCTCTTAATTGTTCCTATCCGTGTGTTGTGTTTGGGGTGACGCATTTTCGCGCCTTAAATACACCACTCAAGCCGTTGCCCGGGTCGATATAGCGCATTTTCGTATGTCGACTCGTCATTCCCACTACCTACCGTATCACTTAACAGACCGCCGTTCTGCTTATATACCGTTACCTTCATCCCTATATTAACCGCCGCCTGTTTACATTACCAAAACCCTCACCCCTATAACTGTCAAATTCGCTGATTGCTTTTGGGTTCCATGATTTGTGCTTTACTTTAATAAATGCTGTTTTGTTTTTGTAAAACTAATTGTTTTGTGTTAAACAAAGAAGTCTTGAGTTTTAGTGTATTCTCTTTATTTCTTCGAACTGCTTCCCGTTAGACGATCAGAACATTGGAATTTTTAACCTCCACTGTAACTGCCCGACTAACAAACGGAGAGTAAACTTTGACATCGAATCTGGCGCCCGAGATCCGTCTGCTTTTGTTACTTACAGACACTAACCGAATTTGGGAAGCAAGCGTCACACACTTATAGAGTTGATAGTGGAAACATGGATGGAAAAAATAACTGGAGTATGTTAAAGGAAATAATGTCGAAGAGATTTAAATAAGAAATTAAGTTGACAAAAGAGAGGAAAGAAAGGAACAATGAAGTTTAATAACAAGAATAAGAGACGAATGGAATAAAGAAAATATAGGAAAAGAAAGAGAAACAAAAATAATAGGGACTGTAATGAAAATAGTGGAAGGCGAAATATTAGAAGAAATAATCGAGAAAGGCAAGAAAAAAATAATTATTACAGGAGAACAGGTAAGGGAGGAGGGATGACAATAAACGGTGAGAAGAGAAAAAGAGAGCAATTAATAAAAAAATAAACATACAAGAAGAAGAAGAAAGGGGTTGGAGAGTAATGAATGGGAATATGGAAGAAGGCGAAAATAGGAAATACCCATACGAGTATATAAGTGAAAGAGAAGAATCAGTAATTAGTTAGTAATTGTAAAGAAGACGTAGAAAATCTAAAGATAGGCGATGAGAAAAGATCAGATCATCACGAAAATGTATTAACCCTTAGCCCCAATTAAAACGAAATGTGAAAAACAATTTGAGTTACACTGTTAGTAAAATTATTTTACTAATATCATATACAATTAGTATCATTGAACAGAATTCACACACTGACATATGTTTTAGGGGTATGTTACTTACATGTCACAATAGGCATTGTTGGAAAACTTTATTGTGTATGAAAACTGACAGGCACAAATATACTTTACATTTCACACAAACAAATTTTGACACACCATTGCATCCTAAAAATTTGCACTTCCCTCTTTTTTCTTAGAATATACACTAGTGCCCGACTTCATATCTTCTAGTATTTTGTTAAATTTCCAGTTGGATACTACAAGAGCTTAGAGACCTCTTTTTTGTTTCTTTTCTTAGTCGCCAATAGTGTAAAATGTGTAAGCAAGATCCACTTTAAATTACAATAAGCTAAGTTGATCTTTCTTGGTAATTTTACAGCTGGAACCATCTGTTCAGTGCACATCCATAAAGTAAAAATAATTTTTTTGGCCTCCTGAACTGTAAAGCACATTTTTTTCTTGTTCATACTTGTTTTGGAACTTGATTTTTACACACAATGCGATAAAGTACGGCTACTATGCGGTAAAGTACGGTTACTATGCGGTAAAGTTTGGATACTATGCGGTAAACCAGTGGCTGATTTATCTGCTATTTGGAAACGTTTTAAAAATAAACTAAGCATAAAATTCGTTAAATTGATTTTAAAAAATTTACTTTACACCATACTTGTCACGATAATGTATAGAATAAGGGCGTATTTAATTGTTTATTGATGATGATATTGATGGCGACATCTATATATGTCAGTTAAACAAATGAACTGACGGATATTAGGTGGTGATGTCAAAATGGTTAAACAACCAGGCTTACTTAAAGTCAGTAGAAATAATTTTGTTCTTTTTTTACATTCTGATGATCATCGGCCAAAAAATATTATTCAAATTTCCTGCGTAAAGTAATTTTACTTCTACTTTTGCTTTAGATTTTTGTTCTATATAGTGACACAAGGGAGTCGGCCTATTGAGACATTGACATTAATTCTACTTTAGTCTTAGAATCCCAACATTTGACTTGCGTTAAAGGATAAACTTCAAGAAATAAGCTTAATAAGTTGATCAGCTGACTGTCTTACCACTTCAGGGCTGTTAGTTCACCACCATTACCAAATGCTTTCTTTTCTTTGGCGAACCTCTCCTTTCTTTGATTTTTATTTTGTTAGCTATTTTTGCTACTTGAAACCTTCGTTTCCAAAACATTCAATTTTGTGATAAGCCATAAATGAACATCAAAAATGATATGCCTATAAACCTTTGTAGCTCTCCTAGCATATCCTTATCAATAAGCTTTCTAAAATAATATAAAGAAGTACCAACTTCTTGAGGTTCATTAGGTAGCTGTTCTTTCGATAGAAGAATCGGTCGACATTGCTTTGCTTTTACACTTTTTTTTACCTTCTTTTTCTTCTTCATGGTATATAATGGAATTTCATCTTTGGTTTCCCATTTTTTATTTTTCAATTCGTCCTCTAAATCAGTTTCAGATATTACCAGAGATGTATTCTCCTTTTATTTTTCTTCATCAATTAAAGAAAATATTTTTTTGTGAGTGTAAAATAGTATATTATACACCAAGGTTGTGAAGTCAGTCATTATTGCCTTAGCACCAGTTTATTTCGCGAGGGGCGGTAGCCCCGAGCGAAATAAGGTGTGTAGGCAATAATGGACTTCACAACCATGGTGTATATACTATTTTTTCCACTACTAGCCAAATTTAAGCCAAAAATAAAAAATAAACATTTTTCTTGTAAAAATCAAGTAGCACAGGAATGCAAATAAATCAAAAAGCATTAAAAGCTACATACGTTGATAAACCAACGGCAACTGATTCACTAAACACTTGTGTGATATATTTCACCTTCATTTTCTGAATATTATTTGGATTAATATGTAAATTAGTTGATTTAGGAGCCAATCGCAGCGGTTTAGATTTGTCTGACATGTAGAAATTTTTAATGTCTTTCCAAGATGCTTTATGGTTATTAAAGATTATATCGTATTTAATCAAGTTATTTTGCACCGACTTCAATAAATAGGGGATATCGAAGAAATAATAGATTTTCTTATCGTTTACGAGAAGGTATGGTTTTTCCGCTGATACATCTATTCTTTTAATTAGGTTTCGAAAATTTTACTACTACCCTAACATTGGCACTGCATTGTAGTTGTAGCTTTTCTATGCAGTCTAATACTATCGACTTCAGTTTGTCACCTTTGCATATCGTATTTGTAAAGATGTAGCACAAGGGTTGTTTAACTCTGTATATCTCCTACTTCTTAGTGGTTTCTTTTTAAAAGTCCACTTGGGCTGTCACAATTTCTGCTCTGCTTTCGGGAAGTAATCGTTAGGAGATGTTAACTTCAATTGAAGTGCTTTCTTTTCACGTTGCAATTTAAGAATGTTCCTCCGTAATTTTCTTTACATAAGAGTATTTGAGCTGCAAGCTTGAGTAGTTTTGGTATAGCTAGAGATGTTAACGGGCATTTATTGCTTCGCCAATATACCTTGCATCATTTTAATATTAGGTTTCAGAAATTGACACTTGTAATTCATTTGGGAATGGCAAGTGTTCGCCACATACTCATTAAGCTTTTAGAGTCGACATTTTTATGCAACAGATCGGACCTTCCAGATTCTGTTAACCATTCAAAAACACCTACAACAAAATGTTTGTAATTTACTTAAAATTCTTCATGTAACTTAACTCGCCTGGTTAAAACTCCTTTGGGAAACCTGAAAAAACTGATTCTACCATCATATTTAATAAATAAATAAATTCAGGTTATGTATTTGCGGTTATGGGATGGGGGCGCAAATTTTAAACTAATGGCATTTTTTATTCAAATAATTTTATCGTGTTAGGTAATTTTAAGCAGCAAATAAGTTAAAGATAATCACCTGGATATACAAAATTATGTTTCACTCGTTTTTGTTAAACAACTATTCTTAGATTCTCAAAAAATTTGAATTTGTCCATTATTAACCTAGGTCAACAATAGAAAAAATTATTAACCACTAATAGAGAAATTCAGCTTCTCAGTTGGCTAGGAGACGCAATAATTGTCCACTTCACAGCTAGTAGTGGAAAAACATATTTATCTTTACTTTCACTATCACGCTCCTCTGTCACTTGTCCATATTCTGTGGTTCGTCCATAAAAACCTAGATAATGGATTTGTTACATAAATTACTATTATTTGGAAATATTTTTTGATTTGTAATAGCAAATTGCTATGGGTTTTTATTAGTCACTATTACTGGTATGCCACAAGAAATTTTAAGATTCATTTTTTAATGCGCCCCGATAGGTGTCGCTGCAAATATCTACACTATAAGCCGTTTGCTTATGTTACATTCAAGTAACGTGGGGCTATAAAGGGTTAAAAAATGTGCAGAAAGATAAAAAAAATACTAGAGGAAAAAGAAATATCAAAAAACTTGGAAAAGAAAATAACGAGAAAAGTAGAAAAAAGTAAGGAAACCCTAAGAAAAAAACAACAAATAAAGTAGTGAGAGGAAGAACAGAACCGTGGAACGGAGAGTGTGAGAAACAAAAAATAAAATAAAATAATAAAGAAAAAGATGAAAGAAAAAAAGAGTAGATATTGAAGTTGTAACGATACGATTTTATTTCTAAGTATGGCACCGTCACTAAATTAATTTGTGAGTAATTAATTGTTAGGATAAGGCCGATTTCGTTATGTTTTAATTGTTTATTAATTTTGTTTATTATTAATTGTAAAGCCAAAACAAAAGATAGCAAAATTTAATAGCGCCCCGCCTAAACTTTTGTGCGCACCCAGTCCTCTCCCGTAAGCTAGTTGGCCTACTCAAGTTATGTTTTATATAAGCGTGAGCTCTTTCTTTAAACAGACAGTTGGTTCTGGATTCCTGTTCCGCCTGGTACTGCCGTTAATACTAAGTAAGTCCGCTATTTCTAATTTAACCCCCAAAGATACCGCTTTGGCTATTCTATCCCCGACCCGCAAGTTGCAGAGATACCGCTTTATGTTCCCTTAACTTTCCTTTTTCCAATTTGTGTGTTGTATTTGGGGTGACGCATTTTCGCAACTTAAGTACACCACTCACGCTGTTGCCCGAGTCGATACAGCGCATTTTCGTATGTCAACTCGGTCACTCCCACTACCTACCTCATCACTTAACAGACTACCGTTCTGCTTCGTCATCAAATCTGACGCCCGAGATCCGTCCGTTTTTCTTATTTACAGGAACTAACCAAATTGGAAAGCAAGCGTCACAAAGTATTTAAAAAAAGCAAGAAAAATAAAAAATAAGAATAACTCAGTATCGAAGACTGATTGAGAAAGGGATAGAAGAAATAGAGAACAAAGGGTAGCACAAGAATTTGCAAATAAAAGCTCAGGGTAAACAATGGAAAACAAGAAAACAAATAAAGTAATAAATTGGTAGAGTTTTAAAAAAATATGAAGCATTGGAGGTTTTTCGGAAAGCTAGAAAGAACACATAATATGCGCAATATATATGGAAGGAGAAAAAGCAGGGGCAACGATTAGAATGAAGTCTTAAAAACAGTATATAAAATACACCCTAAAATTTTAAGAACAAGATTAGAAAAATAATTAGAAAAGAAGAAGGTATTACCTCACTGGCAAGCAGGATTTAGAAGAAAAGAGTGACAATAGACAATATACAGTGACCGGCAAAGAGTTTGCAACAAATAAAAAACTTCTTTTGGCAAATAACTTCAGCATATTAAATGACAAAAAAAACACTTTGACAAATGTTATGTGACCACTGTAATGGCGGCAAATTAAAAAATATTCCTTAAATATGTAAAAAGTGAGGTTAGATGACAAGATATTGAAAAATGCCTAAGAGAAAAGTTGTTCAAAATTAGATTATACGTCTATGTGCCAATTTTAAATACAAAATGACGATTTTTAAAATATTAGTTTTCCGGAATTTTTTCCGAAAATTTTGAGAAAACAAATTTTTTGCGTTTGATTTGCATAAAACGCAATAAAACCAACAAATAATTTTTATACAGTAATTTTTATTTATTAATCTACTAATGGACGATAAAGAACAAAAAACATTGTTTTTTAGGACGGACTTCGTTGCAATGGCCTACAGAAAACCAAAAGTTTAAATTACAAATTTAGAATTATTTTAAAACAGTCCTAAAATGATCAATTCTTTCATTCTAAACCCAATTTAAACAATTTTTGCAATATTTCCTGGATAATAAGCTCATACAAAAATTTCCGGAAAAAGTACCGAAAAACTGATATTTTTGAAAAATCGTTATTTTCTTTTAATAATTTGCACATAGAGGTATAATCTAATTCTGAACAACTTTTCTTTTAGGTATTTTTTTAATTCTTGTCATCTAACCTCACTTTTTACATATTTAAGGAATATTTTTTTAATTTGCCGCCATGACAGTGGTCACATGACATTTGTCAAAGTGCTTTTTTTGTCATTTAATATGCTGAATTTATTTGCCAGAAGAAATTTTTGGATATCTCAATTACAAAAAATTTTCCAATTTGTTGCAAACTCTTTGCCGGTCACTGTATAATTTTAAAACAAATAGAGCAACTAGAACAATTAAAAAATTGGAAAATATATATGCTATTTTTGTAGACATCAAAGTAGCATTTAATAGATTATGTTACGATAAATTTACATTTGTCACAATTTGCCCTTTGTAAATTTATCTTAATACGTCAACTCTGTCTTGACGCCGACTCTGTAAATTCGACGCATTACATACAGTCAAATTGAAGGTACGAGTTTTTTTAAAGACAGGTCCATAAAGCTAGGTTAATTAGCAATAATCCAAAAAGATGGTAAGCGGATAAATTTCTAAGTCATCCGCATGTAAAATTAGTACATAAAATCATGGATGAAATAAAGATTGATGTTAAATTTGTATAGCGTTTATAATTACCGCAGGTGAGAGTTTTTAACCTTTATCATCTTGTGTTATATTTAGTTACAGTTTTATCTTAATGGTGGGTGCTTTACCTATAATTATATGTTGGTCATACGATTGAACATGGAATAACCAGAGCAGTTCAAGGTATAATTTGTTAAACAGTCTAATAAAGATCAGGGGGTGTTTGGGGACATAAACTGATGTCACTGATGGGCATTAATATCTTAGGGGCCAAGTTTACTCGCTTATGAAGTTATTTATACCCACACGAAGCACCAACTATCATCGGTCGTGGAACGTCTATTAGGGTCACCTCAAGAACTCCGTATCCAAGTCAGAGATTGAATTACCATTGTCTTATTATTCTAAACTCTAACAAGCAGAAAATATAATACTGTGTAAAATAATGAGACAAAACAATATAAGAGGTATAATACAACAAAACAAAATGTATGACAAAAGCAAGAGGAATATTTAGAATATATATATATATATATATATATATATATATATATATATATATATATATATATATGTATATGTACAATAGCAAACAAACACTGAGAATCACCAGACAGCTGTTTCGTCCTTTTGGGACTCATCGGGAGTGAGAGAACTTGAGTGTAAGTTTACTATTGTACAAACGCGCGCTGTCGACTATATGCCCTACTGGAGGGATCACAATATTTAAACGATAAGTTTTTTGACATCTAGTGTCGACTCGTGAAAGCGTTCACGTACGTAAATGTTAGCAACTTTGCCGACAGGTATGTAAAGCAGTTACATAGACGAAACAGCTGTCGGGTGATTCTCAGTGTTTGTTTGCTATTGTACAACCTCTTGCGTACTTTACTGCAGGCGATTCAAAATTTTATACTTGCCAACTGTTATGTTGGCTATAATTATTGAAGAATCGACTATGTAACTGCTTTATATACCTGTCGGCAAAGTTGCTAATATATATATATATATATATATATATAACAAGACAGATCTTAGACTGGGTTAGCACAAGGAAAAACAACAAATGGATGAATGAAGTAAGAAATGACATGGAACAACTCAACATCACACAGGAAACAATACAAATCAAAACACTCTTTAGGAATCTGATCAGAAGAAATAAATTACAAGAGACACCATACAATAAACGAACACAATGGACTGAACAGAGACGACAAGAACACAGCCAGAAGATGAAGGAACACTGGGCGAACAGGAAAAAAAGAGAAGCCGAAGAAAAGACAAGACCTAAAGTGGACTGAAGAACGAAAGCAGAAACACAGCACACGAATGAGGGAAGTTTGGGCAGAACGTAAAGAGAAACAACAGGGAAATGGACATGACGTTTAGTCTAAATGCGCTCTTTAAGGGCATAACACAAATAATAAGGTGAATGTTCTCATAAACATATACTTTTTGAGCTTTAGTTTCGGAGCTGGAGCTCTTTGAAGATGATGTCTTTAAGCCATTTTCTTATACATATATTAATCAAAGCTCAAAAATTATTTGTCTATATGAATTTTTATTCTAGTTCTGCATGTTTTTTTTACTCTTCAAATCTGTAACACGTATTCATTAACAACCTGTATATGAGTTATATGAAAAAGAATCTACATAAGCAACAGATAGGAGGAATATAAATAGTAACGTTATTGGCATTTTGCAAATGATATAAATGAAAGAGGAAGTAAAGATTGTAAAAAAGTATTTAGAAAAAAAAACTTGAGGTAAATATAGGAAAAACAAAAAGTATATATAGAGTTCAAAAAGAAAAAGAAAAAAGGAAAATAAAAAAAGAGGTTATGGAGAGAGGAAGAGGTAGAAAAGGTGGATATGTTTGGGTGTCTGGCATGCATCATAAGATGTCATAACAAAGATGCAAATCACATAAAAGTACTACAACAACATTAGGACATTTGGAGAAAGATTATTTGAAAAGGACATAATCAAGAGAAAGTGGCTTTGTAACGGTTGTAGTTTACAAAATATCAAAAGAAGCAACAGCTCTAGTAGTGCAACCTAGAAAAAAAATTTAAGGGAATTTGGCGCGATGTAGCGCACTAAATTAGTGGAGGATAAAAAATATTTATAGTAGTTACAGTAGCAGCGTCCGGCTTTGTCCGGGAGTTGCGTGGATTCCTGAATAGCTATAAAAATTCTGACTGCTGATCTAACTGCTGGGTAAAGAAAGAAATAAAACCGACCAATAGGAGATCAACAGGTTTTACTTAAAGAGTAATATGCTAAATCAAACGCAAACCAGAGAGAGAGAGAGAGAGAGAGAGAGACATACAATACAGTATCACAAACAAATCTTAAAATAAAAAAAATAGTAAGATGATGTGACAGAAATAGAGAGACTGTCGCATATAGTTACGTGCGTTAGCAGCAGCCTTGTTTGCAACAAATCAAGCTTTTAGTTAGATGTCAAATTTTAGGTAAGCTTTAGTTAAACGCTTAAGTTAAGAGTTCACAATCAAATTAAACAGAAAAAGTAGCTGCTATTAAAGCTTTGCGAACACATATCAGTTACACCAGGTGAGTTACACTAACTCTAAACAACAAAAGAAATGGTAAGTACTTTCCGAAAACCCAAAAGACCTTTTGTGTCCGCGACAACCGCTCTAACTTAAACACCCCAGCCCTTATTCTGAGGAGGATAAACGGAATAACTGTCGAGCCGTTTATGTTATCTGTACTTGAGCTTTATGCGCCATATTATTTATGAGTAAGTAATTTAAATATTAAAATGTAGCTGTAATGCGTGTAGTGTAGTTCCGGGAATGAAAGTATTCTGCTAGCGACGGTATCGAGAGTTTGGGGAAGGTGTCGTACGGAAAAGAACAGCTCACATAGCCAAGCTCTGACGACATGCTATTCACCGTTGGTCTGCGGGTTAATTACTGCAGAGCCGTGGTGTTGTCGTGCATTAATAGGAAAGGTTCGTGGTTAGCTACTCCATCACCCTCGGGAGTTATCCAAGTATCGTATATAACGAGTATAAGATGCCGAACACAACGTGCTAAAAGCATTAGTAGCGATCAGAATTCAAACAAATAGAAAAGAAACCCAAATACTCACGGTGAATGTAGTCAGATTAACGTAAACGCCTATTTATATTGAAAATTGTAAAACCCACATTAAATCGTTTTTTAGTGAGAATTTCACTTTAGAGAAGATGCTAAAACACCCACGTGTAACAACAAGAAAGGAGAAAATGTCCGCAGTCAGTTTCGAGAATTTGATCGAATTAAATTTCCACCAATGGCAAATTAGCAGCGTGCGCGCCAAATACGACTTTTCGTCGCACCGTACTACTTGCGACACACGTTTTAAAGCGGCTTTAAAAAAATTAGTAAAAGGCGTGATGAAAAAATGTAGAGATGGAAGAAATGGGAAGGATATGAGGGACCACCACAAGATGGAGGTAGACATTAAGCCTGAATAAAGAAACTCCAGGATATCTATTGTTACGGAACACATTGTATGTTGTCAGTATTTGAATATTTAGTGAAAGTGTTTTTTTTTTTAAATAAAACCGCAAAGTGTAGCGGATGTATTTTGATATATGCAAATACAATTATATTATTATTAATTAATATACCGGGTGTCTCAAAACTCACGACCGTGCTCTTAGGTGATGATGCGGGGGACTAAAATAAAGCGAAAAACAAGAATGAAAAATTTTCCGATCGGCCTTCGTCTGGGAGTTAGTGGAGAAAAACGAAAGATATTTCCTGGCCTTGCACGAAACATGCCTGGCAGTAAAAATACCATTCATAGACTGTTACGTTTAAATGGTTTGTATCCTTTCCGCCCACAGTAAGTTTTATATGAGGGTGATAGGGAACGTCGAGCACAATTCTGTAGATGGTTGGTGCAAAATGTAGAACAGGATCCAGAGTTTGTTGATAGGATTGTGTTTAGCGACGAGAAAACTTTTACTGCTGAAGGCAGTATAAATACGCAAAATCTTCACGCCTGGGCTGATGCAGATGAAAATCGTCATAACACACGGCCAAGAAGCCACCAAAGACGCTGGTCCCTCAATGTTTGGGCTGGCATCTTTCAGAATACTGTGATGGGACCCCACCTTTTATCTCCACGCCCTACTGGAGACACCTATCATCAGGTTTTAATTGGACACTTCCTGCCACATTCTTTGATAATCTTCCCTTGACAACTAGACTGCGTTGTAATTTTTAACATGATGGGGCACCAGTACATAATGCCCTGCAAGTAAGAAGCTTTCTCAATGAACAGTTCCCGGGACGATGGCTCAGAAGAGGTGGGCCTATCCCATGGCCACCGAGATCTCCTGACCTTAATCCGTTGGACTATTTTTTCTGGGGTTTGTTAGTGACTCACGTTTACGCTGAACCAGTTGTGCCCGTATGCATGCTACTGTGACGTTGATCGATGACCACATGCTACAACAAGTTTGGACTAATCTTGTAACTCGTGTGCATAGGTGCCTTGAAGTAAAAGGTGGTATTTTTGAACATCTTTTTTAATCTTAGGTCATTATCACTGATTACTATTATGAATTAAAGTCTATTAAAATATTTTTTGTTTTTCTCCACTAACTCCCAGACGAAGGCAGATAAGAAAATTTTTCATTCTTGTTTTTCGCTTTATTTTAGTCCCCGCATCATCTCCTAAGAGCACGGTCGTGAGTTTTGAGACACCCTGTATATGCAAGTAAGTGTTTTTTAATATAATACATATAGTTTTAAATTTTAATCTAAGTTAAGTTATATTTATTTAAATTATTGTTAGATTAAGCCAGATTGTTGAATTTGAAACAATTTCTGCAACTTAAGAGTATGCAATAAGTAATGCACACCTTTTTATTTAATTCTGAAGAATTGTTCAGTTGCCAGAAATTGTTGAAAACATACATTCCTATATTATAGAATGTTATTTTAAATTAATTTTAAATTTGGAATCGTATTTAAATTTGTGGTATTGGAGAGTAGTTTGCAAACCAAACAAAATAAACATTGAAACCCGACCTTTTGGACTTGCTTACCACCTCGGTCCGGTACGACTAAGTTCATTGCCAGGGGTCATCTTATTGATGACGCACAAATATCGTCAACTAGCCGGTTAATATTATTATGTCCTATCGCAAAATTTAAAACTATTAATTAAATTTAAAAGCCCTCTCATGCGTTAGCGTTAGAGATGCGTTACGCTATTAAAAGATGAAGTGAAATTAGAAAAGGCAAGGATCCAAACAGGAAGAAGGACATTTAGACTGGAGAAAAAACTGAAAGTAAGAAAGAGAACTAATTATTGGACAAATGTTGAAAAGAGATAGAAGAAGGGAAAGTAAAATACTGGGAAAAAGATAGAAAAACATATTATCAAAAAAAAACGGCTAAAAAGTGGGGGAAGAAAGATGGAACAAAAGATTGTAATAAGAGACAAAGATAACCAAATGTAGTAAAGAACGGCTGAAATTATACTAAGAAAATATAAAGACAATCACAAACATTTAATAGTGGACAGAATTTCAAAGTACTTAATAGTGGGGAAAAGCATTAAAAAAAGAAGATGACTTTAGGTTTAGGTGACAAAATACGGAAGCAAATATTAAAGAATGTGCAAAATGCAGAAAACATAGAACATTTGTGAGTGGTTGTTATGCCATAAAAATTCAAAAATAAACAACACTACGCAACAAGTGTCAAAATAACTCATCGGCAAGGGGTAGGTATAACGAAATGTATCTCACTTGCCATTACGGAAGACTAAAAGTTTTTATCACAAGTCACAATTGGGATTTTGTCAGGATTCACCCAGATCTTTTCATATGTTCAACAAAAAAAATCTAGAAAAAGCTGTAAACACTCCAAAGAAAGCTCTTCAACAAAAAGAAACACGAATGACGTATAATTTCCTATTTAAATGCAAGTGTGTCTTACAAATATTGATTACATCACGGTTGTGTTCTTCAACGCTTTAGCATTACTTAAAATCAAACTCTGAATTTCATTAGTGAACGAGGATTATACCGAGTTTACTTAAAAACTAGTTACAAAATTCACAAAGTTCCTGAACGAAATGCTACGGTGGGTTTATACCAAAATAACTAATCTAGCAACGGACTGGAAAGTCACCCACCCCATCTCAGTTGGTCATTTTGAACAATACGACTTTATTAAACAAGAACAAACAAATAAAAAATCGTACGCAAGGACGTTTTCTAACTTAATTTTAGGTTATTCGTAACCGTACACAAAATCACTCAGGTACGATAGTTTTTCGGAATAAACAATCAGATTACTTACAATATTCTGCTAAGACGAATTATCTAATTTTGGTATACACCAAATGCAAATTTATGTCGATGTTACACTAAACTTCTTTAAATAGGAACACTCTGTTATTATGCCGAATTTATCAAATAAATGCACATCTACGATACTGCATTTCCATATTTAGTTTGCATGGTAGAGATGTTAATTAGTCAGTTAACGTTGTTTCGACCATTAACTTTAATCGAACAAAAAATTTCTTAATTTCGCAAACTATTGTTACTTATTTTGATTATCAACGTAACTTTAACACACACATGTGAATCACTTCTCAATAGTTAACGCTAACAACTCGCACACTTTTAGTACTAGCGGTTGTATAATTTTAACAACATTATTCCGCTTTCGTACATGCTTTCTACATGTTACTAATCTATAGTCTGAATATCGACTACCTTAAAAATATTAAAACACAAACAGGGGAGTACGTCTCCCTTCTTTTAATTTTTAAATACACAAAGAAGCTTACAAAAAAAATACGTTAATAATTTTTGAGAAAGATAATCAATCAGAATTTAACCGTGGTTCGTAATCAGTGTACTGTAGAGCTAGTCAAAACAAAATATCCAATTTTACTTTAACAACAACATGATTCGAAATCTTTCCTTAAAGCAAACAAAAACTTTATTAATTCAGCAAAACCAAACGGCGATGTTAGTTAAATAATTCCAAAAAACCCCGATAGTGACTACCAAAATAACGATTTCTTGAAAGTTTTATTGTGCGAACATTGAAGATAAGGCAACTCACAACACCACAACTGATTTAAAAGAAAATATCAAATGACAAAGAAATAAATATTTCAGCACACTTAGTTTAAAAACAAATGTGCTTTATCAACACAAAAAAATGTATTGATATACAGTACAACTCACTTAAAACAAACACTTCCATAAGACCAAAATCATTTACGCGTAAAATACTCAATTTTCACGAAACAGAGGTGACGTGGTGTGCAATAAAGAAAGGAAAGAGGAAAACTTTACTAGGGATTATAGTAAAAGGCAGACTGGATGAGAAAAATTGTGAAAATTATTGTAAGTTACATGCTATTTATCATAATTATTCATCATAATTAAAATTATACTCTTTCTGTTTTTGTTAATTTAAGTATTAGAACATTTTTTTAATTGCAGCTTTGAAGTCTACATCTTTCATTAGAAGATCTAAATATACAATAAGTTGGGTAATTTTATTATTCAAGCCTCCAAATTGCACCGCTTAACATTCTTGGTTTGTTTATTAACTTTACGAGAATCAGTTATTTTTTGCCATCAAACCTTTTCTTCTTTTACTTCAAAATGATCGTTAACTGGGTATAACAATGCATACTCAAAACATATTTTGATTTATAGTGATATTCTTATTTTATAGTAATTAGGAGTCTCATAAACGCACTAATCAACATATATTTTACTAATTAAAAAACTCTATTGTAGAGTCTTGACAATTTTGAACGCTTCTTATTTGTTGAAACTCTAAGAAAAAAGTATTTCGGTTTTCCAAGAACTTTTTTAAACTTGTCTTATTATACACCTTCATTTCCGAAAAGCGTTTGACAGATTAGTCAATGGTATCTGCACGTAAAGCTTTTTTTCTCTCATGTTTCAGTCTACACTCCTAGTTCTAGGAGTTTCTTATGATACCCATCTAAGTTTTTTGTTTTCAATTTGCTGATCATTGCAATCTTTAAACTGATTGGTAAAAATATTATCGTTATGGAAGTCATCACACTTTTTGGTAAAGGTTTCATTACAATCTCTTATACATATTGAATTGGAAACCGGTGAGATAGACCTCCCAATCCTAATATCTATATTGAAGAAAGTTGTTTTTGAGCCGTTATCATTTTTGATTATGTTAGAGAAAAATAGAAAACTTAATGTTATTTTTAATAATACAAATTTAAACCATAACTTTAACCCAGTTTATCTGGAAGTAACTTTAGATACGTTTTTAATTTTCAAAGATCATTTAGAAAAGTCAAACAAAAAATGGAAACAAGAAATAACGTCATTCAAAAATTAGCAAGAACAACTTGAGGAGCTGATGCAAAGACACTTCGTACAGCTGCATTGGCATTAGTTTATTCTACAGCAGAATATTGTACTCCTGTCTGGTTGAATAGTTATCATACAAAAAAAATAGATGCCCAGTTGAATTGCACTATGCGTATAATTAGTGGAACCATTAAATCTTCTCCTCTCGATTGGCTTTCTGTTCTTTGTAATATTACTCCATCGAACATTCAACGAAAAGCTGCGTTAAAACGAGAATGGGATAAATGCCAACTTAACAAAAATCAATTTGGAATGACTTTGACAACTTTCTTGCTAAAACACTTAAATCTCGAAGTCCTACATTGTTTGCAAGACTACTTAAGTACGGCTTATTCTGTAGTTGAAGAGTGGAAAAAATTATGGTCTGGAGTTGATGTTTTCAATAAGCATCTTATTGATGATCCAACAATAGAAGTCCCGGGTTTTGATCAAAAAGAAAATTTGGTCAAAAGTAAATCGCATAAGAACAGGCCATTCAAAATGCAACTCTATGTTGTTCAAATGGGGTGCGATTTCTAATCCAAATTGTGACTGTGGAAACGAACCAGAGACTGTTACACATATTGTAGAGGATTGTCAATTAACGAAGTTTAAAGGAGGGTTTCCAAACATTCATAATTTAACGGATGAAGCAATATTATGGCTTACGAATCTGAAGGACATCTGAAGTTCAGCAATATTTTGTATTCTTGTCTTGATTATCTGTTTTTCCATTATTTTGTTTTGCGATAACGCTAAGAAGAAATACAGTTTCTTGATAACCATGATTTGAAATTTGCTATTAACATTTTTATTCTTACATCATCCGTACGCCGATTGATAAAACTGAAGAACGATTATATTTTAATATCTACAATGCTGAAGGCAATTGAGTTAAATACGTAATGAAGACCGCAGCGAGGTTTTTACACGTCAGAACGACATTCAAGGATGAGCCGGAAAACAAACAAGGAAAATGGCAGTGCCATCAGCCAATCAACATCAAGTTCCGCCGAAACTTAAATTTGGGTAAAGAACGAAATTTATAACGCCCAACGTTCCTTGAGTTCATTTGTCATACAGTGGATGAATAGTTGCCTATCCAAACGCATGTGTAAAATGCAAAATGACTTCTTAAAATAAGCGTTTTTTGTATGACTTATTACAATAAGTTGCGTTACAGATTTTACTTTGTCTTCCGTGTTTTGGAAACGTTTAAGTTGGTGATTACAAACAGCCCTCACAAAACTGGTATCTGTTATGAAAGTTAACTTGGCCAATATACAGGTTTGCTAGCATCATTGTTAAGTGTACTGATAACAAACAAGACAGAGGTTTGAAACAACTAAGATCATACAGAAAGTGTGCGCAAAATTGATACAATAAATACAATGTGTCAACGGATGGGGTATCCTATAGGTGAAAAATTTTTTAAATTTTAGTTTTAGTGAAAAATGTCATTCTTCATAAAAAGTTTTGCTTGTTCTGAAATCCCATGAAATAAATAATTCAAAGAATTATAATCACTACACTATACAGGTTTATACTGATCTTCTGGGCACCATACATAACACTTACATCACAATACAATATTTAAAATGTACCATACGAATAAATAAATAAACTATCAAAGATAACAATACAGAGTAGTTAATCATGTAAGAAAATCTAACAGTAAACAAAGAAGATCTATTTAACATATCCTTATCCAACTTCAAAACACGCCTCATCTCTCAATTCTCCTTCTAAATTTTTTATAAGCATTTTGCAGCATTTGTGGAGTAATTTCATTTACGGCATCAATGATTGCTCGTTTCAAATCTTCAATATTTTGGTTTAAATTTTTTGCGTAAACTTTCTGTTTTAAATTTTGAAAAACTTGAATGTTATTTCATTTTATGGAGTAAAATTTAAAAATTTTTAAACTATAGGATACCCCATCCGTGGACACAGGTATAGATATCTTGTAACTGATGTTTCAGATAATCATGCTTTCTCTCCCTAAAAATGCTTACTAAAGAAATTTTGGAAATGATATTTTAGAACAAAAGTCATTATTTTTTAAGACATGGTTAAATAACAACTACGTGAGTAGTTATTTTTAAGGTACGATACATCTATGTCAAAAATGCTTGTAGATAGAGAACGAGTTCGTGGAGAAATAAAATAAAAATCATGTGCTTCCTTATTACATACAAAGGTCTGTATATTTATGTTACGCCAACAAGTAGTATGAAAATATCATAAATTTTAGAAAAACTAATTCGACAGAAGTAAACTAACCCAAAACAAAAAGATTATTAAAAATAAAGAAACTCGTATTTCTTTCAACCACACAAAAGTATCTACAAATCTAAAAATACCTGCAAAAAATGATTACACACACTACCAACAAATATAATTTAAAATTATTTCTTTGCACATAAAATCTGATTTATGTCCGTTATGAACTATTCACTCAACACAACACGCGTTTACACTTAAAAAAAGTTAACTTAAATACATCATCTGCGGTTTGCAATTAATATAAAAAAAGATAACTATGTTATACAACACGATGATCAAAAATAGAAACGAGTATAAGTAATTTAAGAAACAAGAAAGAGAGAGAGATTGAAATATTAGTTTGCGTTTTAAGATATAAACAATGTTAAAAATAAGTAACATTTTGCAGTAACTTTTTTTTTCTAAGCAAACATTAGTTTAACTTAATAATGGTTCGGGTATTTGAAAACATCTACAAAAAGTAATTGACAGAGTTATGTTAATTATCTATGTTTACTTCACAATATTTTTTTCGTGGGCATGTGAATTTTAAACGTTTATTATTAATTTAATGTGATGAGCGCATTATACCCATTTTGTAAATTGGTATTTGGGTCATTAAATATCAGTGTTGCCAACGTATTTTACCAGCCACATCGAGACACAAACTATTTGCTATAATATTATAATATTTAAGCTTGCAGATTCATGGTCAAACATATCATCAAACATGTTTCTTATTGTCAAGACGAATAATGATTACAAATGCAAATTTAATTTACGAACAATTCAGTCGATCAGCGTAAAAACCAATTGTGGAACAACTGTCTAACTCATCAAAAAGACAGGACAACAACGGGCCAGCTATTTTTTATAAAACTAGGTATGGCTGGACTGCGTGTCGGGATCTTTCCAAAAATGGTTCACAGACGGATCCAAAATGGGAAATGGTGTAAGGGCAGAAGTAGTGGGACCGAGGTTTAAAAGACCATCACTTGAAAAAATGGGACTAGTGGATGATGCTACATGCAGGTACTGTGGTAAAGAGGTAGAGTGCATAAACCACATAATTATGAAGTGCCCGGCCCTTTGCCTAAAGACATACAAACTTAGAACTCATCTTCATTTTGGAAGAAAATCTACTAAAACTCCCGGCTAAGGATCTGATCAAATTTGTCAAAGACATAGATCTTTCCTAAGTCCAACTAGAGGGAGGCACAAAAGATCTAATCTGGTCGCAGTGCACGAGGTTTTTTCCATAGCATTTACCCCATTCCTAATAAAAATAATAGGTATGACAAGAAATTTTTTTACTAGTCATGTTTCTTAATTATCGCAAATGTTTTTCTCAGGCCACAGATTGCACGACGTTTTACTATAGTAATGTCAAATAAAATTAGTTAAATTAAAACCAGGAAATCTTAAAATACTCAAATAAAACATAATTTTGAACAAGTTATTCAATTGTTTGCACAATTTTATAAGCTTTTCTTCAATTAGTTTAATTATAGAAGTTATCCATTCTTGATCCGTCTGAAAACCAGTAGATTTGGCCGTCTGAAACTGGAAACGAATTTTTCTTCTAGCCTAGTGTTACCGTAAGTTGACTTCAAATATAAAGTCCTGATCATCCTGCCTCTGTAAAAGAGAAGCATTATATGTAATAATGAGGCGGACATCATATGGTAATCCAGCGCAGTATTTTGGGTTTGCAAACCATTTCTTATATTCGTTTTGTTGTAAACCACCTGTGGTCTAGTAGCTTTGTTAGTAACATTCTCTAGGTGATCCTTCCAGTTCAGTTCTTTGCCAATTTTAATCCTGCCTGTACTACGTCACAAAGTATGCCGTCATACTTGCTGTGTGTAAATATAACAATATCATCAGCATCCCTCAGTGAGGGAATTCTTTACTAGATAAAAAGCAAAGAAGATCGTGTACAAATAGATTCTATATTAAAGGCAACAGCACTCTGCCTTAAGGAGGATTGTTAGTATTTAACACAATTGTAAAGTTTTCCAGACCTGATTTAACCCTTTTGAAGTTCTGCCAATTATCCGATAATAGTGGAGTCAATCTGCCTTGTTTCCGATGCACGGAGCATAAAGTTATGCAAAACCCCTGTAACGTATAAAAAAGCACAAATGGTAGTTTCCTTCTGATCTAGTGAACTTTTGATCATCAGTTGATATAGAGCAGTTTCCTTAAATCTACCACCTTGCCCGGACGAGCGCTGTTGTCTTAATATAGTTATCCACAAATTTCTTTTAGCGTCTTGAGCAGAAAACACAAGAGGCAGATGGGTCTGTAGGTTTCAGAAATGGTGGTGTCCTTCTTTCCAGTCTTTGGTATAAATACCATCCTTGCTGTTTAGCAAGCCATAAGTATAGATATATCGCAAGGTCAGACCGCTTCTGAAAATTCTTATTAAAACGGGAGTATTTCAATTCCTTTTTGCATGTAGACAGAGAAAATTCTAACCACCTCGGGGTTTTGTACGTGCCTAGCGAGTTTATTACCTATGAGAGCCTAGCTGGATTACAGGTGTGTTAGTCAATTTACTGCGTCTAAGCGTTTCTCAACACCGTCTTCTTTTACTGTGCAGGGTATTTGGCAGCTAGGGAAATGCATGCGCAAAAAAATTTTCATTCTTCGTAACGCTACCATAAACTAAAAAATTTGAATTACCCGCCCTGCAAATTAGGGCTTTGTGATCTCGCAATTGTAAAATGACGGTATCTTCTTATACCTCACCCATTTTTAAAATTGTCTAGCTTTGTTTACTAACTTTCTGGTTTCAAACCATATTGCTTTGTAGGCATCTTTTATTGCGCCGTTTTCCTTTCTTACTAATTGTTATAATCACAGGTCGCTGCTCGAGGGTCTGTTGAGTTGTACTTAGATTTTGTTATAATACCGTTTAAAAACACAACCAACCGGTTTTTTAATGGTTGATGCGTCACAGCTGCAAACGCGCACTTTTTATGCTCTAGACCACCGTGTTGAATTATAGTTGGAATGTAAAAGGAGACGTACAAAATGTATAACCGGCCACAGGTAACTTTGAGTAAAGAATAATGCCCCGGGGCTCGACTTTAATGTTTCTATATTAACAATATTTACAAGCTTTTGAGGGTTACTATTTACACACGGTATTATTTACAAATTATTTTGGTGAACTTGTATATTCCGCAAGTCGCAACGTGGAAAGCGGCGTTGACGGAGACACAGTCAACGTTTTTACGTGGTCGGGCTGCTACGCTCGTTCTTCCGCTGAATTTACACGTGCCTTTGCAGATCAATAGATTTTGTGTTGAATTCTCAGGTGGTTGGTTAGTGGTGGTTCTGCAGCCTGTACCATAGGATTACTGAAACAGGTAAGTTAGTTTAAGCGTCGTTGGCGGTCTTTCACAACCACGTTTAAGTTTCTAGGTTAGAACTTCTTTTGGCGGAGCTCGCTTGTTATAAAATAAACAAAAGCAGTTATAATTACGGCTTATGGCTTTATAAACGACAGAAGTCCGTCTTAACGTGCACAAGATTACTGGTAGTTGTACCCGTACGGTGATGCCTGTTGGGACAGCAGTTTATGTGCGAGAAGTTCTATCCTTGGTTTCGACGGTAGTTTAGTGGCGGTGGTGCTTGACAGAAGCCAGATTTTGCCGACACGCCCACTACTAAGTGCTACCAAATGAATCACCGGAACTCGAGGAGTTCGGTAATGCAAAGTTGCTAGTTATAAATAGGGTTTGGCAGTAAGTAGGTGCAGGCGGTTTTGTCAAACCCGTGCCGAATTCAATCAGCATTTGAAGTGGTATTTGAGAAAGCGGTTTAGTACGGTTTTGCTATAATCCGTGGCGAATTCAATCAGCATTTGAGGTGATCTTTGAGAAAGTAATTTAGTACGGCAAATAGCTTAGTATAGTTTAGGCGGTTAGGGTCGGAAGAGGCTTATTGAACAAGTCAATAATATTTTATTTTCTTGGCATTGCGCTCGCTCTTATATAGGGAAGTTATCTCTAGCTGAAGAGTGGGCAACTGTTGCATGGGTATAATGTTAAGTAGGGCACAACGTCTTTATTGACGATGTAAATTTTATGCCGTGAGATATTTGTTATCTCGGCGGCAAATGACTAAGAAGATTTCCATTGTTCTGCAGTGACTCACCGGCGCCGCGGAAGTTGCCACAGAGACATTCTCTTTAGCTGCGAAGTAAAACGATGCCACACCCACCTTTCTCTTCCTACCCTGGTTGTCATGTTTTAGAAGTAGAGAAAGAAGGTCATTTGTTAGAATTACAATTTATTTTATTGTTTATTTCTTTGTATTTTTTGTTGTTGTGAGTTTTAGGAAAAGAAGTAATAAGACTTTTTTATTCGGCGACAAATTTTCTACAAAATAGTATATTTTAAAATCGTAAAATTTCTTAATTTATTATTAATTACAGTAAAAAACTGCAAAACATGTCTCTCAGTTTTATATCTATTGGTAAGCTTAAATAATAATAAATGCAATTAAAGTTGTTCAAAAACTAAACTTAATGAGACGTGTCCTGTTTTAAAATAATAAATAATTTTATAAAAATAAAACTTTGAAGCCTTATAGTTAGATACGAAATTAATTTATTTATCATTTCTATAAAAAAAACAATTTTTAGTCACTTTTGTTGAAAATAAGTTTTTGTTATGTTATACAAATTGAAAATATTAGACAAAATTATGGAGCAAATGAAATAAAATAAGTGGGAATCAATTCTTATAAAAAAAATGTAAATTTAAATAAAATGTCATTTATCTATTTAGAAGCCGAGATATTTAAGTTTAGTATGTATATACAGTCGATAGTACCTCTTCCTCTTCTGAAACCAATCCGGAATTAATTTTGTATTTTTTTTTCTAGCTTGCTTCTTAGAATTTTGCTATTACTTTGTATCCTACGTTTGTTAAACTTATCTCTCAGTAGTTCTAAAATTTCCTCCTATTATCTCTTTTGTAAATTAAATATATTATTGTCTCCTCCATTTTTGAAAAACTCCTTCCTCTTTCCATATCCTTTCATATGTTTTTTATTTTCTTCCTCATCTTTTCTTCTGTGAATTTCCACTGCTCACCCTGTGTCCCGTCCAAACCTCTCGTTTTATCCATTTTTAGTTGTTCTTTCTTTTAATTTTTCTTATTTTTATTTCCACCATTCTTTGTTTTTTTTCTTTTTTTAACATCGAAGTCTGTCTTTCGTTTTTTTATTTTGTTAATCTTTTTTTTTAAATGTTTTTTTATTTCTTTCTTCTTGGTTTTACACATTTTTCTGAACTGTTTTTTTGTGTTTCTGTATTAATCTATATCCATTTTTCCGTTTTCCATCTTTTTTCTTTTCTCATTTTTGTCTTCGCTCTATGGTAGTCCTCATTCCGCCATTAATTTTTTTGTCCTACTCTCTTTTGTTTCATTTTTTATTTCCTCCTTTATTGCATTCGTTGTTTTCTGATCTTCGTTTATTATTTCCTTTTTTTACCTTATACCTTTCTATACTATCTTTTGATTTGAAATAGCAACAATATCTGTCGGCTCTCAAGCGTGTTTGCGTACATTGGCGGGTCTTACTAGTATATCGTTTAATTTGCATTTTTTTAATTGATTTATTAATTTGACAAAGTTGAATGTAAACTTATGTTTAGTATTAATAGATTTTCGACATTAATGTAATTTTAATGTTACTTACATGGAAATGATCAATTAAGCAAAACTACAAAAGCAATTTCAAAGAAATTCGATGTCTCTTACCAGAAAAAAAATTTTAAACTTATATTTACGGTAAACAACTTATAAGCGAGTTTATTTATAACAGCATAAATATATGTTGAAAATTATTCTGTAGTATCATAATATTTACCGTCATTAAACAAATTTATTTAAAAAATTTTTTAATTCAAAAATCCTCCAAATTTTTTCTTGATCTACAAAAAGTGTGCAATTTTCTCAGTATAAAATAATTATTTTTGCAGTAGATTTGCATATTTGTTAATATAATGTTATTAGCGGTATAATGAATAAATCTATTAACTTACTTTAAACGGAAATTATATAAAAGACCAATAATATGGTGTGCATAGGTTGAAGCGCTTGAGAGCTGTGCTCCGAATCACGTTGCGCTACCCGCCGAGAGTTATTGTTGCTATTTTTTTTAAATACTAATTATCCTAAGCTTTTTAAACTGTAAAAGCTTGATTGCTAATATATCGAAGACAACGTACAAATTTTTTTTTAGATTAAAATGTTTTTTAGTTGCCGAATATATAATAACAATGTACATTGTTTATATCTTCGATTTTAAATAAACAAATCACAACCTTTCTTTTAATTTATATTTTTTAAGTGCGAATCGATTCCCACTTATTCTATTTTATTTGATTCATAATTTTGCTTTAATATTTTCAATTGTTTATAAGAAAAATTCATGGTTTTCAACGAAAGAGACAAAAATATTTTTTTTTTATGGAAATGATAAATAATTACTATAATGATTTCTGTCGCCATTATACATACAGGGCCTTTGACTTAACAAATCGTTAATAAATGAACATAAAATGCATAAACAAGAAGAATACATGTAACACATTTCTTATCACAAATTTTTCAAAATATTTAGCCAAATGATTGTCCAAAATTTATTGATTTAAAATTATGTAATTTTGATTTTATGATTTGTTTGACATTATGGCGTCTTTTAATCAGAAGTATTAGTTTTAATTTAATTATTGAATGCCTAAAATAGGTATCTATCTTTATAAGTTATTAACTTTATTGAAATGAGCTTTTCACTAACTTGGTGAAACACAACTTTTCGAAATAATGGCAGTAGAAACAGAACATCGAACTAAAAGTGTCTGGTAATTTAGAATATAAAGCAAGTTTCATTCTAAATATATTAATTTCTCAACCAACTCAAACAGAAACAATGGAAATTGAAAATTAATTTTAATAATAATAAATACGTAAAGCATTCAATTAAAAGATAAACAAAAATTGCAAATCGACGTAAAAATTCTTATCACCCCTAAGCTTAGCATATTTTAAACAAATGAAAAAAATAATTACTTGTCAACATCTACATCACATAAAAATTTCCGTAACCAATTTAATGATTAATCCACAATTTTGGCATTTAACTTTTAATCTTTTACTTACACTTATAAGAACCATAAAAGCAAACAAACGAGAGAAAATTGAAAAAAATTATGAGGTTCAAGCCGACCTTACGCATCCTAAACATAATTGCTTGAAGCCTTTCCGACTATAAAATTCTTTTGTAAATAAAATTTAAGTACGCGTAATTGAGTTTTGTTTTGATAGCTTACAATACGGTTATTGATTTGTAAATTCAACTTAAATTGCACTTTGTTTTCGAAAGCAATTTGAAAATTTTATTAGCGTATAACAATCGAAAAGGGTGTGACAGCTCGTGAAATTAAAAAAAAAGAAATAGAATTTTGATTGAGTGTTTCTAACAAATTTACGGCGTTAATTGTCGGAAATATTTGAGTAAAGTGTGACGTAATTGAATTACGTTAAAATGGCAATCTGACTGAAAAGGTACACAGCTTGACAGAGTTTCGATCTATCTTGTCCTCGAAAATATTGTTACAGCTTAGATTCTATTCGATCCAAACATTTTTGAACGTATAAATTCTCATAAATATTTTAACTTATATTTGCAGGATAAATTTCTCTATGATTTATCTTATTTTGACCGTACTCGGGTCTATTTTTCTATGAAAACTGCATTAAGTAGATTCCTAATGGTTGTAATTTTTATCACTTTATTTTGATGTGATTGTTCTCAAATCAATGCAAACCAGCGATAAACGAATTATGTACAATTTAGCCTAACATTTGTTACGGTTTTATTTCTCGTATTTAGGACGTAGGTCGTAACCGTCTTAGAATTTGTGTCGCAAGTAGTACGGTGCGACGAAAAGTTGTACTTGGCGCGCACGCTGCTAATTTGCTATTAGTGGAAATTTAAATCGATTAAATTTTTGAGACGGACCGCAGACATTTTTCCTTTCTCGTTTGATAGACGTGAGTCTTTTAGCATCTTCTCTGAAGTAAAATTCTCACCAAAAACTATTTAATGTGGGTTCTACAATTTCTAATATAAATTGGCGTTTACTATTAATCTGGCTACATTCGCCGTGAGTATTTGGGTTTCTTTCCTATTTGTTTTAATTCTGATTGCTACATACGCTTTAGCAGGTTGTGTTCGGCATTTTATACTCGTTGTGTAAAATACTGAGAGTGCTGGAGTAGCTAACCAAGAACCTTCCCTATTAATGAACGACAACACTACGGCTCCGCAGTAATCAAGCCGCAGACCAACGGTAAATACCACGTCGACCAAGGTTGGCTATGTTGCATACTTCCAGCGAGGGAGTCATTTGTGTTCTTCTCCACACGCCACCTCTAAGAAGCATCTCCTGGGTCTATCTATCTTCCCCGAACTGTCGATACCGTCTCTAGCAGAATACTTTTATTCCCGGAACTACACTTGACGTATTACAGCTAAGTTTTAGTGTTTAAATCACTTACTCATAAATAATAATGCGCATGAAGCTCGAGTACAGATGACATAAACGGCTCGATAGTTAATGTTTAAGTAACTTTTATTCGATGTATTCTCGTCAACCGTAGGTTTGTTTAAATCAATTCAATAAGGGCTGGGGTGCTTAATTTAGAGCGGTTGTTGCTGACACAAAAGGATTTTTGGGTTTGCGGGAGGTACCTTTTTTTTGTTGTTTAGATTTAATGTAACTTGCCGTGTGTAAATGGTATGTGTACGCAGAGCCTTAATAGCAGCTACTTGTTTTGTTTAATTTAAATGAGAACTCTTAACTTAATCGTTTCACTAAATCTTACTTAAAATTCAACATCTTAATTAAAAGTTGTAACGCGGCACTAGCAACCCCGCTTACACGCGCGTCATACAGGTTAATCAACCCGTATTCAAACGCGCCCTACAACAGCCGACGAAGTACATCCACCCTCTACACAAGGGCGTCAACGGTACCGGTCGGAAACAGGCATTCGATGAAGACCACTTATAACAGTCAAGAAGCTTAACCGATGGCATCCTACAATCGGCATCGCTAAGAGTAGGAGTATCCAAACGCATCTCTCGGGGATCACCTGCGGTACTCTAAATCTTACGTTTACGAACGTAGCCAGGCGTGTATTCTGTCTGTAATAAACATTTATATCTGTTGTTAGACGAGAATAATAAACGTTTGATCCAATCGCCGGTCAAATTGTGTTTTATTACGGGGTAAAACGTTGTATGTAGTGTGCAACCCCGACACGTCCCCAACAAGTGGCGCCCAACTAGAGGCCGAAACCACGCCAAAGGCCGACGCAGAAGATCGTAACGGATCATCAACGAAGCACCACGGATCACCGACCAGTCACCAGAGCCTACCGACGGAAGACGACCATGCCCAACGCGGAAGCTGCGCCACAACCCATACAGCTTACAATGGAACAGCTGAACCAGTTATTGGCCAACTTTGGATACCAAGCAGCACAAAGCAATGGGTCCTTCACGAAATGCACGGCAAGGTACGACGGTGGCGAAGAGGTGCAAGCCTTCATCAATGCGATCCAAGTGTACAAGGAGTGTGAGCGCATCAGCGAGCAGAACGCCCTTAAAGGACTGCCAATGCTCCTAGAGAAGGAGGCAGCAACATGGTGGCAGGGAGTTAAGGATACCATCGCCACATGGGAAGAGGCGATGGAACACCTACGCAAAGCCTTTGGACCCACCAAAGCACCCCACCAGATCCTTAAAGATATATTCGCAACGGAGCAGACAGAGACCACGGCAACAGAAAGATTTATCTGTGAGAAAAGGGCTCTCCTCGCGAAACTACCAGAAGACCGCAAGATGCCGCTACCCCTTCAATTGGACACCGTCTACGGACTGTTACACCGACGGGTCCGCAAGAAACTGACAAGGTCACAATTTGATTCCTTCGAGACCCTGATTAACGAACTCAGGAAATTCGAAGAAGAAACAACAGATCCAGCACCCAGGACGAAGCCAGTGAAAACAGATCTGCCGCCCAAGAGAAAATGCAACTATTGCAAGAATCTGGGACACACAGTCGACGAGTGCCGGAAGAGGAAGAGGGCCGACATACTAAACCCATCCACCTCTGCCGGCAGCAGCTCGCAAATTTCCTGCTTCGGATGCCAGACTCCAGGGGTCATCAGAAGTCAGTGCCCAAAGTGCAACGAAACCAAGCTGCACTAGCCCAGCTGACCTTCTACTTAGCAGAGAAAAAGAACTCCTCTCCACTACCAGCCAGCACCGGACCTGTCCCATACTGCACATCAACGTGGGCACAGACAAGGGCTGTGCATACGTCGACACGGGTGCCCGCCAGTGCATTGCAGGACACACTCTGTATGAATCCCTCAAACGCCAGGGAGCGCAATTTCGACGCCACCGGATCAATCTGGTTTTGGCAGACGGGCAAGATAGGCCCCAAAACATCTTAACCACGCGGGTTGCTATAGAGCTCAGAGGAAGAACAATTCCGACGGAATTTATAATCCTACCCGATGCCCAAAATCGAACGCTACTAGGGGTCGACTTCATCGAAGATGCTGGCCTCATCCTGGACCTGCCCTCAAGACGATGGTGGTTTAGGGATCAGCCCGAAGCTCAACATCCCTTTGACTCCGAAGGAACACCCAGCCAATCGTGGAAGCTGGTACCCGTACAAGATCGCCCTCTGTATCATGGCACGTCATACGACTTCGCGGCGCCTATCGACCCCCGGTCCAAAACCGTGCAGATGAACGCGCTATTCGGTCCTGATGATGAATACCCAGAGGACGACGAATACTCGTTCCAGAACCAATACCACGCCTTCGCGACTAGTACCGAAGACATCACGCCCGAACCGGATCTTTTCCCCCATTCACCCCGAAGAAAGACGCAGCGAGTGGAAATTCTGATGGCTGACATGGAAGACGTAAGGCTACGCCCGGACGAGGGGGAGGCCCTTTCCCCAACGGAAAGAAACCACCTCAACGCTTCACTAGCCGAATACGCCGACATCTTTGGACCAAACGAAGAAGCCACCTCATACGGAGAGCACCGGATCGAGACAGGGGATGCCCAACCGGTAGCCACGCCCCCGTATTTTCTCTCGGACCACAAGAAATCTCTCCTGCACCAGGAAGTTGACAAGATGCTACGGCTTCATATAGTAGAGGAGTGTGACTCACCTTGGGCTGCGCCGGTGGTGATGGTGCCAAAGACAAAAAATGAAGTACGCGTGTGCATAGACTATAGAAAACTAAATAGTGTAACAATCCCTGATAGATACCCACTGCCTCGGATGGACGACTTGCTACATTCCGCCCGTCCTAAAAGTAATCTCAACCCTAGATCTCCAGTCCGGATATTGGCAGATCTCAGTCCGCGAGTGCGACAGAGACAAGACCGCGTTCGTGACACCCTTCGGGCTTTTTCGTTTCCGACGAATGGCATTTGGGTTACGAAATGCACCCGCTTCTTTCCAAAGACTTATAGACCGCTTCCGTGCAAGTGTACCCCAGGTAACCTTGCTGGCTTACCTGGACGACATCATCCTGCTCTCAGGATCGGTTGAAGACCATATAAAAGACTTAAGAATAGTGTTAGAACAATTACGTAGATATAAGTTGCACGCACGAAGGTCCAAGTGCACCTTCGGCTGCCACCAAGTGAAATACCTAGGTCATTACATTACCCCGATGGCATCCAGGTGAATCCGGAAAAGACGAGAGCGATTACGGACCTGCCCGAACCCAAAACCATCAAACAGCTGATGTCCTACCTTCAGACCTGCTCGTGGTATAGGCGATTCATACCCGGCTTCGCAGAGATCGCACGTCCTCTATCCATGTTATTAAAGAAAACACCACCTGGAGCTGGGGACCAGAACAAGCTAACGCTTTCTCACAACTTAAGAAATTACTAACGTCGGCGCCCATCCTTAGACAAGCCGATATGACCGCACCCTTCATAGTACGCACTGACGCTAGCAGCTATGCTCTCGGGGCAGTACTATGCCAAGGTGAAGGACCCGACGAACGGCCGGTAGAATACGCAAGTCGTCTGCTGTTACCTGCTGAAAAAACTATACAACCACAGAGCGAGAAGCTCTAGCTATCGTGTGGGTGTTTAACAAGTTTAGAGGATACCTGGAAGGAAACCCTGTATCCGTCCTGACGGACCACCAGCCACTAAAATACTTGCTAACAATTAAATCGCCCACAGGAAGACTAGCCCGCTGGGCCCTTGCCCTCCAGTCATACGACATTTTATATAAGTATACGCCTGGAAAAACCAATGTTGTGACTGATGCGTTATCACAACCTCTATGTGTATACTCGGTTGAACAGGAGTGCACTGTCTGCATGGTATCCATTGACATTCCAACCAGAAGCAGCACGGACATCCGAAACGAACAGTTGAGAGATCCGGAATTACGCAAAATTGTGAAATTCTTCGAACAACCAAATTCGGCACCAGTTGATTTCACACGCTGGACGAACAGAGGATACTTGATGTCAAACGGCATCTTATTCCGCTATGCACCAGACTCTGAAAGCGAAGAGGCTCAACAACTTATTCCTACGCACGAACAAGAATCAATTTTAAAAGAATATCACGACGCTCCCACAGCTGGTCACTACGGGGAAGATCAAACGTATCATCGCATAGCCAGCCGATACTATTGGGTCGGCATGAGAAAACAAATAGCGGAATACGTGCGGCGTTGCATAGAATGCCAACGCTTCAAAGCCGATAATCAGAAACCAGCAGGCTTGTTACAAACACCAGCTCCGGCGCAACGTTTCGAAACACTGGCTATCGACTTATTCGGTCCACTCCCGGAAGCACCCTCCGGAGAGAGATGGATTCTGATCACGGAAGACGTCATGTCCAGATGGGTGGAAGTTTTCGCTATCCGAACCGCGGATGCAGAAACCTGTGCGAAAACTTTGATCAACGAAGTCTTTTTGAGATATGGGAACCCAAAAAGGATTCGCAGCGATAACGGTACCCAGTTTGTGAGCGGAGTCATGCAGCATGTTACTCACTGTCTAAACATCCACCAGAGCCTCACACCAGCCTACCACCCACAGGCAAACCCGGTGGAACGGAAGAATAGAGATTTGAAAACGCAACTAGCCATACTGGTACAGCGAACTCACGACAACTGGCCAGATAAGTTGCCCGCTATAAGATTTGCCTTAAACACCGCGCATTTCCAAAGCACCGATTACACCGCAGCATACTTGACGTTCGGCCGAGAACTGCGTACCACCGATGATGAAACCAGGGATCAAAGAGCAATCATAGAACAAGACACGTTCATACCTACAATTACTCCTCACTTGTTAAGGCTAACAGACACGCTACGACAAGCGAGAGAAACCAATGAGTTGGCCCAAGACAGAGCAAAACTCACCAAAGACCCAAGTCGCCGAGATGCACTAATATTTCAACCAGGAGACTTAGTCTGGGTCAAGACACATCCCCTTAGTAATGCAGCTAAGAAAACAACGGGAAAATTCCAGCCACGACGAGATGGACCGTACCGTATACTAACCCAAGTATCTCCAACTACGTATGAAGTGGCCCCAGCAGAAAAGCCAACAGAGCCTCTGGGGAGATACCATACCTCAGCACTGAAACCGTATCAAGGAAGAGCAGAAGATGTTCCAAAAGCGGTCATGCCCCTAAGAAAAAGAAGAAGACCACCAAAACACAAAATCCTGAACTCTACGTCGGGACGCCTATCGGGTTTAGAGGGGGAATCTGTAACGCGGCACTAGCAACCCCGCTTACACGCGCGTCATACAGGTTAATCAACCCGTATTCAAACGCGCCCTACAACAGCCGACGCTAGAGCCGTCGTTTATTTTGTTATTTTGTAAACTACAACCGTTACACATTTGGTGAATATCCGACTTAATGCAGGTATAAAGTTTTCTCGTTTCACGAACCTCGTGCTAATGCTAGCACAGTTTATTTTAGTTCTTTGAAACTTTATTTTAGAATTGTAAACTTTGCAATAAGGTGTAAATTCGTAACACAAAAATAAAACTACTATTTATAAAACTTGGTATTCAATGTGATATATACATAACATTTATGAATAAACTAATAAAACATTTTTTTTTTTAAAAACCGTTTAGTTGTTTTTAGCTTTCTAGATAAGTTTAAACATTAATATTAGTGTAATGTTATAAAAAGATTAGTTTGCTTAACTAATACTTGTTGATGACAAGAAGACGCTAATTTACAGATCTAACGTTTAAGATTAATGGGCTCAGGTTTAAGTGAAATGTCGTTCCTCCGTATTTACTGCAAGAGATTAATTACTGAGTATCCTGTAGTATTGATTAGCTGTCGTGTAATTTAATAGAAAGCGTTTGTTACAATCAATACCAATTTTCACCTTAGGTTTGAATTAACGATTACTGAATTAGACACACGGATTTACAGTTTGTTTAAATGTTTTTAGACAAAAATTGTTTTAATTATGTATTCAGAGGAGGTATATTAATTTTTTAATTTTATTGTTTACAAAATAAAATTTATTTAACGGTTTTGGTCGCTAAGCTATCCTTGTCAGTTTAGGCATTAAAACAACAAGCCTGTCAATAAAGTCTAAGATCTATTGCAAGAATTCCCATTAGTGCATCCAAGGTGAAAGTAAAAGGATATAGAAAAAAATAGAACAATGGCATGAAAAGATTGTGAATCGAATGATTTCAAACCAAAATGCAAAAATTGAGGTCCTTATGGTAGTGTACCTGTAGTCAAGTTAAGACAAACGTACAACCTCCCAATCCACCAATTCAATTTTATTTGAGCTAAACGCCCATGTTGGTACAGCTGTATCGGTATTGGTCGCTCACCTGTTGCTGTTGGACAACAAGGTTAGTCATGTTAAAACCACAAAACCGTCAAAAAACTGAACCTTAAATTAGAAATATTTTGTTAAAATTTTATCACTTTTATTGAAATCACTAGGCTGCTCTGAGTCTTTCTCGTCTCACGATACTTTTGTTCCTCTTTTTTTTTTTCAAGCGCCGCTTTGAAAATTAACACACGTGTCGTAACTTCAAAATAATTGACAAATTATTTGACGAATTTGACAGTCACTCAAATGTCAGAATATCAGTGGCGACAGCAAGAGCTGCTAATAGTGGCAGTAGTGCAGTCATGAGATTTTTCAATCACTAAACCATGAAGCGCGTGCATTGTGTATCTTATTCATGTTAACTTAGACATACACTTGGCCTAGCAAATTAAAAGAGTCCATTATTGAACTACACAAATTCGACGGCTGTCTGAAAAAGTGATTTATATAGTGGTTTACACAGATAACAATTTACCAAACTCCGAATTACAAGCGATAATTAAGGAAAGTGAAGCAAAATTATCTACCAAATTGCTCACCTCTGTGATCTCTAACGTGTATGCAATGCTCTCTTTGACAAAGTTATATTTAAAGTTGGAGTTAAAACTTCGTTCTCTTGAAACACTGAAATTTGATCAAGCTAACCCAGCAACATAACTTTTCTTATTAGTGGAGTCCAGTTTAAATTATGACAACGTGGTAGCAAAATCTACAGTGCGACAAAGATGGAGAAAAACTGGCTTTAAATAAGACTCGTTTAAAGTTACTGTTGGAGTTCAACTTGCAAGGACGATGTTTCAATTGACTGACACTAAAGTTACAAAAAATCAAATGCAACACAACAGGTTTTACTTAATTATAATACACTAGTGGCTGGTTGAACCGACAAGAGTTAAACTTAAGCAACGCTTAAAATCTTAGATACAATTGTTAAAACCGTAGCAACAATTGTTTTTAAGCATTGCTTAACTTTAAGTCGTGTTGGTGCAAACAGCCATTAATCAAGCAAACATAACACAACAATTAATCATACAAGGAAGACAGACATTTTAAAAATTCTTATAGTAATAAGTAAATGAGACAGAAAGAGAGATTGTAGGATCTATTCACGTACGTTAACAGTAGCCTCGCTTAATAATAAGTAATTTATACAGATAATGTACCGGATCCACAGGTAAGCTTTAGTCACATCAAACGTAATGTTAATGTTCCAATTGAGGATTGTCTGATAGGAATACTCTGTGTACATATATCACTTACACACGGCAATTTATCTGGTCAAACATGCAACGACACTGACTTAAACTAATACTGAATGGGGTAAGTACCTCCCGCAAACCCAAGATTCCTTTTGTTTTTGCGTCAACCGCTCTAAGTGAAGCGCACAAGCCCGTATTGAGCTGATTATAAACTTTTGGTTGAGGACTGTACCACCGAATAAGGTTTTACTTAAGAACGATAAATTAAAGCCGTTTCATGTCGTATGCACATAAGCTTCACACGCATTAACAATAAATAAGTTACTTAAATAATAAAACTTAGATGAACAAAGTCCTGAGAGTAAAAGTTCTCTGCTAGCGACAACATCGACAGTTCGAAAAATTAGGTAACCCTAGGATTCTTCTTAGAGAAGGTATGCAAAGAGAAACGGAAGGCGTTAGACTTCTTCGTTTAAGTTATGAAGCATAACCAATCCCTGCTAGACGTGGTAGCCACCGGTTGCCTGCAGCTACCTATTGCGAAACAGTGGTGTGGTATTTAGTCGACAAAGAAGGTCACCCTGTATAGTAACGTAAGAGTGATAAATAATTTTAAGGATTTTGAATTTGTATGTTTAGAGAAAAAAGATAGAGAGACCCAAAAGGATAATATAATTATTAAAAATATCGAATGGAATGAAGAAGGGCTAAAACAGCAATTAGAACAAGTACTGGAAACACATATTGGTGTAAAGGTTAAAGTAAAATCGGCATCGCACATTGGAAAAAAAGGGGAAAAGAGTATAGTGGTGGCAAAGATGGATTCATTTGGAGACAAAATTACGGTTCTTAAAAATAAATACAAATTAGGAAGAAAACCCATATTTGTAGACAGCGATTTAACAAAAAAAAAACAAAAGATTTAGGCAGAAATTAGAAAAAGGGCAAGAGAAGAAAAGGAGAAGGGAAATACGGTAAAATAGGTTATAAAAGCTTAACGATAAATGGAAAATGATATGAATCAACAAATGAAAGGAAACTAACACCAAAAAACTGACAGAGAAAAACAAAGTGATGCTTAAAGCGGTAACGAACACGGCAATAGACAATAATATGCAAATCAATAAACTAGAAAGTAAAATATGGAAAATAGCAACATGGAATATTAATAGTATAAAAGAAAAGAAATAGAATTAGAGGAAGAATTCGAGAAAACAGGAGTAGATATATTAGAAGTAACGGAAACGAAGAGAAAGGGAAAGGGAATAGAAAAATTAAAAAACAACAATATATTAATTTACAGTGAAGTAGAAAAAGAAACAAGAGCAGCAGCCGGAGTGGGATGCATAATCAAGAAGAATTTAGAAGATCAAATTAATGATTGGAAAGCGTACAATGAACGTATATTGGCAGTCGAACTGTTAGAAACGATAACAAATATTAGGAAGACGGTGGTGGTAAAATACGGGCCAAATGAAGACGACAAGAAAGAAAATAAAGACAAATTTTGGAATGATTTAACAGAAATTATAGGACAAGTAAAAGGAAAAATATACATAATAGGAGACTTCAATAGCAGAGTCGGTAAAAGTGATGAGAAATACAAAGCGATACTAGGAAAGTATTGAGAAGTAAATAGAAATAGTAATGGAAGAAGAATCCTGGATTTTTGCATTGTAAATGATTTAATAATAACAAATACATTATTCGCACACAAAGAAATTCATAAATTCACAAGAGAGAGGATAAGTAGAAATGAAAGATCTTTAATTGACTATATATTAATAGAAAGGAAAAACAGAGGGACGGTAATGGATGCGAGAACGAAAAGAGGATTGGAAATTGGTAGCGATCATTATCTGGTGGTAGCTAAAATCAGAGAAAATATACATTAAAAGAAGAAAACGCAGAGGAATACAGGAAATAATGAAGTGGCACAGTTTGAATCAATTAAATATTACAAATTAAGGGAGAAGGAAGTAGCGGATAAATACGAAGAAGTTATAAGCAAGAAAATGGAAGAATTCGAATAAGAAATAAAGGAGGGGAGTGTTGAATGCGGATGAACATATTTTAAAAACATAGTAATAAACACAGCGAAAGAGATATGTGGGAAAACAAGAGAGAAAAATAATAAGAAACACACATCATGGTGGACAGAGGAAATTAAAATACAAATTAAGAAAAAGAAAGAAGCATGGAAAAGTTACTTATCGGACAAGAACGGAGAAAAATACAAGAAATATAAGCAAGAGCGAGAAACAACTAAACAATTGATCAAAAATTCGAAAAAAAACCAATGGAAGATTTTTGGAGAAAAATAGAAAAAGACTCAAAAGGAAATAAAAACTATTCTATAGAACATTGAAAACTTTAAGAACAGAGAAGACACTGAAGACAAAAAATAACAAAAGGAAAAAGCGGAGAAATTATAACTGAAGAAATAAGAATAATGGAAAGATGGAGAGAACACTTTGAAAAATTATTAAATGATCCCCAAAACGAAGAAAAACTAAAAACAACGAAATAGCAAAAGAAACAGAGAAACATGAGATAAGGATGGAAGAACTTGAAAAAGTAATAAAATATCTAAAATACGGGAAAGCGGCTGGTTGTGACAAAATAACGGCGGAAATGATAAAAAGTATGGAACAAAAAGGCAGAGATACACTATTAAGTGTGGATAGATGAAAAACTACCAAAAGATTGAACAACAGCGTTAATCGTGCCAACTTACAAAAAAGAAGATAAAAAAGAGTGTAACAATTATAGAAGAGTAACAGTTCTAAGTATATGTATGAAAATATTAAATAAAATAATAAAAAAAAGAATTAGAATGGTAACTGAAGAGACAATAAAAGAGGAACAAAGTGGATTAAAACGAAGAAGAAGCGCTCAGGATTATATATTTACAATAAAACAAATCACAGAGAAAGCACGTAAAGAAAAAATAATAATATATTTTTGGCATTCTTGGATCTAGAAAAGCGTTTGATACGGTACCTAGAGGAACAGTGTGGAGGTTGTTACGGGAAAGACATGTAAGCACGAAACTTATAAAAATGATTCAAATAATTTATAAGAATGGCCAAAGTTCAGTTGTGAAAGACAATAAAGCATCAAAACAATTTAACACAAATAAAGGATTAAGGCAAGGAGGAAGCTTAAGCCCACTGCTATTTATAATATTCATGGACGAAATAATTAAAAAATGTAAGAAAAGTGTGAAAAGATGACAATTGAACATTTCAAAATGCAAAGAATCAAGGTATCGAAGGAAATATACGCGGATGACGTCGTATTGATTGCGGAAAGTGAAAAAGATTTACAAACAAATTTAAATAGTTAGAATTTGGTACTGAAAGAAAATAGAATGAAAATTAACAAAAGCAAATCAAAAGTAATGGCAATCGGAGAACAAAAAGTAAACATGAAAATTGAGATTGAAGGAGAAATAATTGTAAAAGAAAAGTACTTCCATTATTTAGGAGAAGTATTGGACAAGAAAGGAACCCAGGAAGCAAATATCAACAACAGAATAAAGAAGGCTAATGGGTTATTCTTTGCACTGAAAAATAATTTTTGACTAAGAGGGAAGTTCCTGTTGAAACGAAAACAAAAGTTTTCAAAGCCTTTCAAAGCGATATATAGGCTAATTTTAACTTCGGCAGCGAATCATGGGTACTGACAAATCAAGAAAAAAGCAAGATACAAGCAGTCGAAATGAGGTACCTAAGAAAAATAAAAGGTATTACAAGAAGAGATAGAATACGAAACACAGACATAAGAAAATAACTGAAAGTAGAAAGTACACAAAAATTTATACAGAAGAAGCAACTGTCGTGGTGGGGTCATCTAGTAAGAATAAATAAAAAGCACCAGTAAGGCAGGTCTGGAAGACAAGAATAATGGAAAACAGAAAAGAAAAAGACCAAGAACAACATGGAATGGGAAAGTGGGAAGAATATTAGAATAAAAAGGAAAAACATAGAAAGAAGCAGAGAAGATGGCGTGTAATAAGAAAGAATGGAAGAAATATGTAAATTTAAATGTACAATAATAATATCTAATGTAATATTTAAATTCTACACCGAAAGGTAGAAGAATGATTTGATTAATAATAATAAATAATATAATGTGTAGAGATGGAAAAGAATACATTCATGTTATTTTTCACCAAATCGTCCTAAGGAAGAATTCGAAGAATTTTTAAGACTTATCTAAAGGAACATCAAAAACATTAAAACTGAAATTATAATGGCAGGAGATTTTAACGCAAAAAGCTCGGTGTTCGGGTCCAGAGTCGATAACCAAAAAGGTGAAATATTAGAAGAATGGATAGACTCTAACAAATTAGTGATCATAAATACAGGCCATAACCCAACATTCAAAAACGCAAATGGAAACTCAATAATTGGCATTATTACGGTTAAAGAGAAAATTAGTAAAAAAATACAAGGATGGCGGGTAGATAACGACACTGTAACCATAAGCTGTCATCATGCTATTAAATTTGATGTTAACAGCTGCAGTAGCCAAAACAAAATAAACAATGGAAAAGATGGAAAATTACACCAGATAAATACAAAATATTTCAAGAGGACCTTATCGACATATTACCACGAAAAATAAAATCTCAAAACGCAAAGAACGCGACAATAAACATTTTATCAGAAAAACAGTAGGCAAATACACACGTCACTCTGCTTATTGGTGGACCCAGACGATTTCCAAGTATAGGAAGCAATGTATTCAATTAAGAAGAAAAATAACAAGAATATATAAAACAAACGACAACGAAAAAAAGATCGATATATATATACAAGAGAATGCAAATAAGCTAAACAAAACCTTAAAAAGGAAATCAAAAATAAAAAAAAATGGTATGGAAAACGCTATGCCGAGATTTAGAAAAAGAAATTTGGGGCAAAGGATATCAGATCGTAATGGAAAAACAAAAAACTAAACCACTAATCAGACTAGACAAAAAAAAACATAAGACAAATTAACAAATTGTTCTCTAAGCAACTGGAACCACAATGGCCAAAAATTACGATACCTATCAAAAAAATAGAATTCTTCTCTAAAGCAGCAAAAAAAATCAAAAACGGAAAAGCAGCAGGACCCGACGGAATTCTCCGTGAATTTATTGAAACTATAATAAATAAATAAATAAATATATAATGGCGATAAATACAAAAACAATGGTGGCATTAATGAACGAATGTTTACAACAAGGAATATTTTCAACTATTTGGAAAAATCAAGATTAGTCCTTATAGAAAAACCAACAAACATGGAAACTACGTATAGGAGCATATGTTTATTAAATACAATAGGCAAGCTACTGGAAGCAGAAAACAGAGGAATAAACTCAATGAGTACAATAAAAACAGCACTAAAGAAAATGAGAATAAAATTAGCTCAAAATAAAACTGAAATGGTAATTATAGCAGAAAGAAAAAAACTAATAAAGTTGCAACTTAACATCGAAAGTCAAAACGCTGTAAAATATATGGGAGTATACATAGACAAAGATATTCGCTTGATAACACATATAAAAATGGTATGTCAAAAAGCAAACAAAATACTGACAACGATGTATATAATAATGCCCAATATTGGAGGACCACGGTACAGAAAACAAAAAATACTAACGATGACGGTAACATCCATAATTCTATACGGAGCACCTATATGGAAAACAGCATTAATGTATAAACATTACAAAAATCTACTTGGAAGTATAAACAGAAGAATGGCTGTAACGGGATTATTTCTAAATAATTGGTTTATTGAGAAATTTTCTCCCTACAGTATAGGCCGACGTGTTTGCACTGATGGGTCTGAATATGCAATCTTATATTGAGCAGTTTGGGGATTTTATCTGTTTAGAGTTGCCTGTTCGTTTTGGTATCCGTGTATTCTAAAAGTGACACCTTCTCGGCTCGCAAAAATGATACGTTCTTTTCCTATTAACCCAGATATTGCCACTGTCGTTTTAAAAGGCGGCGACTACATATTGCCAAGAAAAAAAAATCTGTGCTTAATGTAACAAACTTACGAAAAAAATTAGAATTTTTTTATTCGAGTGAACAGTTTTTGAGTAAATAAGTGCCTTTTTAAAGGCTATTGGAAAAATGAAACATTACTTTTGATGATAAATGTTAATTTAAAAAATGCATTAATAATAAACAAATAATACAAAAAAATGATTTTGAATGATATAATACAAAACATCGTTTGGGATGAAGAGCTAATTCACACTTTTGACAGACGAAACTGAATTTTTGTGACAAATTGCACAACAAGTTTGCTTATCTTGGTATAAAACCATGTGATTTATTCCATCGTATCTCGAATAAAAATGAACACCTCTGGATAGTCTGCTAAAACATGTTGACAATGCCCTTTTCTTATAAGATTTGAGAATTCCAAGAGTTACGGAATTTTTAAAACCAAGGTGATCCAATTTGCCACTATTATTTTTATAAAGGCATTTTGTTCAGCCATATCTACAAAATGGCACAGTAAAGGAAAATACCATTTTTTACCGCAAATCGAAACTCGATACACGCTAATGTTCTGATCGGCGCTATCTACCCCTCTCATATATTTATTATAAAGTTTGATCAAATTTGGTTGAGGGACGTAAATTACCTTTTTGTCTTTTTGTAAAAATCTTTTAACTTGCACAGTGGGTGAAACTTTTGTATAATTTGATGTAATATTTATAATGTTATTATCATGCCATCGACAAATGATTACATCATTATTTTCACTTGTAGCAAAATCGATATAGCCTCGAGGTTCTTTGCGTGCTGTATCAGATGATATTATTAAGATGATATATAAGAGTAATGGTAAAGACATAAAAAAGTTATCAAAATAAAGGTGATAGTTCATATTAGACTTTGCAGATAACATAACATCTGTAAACTGCAACACTACACTTGCGCCTAAACCCAAATGTTTATATTCTTCAGAAACTTTTGTTTTTGAGCCCTGATAAGGTTCAAGGCACTCAATGTACCCTAACCTATTAGTAGCCGTTCAAAGCTTGTAACCACAGCGAATGGGTTTTCCGCGAATGAATTGTTTTGTGTCCATAATATGAAACCATGGATTTATCCACACTATGATCCTCCTCTAAAGGAGTAAAATCCATAAATGTTTTATTGAGCTCTATAATCAAAGGGCGGAGTTTTGAAAAGTTATCGTCATTATCCAAATGTGCATTGTCACAGCAATGTATATTTTGCATAATATGACGAAAACGGTTTTTTGGCATAGCTAGACACACTAAATTGTTTTTTGTATCTAATGAATTTTCCCAGTACATCTCTCGACGAGATAAGCAGTTATATCCACTATGTAGCAAAATACCAACAAAACAGCGCATTTCATTCAGTGTTACATCAGCCACTTGATTATGAGTGCTAACATATAAGTTACTATACGTTACTAAAATGTTTATAATGTCGTCGTCAAATAATAAAAAAAATGCATCTACTGGTGAAATTTCATTGCTTGGACTATAAGGAGTACTCCAAACTGGCATATTAGGTAATAGATGATTTTTGTCCACACAGATTCGTCCTTACTTTTTTTCGATTTAGATATTTTTTGACATTTGATAAAATGCGATAACGGAAGATCGTCCTCACTATCATAATCTACAGAACTGTCAATATGCTCTAAAACTACTTCTGCTTCGGTTCGAAGTTGTGCTCTTGGTAGATTGTTCACAACAACGTTTCCTTCTTCCCTGCTGTCTTCGTCCGTCATCTCGCTATCTTTTGGAGTGAAAATTATTATTTCATCAGGAATTAACTGTGGATGAAGATTGATGTTTTCAGCTTCTTCCAAAAGTTCATTAAGAGTTAATGGTTTTGTCCAATAATTTCTAAAACAAACTTTTGGTATAAGAAGTGTATTTTGCCACTGTACTTTTTAAAGGACGCATTTAAAAACTCTGGTATATATTAATAAAAACGTTAACCTGTATTAGCACGTGTTTTGTTTTGCAAGAAAATATACTAATATCACACATTATTTTACTAAAGCATTATTTAATAACCAAATTTAAAAATTAACTTACAGTGAACTTGCCATTTTTTCCTCCAAATTCACCACTATACTGTAATCAAGTATCTAACCGATAATTCACTTTAAATAAGCACTAAAAATTGTATTAAGTGTATTCAATAAAAGTTGTGACATCTATGAGTGAGACTCAAAATCAGATAATTACAGAAATATTTGCTAGGGTCCTTTAAAAGGATAGTGGCAAAATATGCATACAATTATTTAATAAAATATGGCTTTATCTAGGTTAAATCTTCGTTGTGAAAGGGTGTACTTGGAAAATGCTGTCTAAAAGTTGAACAATTGGACACGTGCTTAATAATAGCGACTGAAGTAAAATCGTCCCATTCTAATTGAGGAATAAATTTTGTGTTACGATTCCAGTGTAAGTACCTTTCTTCCTTTAGTTCCGATTAGTATTTGATAACCTTATATGATATTGATTCTAATTGATATTGTCTATTACTATGTTTATGTGTGTCTCGATGTGTTAATTGAACTCTAGTCGCTAAAACAATATACTAATTTCTATGGACGTACGGTTTATTTCTGTATCTATGAGTACCTTGGGGCTCTAGAAATTTCGTTTACATAGTCCTAGGTGGTGCCTTATAAATTTTCCGAGCAGTGTAAAATCCTTCTTTGTGAACGACTTTCCATTCACTCACGACCACTTCCGACTTAGAAGAGCTGCCGGGGGGTCATCGAACACTGCTATATAATTGTTTACCAATAAACCGTAACATGACCATAAGAATAACGTGCGCATATGGAACAGTACCAACGATGGCAATATTGGCAATTGCAGAATTACCTCCTATAAAATTAAAAATAGAAGAAAGGGTCAGTATACACAAAAATGGTAAATTATACAGAAAAACTGCCAGGAACGAAATGGTAATAAAATGGAAATAAATATAAAAAAAAACGACGGGTGGGTAATAATAATAATATCGTTTATTTCAGGAGACCTTGTTACAGGTATAGGAAAGGTTAAATATAATAACTAAAATTAAAATTCATATTCCAAGTATTCATTAGCAGTGTAAAATGCATTGCTTTGTAGTATAGTCTTGATTGACGTTAAAAACATTTTTAAAGGTAAATTTCTTACATAAAGAGGTAAAGACTCATAAAGAACCAATTTATGACTGCTATATTCAAGATCATTACCATGTCTAGTGCGATAATTATGGAAGTGGTTTTGAAACTTAAAGCTGGTTATATTAGTTTTAACAAACTTTAAAATTTCATATATGTAAATTGAAGGCAACGTTAACAATTTATGTTTAATAAAGATTTGCTTACAGGAGTATTTAATGCGCATGTTGAGAATTCATCGAATTGCACGTTTTTGTAATACAAAAATTCGATTGCTATTATTCGAACCACCCTATAAAATAATAGCATAACGCATTAATGATTCAATATTAGCATAATAAAACTTTATAGACATATCCATATTAGAGATATACGAAAGACGTTTTAATGCATAACAATATGACGCTACTTTTTTTGAAATGTAAGATATGTGAGGTTTCCATGTTAGTGACATGTCAATATAACAGCCAAGAACTTTACAAGATGTCACTTGGTTTAACGTCTTATTATGTAACCTCATTAGTTTACTACTGTTATAGTAATTGTATAAAACTGCATTGAGCAAGTTTTAGTTGTGTTCAGAACAAGTTTATTTAAACTAAGATAATTAATTAGTGTTTGTAACGTACTTTTTAGGTTATCATACATAACTTTATCTCTTTTTTTACATGATAATAGTGTTAAGTCATCAGCAAATATGACATGATGGTGATTTAAGTAATTTATATATATATATATCAAAAATAGTAGAGGACCTAACACACTACCCTGTGGTACACCTAGTTGTACATCTAACGCGTCTGAATTGTGTACCATATAGTTAACGTATTGACTTCTATTAGACAAGTAACTTTTAAGAAGATATTGACAGTTTCCTCTAATTCCCAAATAATCCAATTTTCTTAAAAGCAATTTGTGGTTTACAATATCAAATGCTTTTGATAAATCTATGAAAAGAGCAGCAACATAATTATTTTGATCTAAACTATGATGTATTACATTTATTAGTGAAGCTAAACCAGTAGTTGTTGATCGTTTTTCTCTAAATCCATGCTGAGTTGTTGTTAGTAGCTTGTGAGAATCCAAAAAGTTCCTTATACGTTTTGAAAGTAGTTTTTCAATAATTTTTGAAAAAACTGACAGTAATGCTATGGGTCTATAGTTATTTAATTGTTTGGGGTCACCTCTTTTATATACACAAATAATTTTAGCAATTTTTAACACATCCGGAAATACACGTTTTACAAAACAATTATTAATAATTAAATTCAGTGGTACCGTAAGTTTATCAGCACAAAATTTAATCACCTTTGAAGGAATGCCATCACTACCGCAAGAATTACTATTTTTTAGAGCACTTATTGTGTTTCGGATTTCCACTTCACTAGTTGGAAACAAGTAGATACACTTTTCATAAAACGATTTATTTAAACTAACTTCATTTAAATTGTTATTTTGAGGAGAACCTCTATAAAGTATTTATTAAATGCATTAGATATAATTTTTTTGTTGGTACACTCAATATTGTTTAGTACTATCACTGGTGAAGAACTTGCAGTAGGAGAGATAGTGTTTGTAACTGACTTATTTATAACTTCCCACACTTTCTTAGCTTTATTAGAGGAGCGATCAATTGCATCAATTATATTGTTTTGTTTGGCTTTTCTTAGTATTTGTTTGTAATTTCTCTTAAACTCTTTATAAATACAGTCTGGCATTACGCCAGATTTACATATGGTGAATAATCCTTTCAATGTTAAAGATAATTTTTTTATGTCTGATGTAAGCCATGGTTTTTTTTCATCATAGTTTAATTCAACAAAGTTAAAACATGTTTCGAAGTGAGACTTTACGATGTTACTAAAATTACCAAACTGTTCATTATCATCATCTGTGGTAAATATATTGCTCCATGTTTCGTTTGCTATTTTAAGTTCTTTTTCGAGTAGGATCGTACATAAGTAGATTGCTTATTTTTAGGTATAACTAGAGGAAATGATATTACTTGAGAACTATGATCGGAAATACCACAATGTATAATTTCTCTATACATGATAATGTTGTTGAAATTAGTAAAAATGTAATCGATTGCAGTTTCAGATTGTAGTGTTGTTCTAGTAGCAGCATTAAATACAGACGACAGACAAAAAGAACTTGTCAGATCATGCAGTTTACTTTTTTTACTATCTTCAGCAAACCAGTTTATATTAAAGTCACCATTTAGAATAATTTTCGATTGCTTTCTTTTAGGATTACAACTAAAAAAAGTAGTAATGTTTGTATCCAAAATTGGTTCAATTCTAATTTAAAAACACAACGAGATGAACTTGCTTTTGTAAAAGAATATTACAACACATACCCCAGTGATAGTTTATGTACTAACATTAAACAAATGAGAATAAAATACAATGCGTCAATTAAAATAGCCAAGAAACTTGCTAATGATAACTACATAACCAATGCCAGCAACAGAATTAAAGCCTCATGGAATTTTGTTAAGAAGTTTACTAAAGCAAATAACCATAACTGTTCTTCGGCCATATCAGCTATCGAATTCAATAAATTTTTAATAATATTCCGCAAAAAATTAGTGCTAATATTAGAAATAATAAGAAGAACAATGCATTAAAGAACATTAACAAATGCAACAGCCCTGATTCCCAACTCAAATGCGAAATAGCCGAAATATCTTACAATAAGGTGAGGGACATCATCAAAAATTTAAAAGTAAACAAGTGTTCAGATGCATATGGAATCAATTCGTATATTTTAAAGAGAATGACAAATGCAATATTGATACCTTTAACCAATTGCTTAAATTGGTGTATAAAAGAAAACATTTTTCCTAAATCTCTGAAACTTGCTAGAACTTTACCAATATTTAAGAAAGGAGACCGTAATGATCCAAATAACTACCGCCCCATATCGTTGGTTCCTGTGTTTGCCAAAATTTTTGAACACATTATAAAAGACCAAATTATGGAGTACATGGAGAAAAATAACCTTTTTAATCCCTGTCAATATGGATTTAGGTCAGGACTATCAACAAATCATGCAATCCAAGAACTACTTAAACACATTCTCGATAGCCTAGAAAGAGGTTTACATTCAACAGCAACCTTTTGTGATCTGTCAAAGGCCTTTGATTGTGTTGATTCCAACTATCTTTTAATTAAATTAGAGAGGTTAGGTTTCGGTCGATCGTTCTCTAATCTAATTGGTTCTTATCTTACTGACAGATTTCAATTTGTAGAACACAATAATGTTAAATCCGATACTTTATCAGTGAACATGGGAGTACCTCAAGGTTCAGTTCTTGGACCGACTCTCTTTATTATTTTTATTAATGATGTATTTTCTGTTGATAATACTATTAAAATTTTATACGCTGACGATTCAACATTAGTAACTAAAGCTGAAAAATGGATGGATCTTCTGAGAGAGATGGCTAATGCACAAGAAAGAGCAAGAAAATGGTTCTATGATAATGGGTTGTGCCTAAATAACGATAAAACAACAAACATGATCTTTACATTACGAACAAATGATTGTAACCAAGAAGAGAGCCTAATAATAAACAAAACACACTCTACAAAATTTCTAGGGGTCATCATCGACGACAAATTGACTTGGATCGAACATTGTCATATTCTATCTAAAAAAATTGCTAGTAACATCTTTGCATTACGAAATTTAGTGAACAATGTTTCCAGAAGTGTTTCGATAATGGCATACTTTGCTTTGATTCACTCGCATATTTCTTACGCTATAACAGCGTGGGGTAGATCTAGTAGATGGCCATCAATTTTTCGTTTACAACGAAAGGCCATACGAATCATCTACGATATAGGTTATATGGATGACTGTAGATACTGTTTTGTGACGGCAAACATCTTAACTTTTCCATCAATGTACATCTACGAAACTATGAAATATGTTAAAAGTAACATCTCCAAATTCGAAACTGGTTATCATATGTACCCTACTAGGTATAAAAAATATAATCAAGCCAACTTCAATCAGACTATGCAAAACAGAAGTGTTTTGAATTCCAAGGGGTTCAATTTTTTAATCACTTGCCAAGATCGGTTCAGGTACTTCCCATAATCGAATTTAAAAAAACTGTAAAAGCAATGTTATTAAGGAAAGCCTTCTATTCGTATAATGAATACTTATCTTATAATCTCACATCAAATGATTTTTAACTGTACTTACTATGTTTGTGATGTGTGTTTGTATGTATCCTATATGTATGTGTATGTTATACATGTATATATATACAAATACTTTATTATTTATATATTTATATTTGACGGGTTTAAAACTTGTAAATATTTTCTTCTATATAGACGATTGTAAGCACTATTCTGTGATACTAACATAATAAACTATTATTATTATTATTATTATTATTATTATTTACTATTTAGTACCAAAGACATTCCTCAAGTTTTTTTAAAAAATACATTAGCATCTGAATTTGGTGCTCTGTAGACACATATAACATATAAATCATCATAACTTGCAGAAAGTTTGATTGCTGAGCACTCAAAATCTTTATCTGATGAAAGAACAACAAGTTTCTGCAAATTGACTGCTGAGAAATTATTTTTTACCAAGATGAGGACACCTCCTTGTCGATAATCACTTCGAGAGTAATAACTAGAAATTTTATAGTTTGGAATTGTAATTGTAATGCTATTAATTTCATCATTTCCAATTCAAGTTTCAGTAATGCACATAATATCTAATTGATAAGTTTCTAGAAAAACCTCAATAGTATCTAATTTATTTTTAATACATTGTACATTTAGATGAGCAATTTTTATTAAGTTGTCATTTTTTGCATTCCAAGTCGAAATAAAAAATTATTCATACGAGCACCTATTGGCCAAATTTCTGGATTTTTTAATTCATTAAATTGTGCTTTTTTCTATACGATTTTTCGTGTTACTTCAACAAAACCATCATAATTCAATTGAGTTGATGTCATATTTTCATTAGTAATTGCAGATATATGCATTTCAGGATTGATTTCATCAACAGAAATTTTATTGATATTGCTAGCAGTTGGAGTAATTGCTTGTATAGAATTTGCATTTTTGTTGATACCAGCATTGGCTTTAGATACGGTTAGGACATTAGGATAACTAACAGCATTATTTGTTGTATTTACGGAATTCTTAAAATTTTTAACTTCATAAAGTAAAGCAGAATTTTCTTTAGTTAATTCTTCAATTGTAAGTTTTAGTTTTGTAATTTCTGGCAAAAATAATTTTTTAAACATTTCCTCTACATTCGTTTGTATTAAATTATTTAAAGTTTTATTTAGACTGTTTGTATTAGGTAAAGCTGAATTTATACTTTTACATAAGTTACAACACCAATTCTCTATATAATTAGTAATTTTAAATTAGTGAATTGGTCAGTGCTTATATTTAAACATTCTATACTCAGTATACTATGGGCGCGGAGTAATAAACCTGTCAGAATGATCGAATCTCCCATATTGCATTGGCGTAGGTACCTGATACATTTGAAAAATCATATTTTAGTAGGTAAATATATTATAATAGTAAAATCTACCTTGATGTGAATTATTGTGTGGTTATATGTTATTTATTTTATTTGTATAGTAGATCACATTACAAATTTTACTACTTACGTATTATATACCATTATTCTTGTATCTTGGTATAATACCCACATCTACGGCTATGATTCTCGTTTCGTCAGTACCTGGGCTGATGACAACGTGCTTATACAGATTAAGCTATTGTTCTCAGCCCCTAGATGGGTCGATATGCTGCAAGAGCGGCACAATGATCGTATTTTGGTTATAATTTATTGGTTTTTACTTAACCGTAAAGTACCGCTTTCACAAGAAAATAAAGAATTATTTCAAGCAATTATGATTTATTACTCCGCGCCAATAGTATACAGACTAGAGATGAAAACTGTTTAAACAATTTCCCTTACAGTCAATAAAATCATCATACCTCGCAATTGCTTTTAAACACTTTTGACACTTACGCGCCATACTTGTTCTTCGGTAGTTTGAGTGACCGAGTCGACACACGAAAAAGCGTTTATAAAAGACATACAAGCATGGTGCGATAAAAAATGGGGAGAAATACATTTTCACCTTACACAATCGTTAACAGGTCACGGAGTGTTTGGTACGTACTTACATAGGATAGGAAAAAAGAACATTGCAAACTGCTGGTACTGCGGAGATGAAGATACTCTACTACACACAATCTTCTTATGCAAACAATGGACGTTAGAAAGAAAAATTTGCAATAATGAATGCCATAATAATATAGCCAAAATGTTAAAAACTATTATGGTAAGAAAAGAAAAAGATTAAATACAACTAGAAACAAAGTAAAATGGAATATAAGAAAACACCGGCATAAGACTTTGAAGTAATGCCTCAACGGCGCACAGTGGGATATTTTGTGAATCCAGGGGAACTTAATTTAGTTGTCATTTTTATCGGTATTTATTTAAGAGATAATTAGTTTAAAAGTTTTAAACGGACGATTCCTTGTCGAATATATGATTTATTTACACTATATACATGAAATCTGCAGAGTCGTTACATTACAGCTCAGGGTCGTCAGTGGACTCGCCGCTCAAGTCCGAGTCCTCTGACGGAACAACTAGGGACGGCTCTTTTAACAAGTTCAAAACATCTGGCATTATTACAGAATGCTTTGTCTGAGCACGGGAGCGCATATTGGCTATTACTGGGTCTGAGGTTATTAGCAATCGATAAATTAGGTCAGTATTGGTATGTACTCTTGAATCTTTTCGAGTGAAAAGTTCTCGATACTTCCTACAATCTTTGTTCCTCGCTTCTAATGTTTCCTCTGAGAGCTGGCCTATCGGTAAAATACTTGCTTCTATTATATCTTGGCCGTGAAACAGAATTTTGTGTACGCTTACAGGCATTGAGTACCAATGTTAATTTTGCAAATACAGCTCTAAGGTTGTACGACAGTACACTCCAAACTTGACTGTATCTACCGGAAAACCACAATTCAGGCATTCTAAAATTACGCAAAATCGATAAATTAGATCTCTGTTAACACCCGTTATTTGTGAAAATTTATCAGCATTTCTGAAAAGTTTGCGTGCAATGTTGCCATCATTTGTGTTCCCTGCCTGCTGTTTCGGAACATCCACCAAAAGCCCGAGTTCACTTCGAAATTTTTCTTGCACAATTTTCTTTTTTCTGCCATTTTGTCTTGATTTTCTTTACCCCGAACCTGCCAGGTCTTAATGTCTAATCTGTATGAAATCTGAAGTACGCATTCAAGAAATCGTATCCGTGCATGAAGTGGCGAAAGGCCAAAGTTAAGAAAATTTTGGTCCACTTCTTTTTGAGCGAGAGCTTGGATATCATTCATATCACTAGGCTTAGCTCCACACAAATAACATCTTTGAGTGGATGCACATGAGGCGACAGCATTGCAGACTTTTCCGTCTATCATACTAAAAATCATTTTAGCCTTTACAATATACTCCTCATCTTCGAGAACTACTCTTGTGGGAGTAAGGTTTTCAATCTCTTTTTCGACTTCTCTTACTGTACTTGTGATAACATCAACAGTCTCTTTAGCAAACATAAATTTGATTGGACGACAATAACGAGTCGAAGAAGGGGCAGGGTTCTGCCATACCACTACTACCTTGTCATTGTTTCTGGCGTAAATTTGAATAGGCACCATCGATACACTGAACAAATTTTCGTCCTTGATTGCCCATCAGACAAGTTTTGGTGATACCTGTTTTGCCCAGAACCATCACAGCCCCACTTACATATAATGTTTAAGTTACGCTCATCACAATTTTTAGGACATCTTCTTGGACGATACACAACCGCTTGACTGTGTGATCAATCAGGTCTTGCAATGGAATTTGAGCGCATGTCTCGGTGACACCCATTGTTCGGATAACACGTGGCTTTAGCCTGTTTGACTTGATCATACGATGGATATATTTTACAATTTGCTGCTTGTGCTTGACTACGTATTATATTGTACTGATTTTTGACAGTTTGGCATCTACTAGTAAACTTAAAGCCTGATCAGGAGTTACCTTGGCTGTTTTTTTCAACGAAGCCTTTCGAGCCTTCTTCACATTAGTACCCCGAGTTGGAGAAGCAAAACATAACTCCTTAACAATAGATGCCGAGTCGCGTTTTCCGGCCTTGCGAAGAACGACCTCCGTAGCTTTGGACAGTTCTTCAGGACTGGTCGATTCGATCAAAAGTTTCACTTTGCGGGTTTGCATTTTTGGATTGCAATCTTCGAAAGCTTTCGTAGGTTTACCGGGTGTAACATTATTTTCCTTGCTTATTAAAAGACCGGGTACACTCAATACAATTGAGAAATCAACTTGACAGTCCAGCCAAGAAGCACAGCTCTGTAAAACCGAGGTCGGTATCGCTTTGCTTTATCCCAGTTTTCTCGAAGTTCGAACGATATTTTACTAACTTTGCCCGCAACGTCAAGATTACGTCTTCAGATAACTTTTGTCATCCACTCCTTGCGTTACAAACGCTGTTATAGCATCTAATCGTTCAGCGGGCGGATGTTGTATCCAAACACCAAATATGGCGTGCCTTGAGAACACGGGTGCCATTCTGCAAAAATACATTCTAGCGTCAAATGGGGCAAAAGGGGCAAAATTTCTTTTGGGTTCCTAAAAATATAATGTATAAGCTTTAAATTCAAACCAAATTCAACGCTGAATACGGTTGAATAACTAGTTAAAAAGCTTTGATAAAATGAAACAACAAAACATTCTCAACACGTAATAAACAACGCACTTTTTAAAAAACAAGGATTTCACTAAAAGCTATTCAAATAACAAGTTAATATGCTCATTACCTTGAGAAAGCCTCGAAGATACCAAAAGAGTCCGCAGTTTGATGTTTAACCTCCCGCTTGAAGAAAATCAAATGCGAACTTGCGGGTTGTGCGACAGTGCAGCGCGTCTGTCTGACACGACCTCAGCGCGTAACATACATTCAACACCCGACTGACTGGAGTTGCGCGAGATAAACAAAGAATGGGTCGCTGTTTCTGACAAACGAGGTATTTGACGATCAGAAGTACGTTGACTTCCCGCGGATTTCGAAAATTGAATTTAGTTCCCGTAAATTGTTAATATATCCCAGTGTGCAGCGGTTCCTAAGTTTTTCGCAAAGAAATGTGGAGTTTTTGTGGGTATGCACATGCGAGTCCCACGCTACCTATAATACAGTAGGTGTCCATAAAGGATTTCTTCACAATAAATCAAAAAGGTAAATATAACGCATGCCCAGTAGAGTGCGTTAAATGTAAATAAACGTGTTCTGGTTAGTTCGATAAATTACATTTTCGAGTAATTTTTTCTGTAAATAAACGTTTGGTATGTTTTGAAATAATGCTTTAATTTTTTGTATACATAGCTTCCATTATTTTACCGATCAAACTTGTTCAAATACTTTGCAATTTCTCTGAATTATACATTGACATATTTGCTAAGCGTCCAATCTATCTATCTAGCAAAAAGTATTTAAAACTTAGCATTTTGATATTATGATACTTTTCTAAAATATATACTTTCAAGAACTACTTAGCAAATAATTAATATACATGACAACACGAATTATTTAGTTTACAGAACAGTAAAAATACATAGCAAATAATTAAGACCCATTATAAATGTGTGTTTATATTGGTCAATACATAACATTATTTAAAGCACGTTCGCAATTGAAAACAAAAGCAAAACGTAGATTGTTACTATAATAGTTATTTATGTAACAAGGACAAAAAAGTGCAGTTTTATGTACGAGACTGAATTTGCTGGCCGAGGCGTTAGCCGAGGCAAGCAAACAGACGAGGTTATTAAAAAGCACTTTTTTCCGAGGTACATATTAATTTTTCCGTTGACCTTAAATTAATTAATTTTCTATTGATTACCGTTTACTGAAAACAAAATGTTTAGTAATTTTAAACAAAAATTTTACGTTTGTTCTGATTTTACTGTACCTAATGTTCACTTCACCGTTTAGTATTGTAACATTTGTGTCAAAATTTATTAAAGGAAATAAAGCTTTCCGCGTTCGAATATTGTACCGATAAAGCATTTGTTTACAACAATCACATAATTTTTATAAGAGTACTTGATTATAATAGGTAATAGGTAAAACATGTACTTTTCTATAATTTATTAAAATAATAAAAATTACATTTAGGTAGTGTTATTTTGAAGTATATTTAAAAATGTAGTTATAGTTGGAAGCCTACCCTCAAAATTAATGCATTTCTTTAATTGTTTATGATCAAAAGATGTAATGAAGTTTCTCCTATCAAACACATTAAAGTCGATTCTTACTAATTGGACATATAATAGTTATAAGACTGAGTTTGTACAGTGGTCAGATTTATAATCATTTTATATTCAATAAAAAATATTGCCTGACCGTAAGAAAGTATGCAAACGAAGTTTTTTATTCACTCGAAAATGTTTCAAAAAATGTAATAATCTTCTTTCAGCTTATTGAAAACTGTGAAACTTGTTTTTGTGTACGAATAAATCTTGAACCCAGTAATGTTGATGGCTTATATGATTCTATTTTTGTTTTTTCCTGCGACAGAATCAATATTCAAATGATTTTTCACAAGTAATTACTGTTCTTGTGTTTTCCATTAAGCATTATTACTTATTTACATCAATCAAATACAGTAATAGAAAGGTACCCATAATTAACTCACTTCTACTGTAAGTTTTTTGTATTTTATGATCGTGAAAATTTTGTATCGGAACTCCTTCTGTATCAAAATGTTACCTAATAAAATTGTCTAAAAGCAATCTCAAGTCGTATGAATTCTGCCTTACCTTATAAATGAATAACTTTAAAGAAGTTAAAGTGTTACATATTGAAAACAATGTATCGAGTATTGTGAGATTACAACCAGGCTCTTCTATATGCTTCGCACATTGTAGAAACTATAAACAATTTATTAATATCATTTCAAGCACTTAAAATCATTTACTTGTAATTTGAACAACAAATTGTTTTTGTTCAAAGTTGTGTGGGATTGAGAAATTGAGGTTATAAATGGAAGTAAACAAACAATATTCTGCAGTATCTAAAATGTTTCAGTATGTACCTAAAGTACTGTAATATCCTATGTAGTCACTAAATTCATCCTTTCTTAAAAAATGGGTTTTCATACTGGTTACTTCAACTTCATTTAATTTGACATAAAATAATAATTGACATTGACAGATGTTTGCGGACGAAAAGTATTACATTTAAAAAGTGTTACTTTATGATTATTCAGGGAGTACGTAAAACTCAATTTTATAATGAGGTCGACGGAAAATTAATTTTTTTTGTGCGCATCAAATAAAAATAACCTTAATGGTTTTGTAACGGCAATTTAAATATAAAAACAAATAATACAAGTAATTCAAAGAGAATGTCTGATCGAAATCACATTATAAAAGATCAATACAAACTGTACCTTTAAATTACTTGTGACGCTAAAACTATACTTCAGTTTATGACTAAGTTGATAGGTGAAAAGTTTAATTCAGTAATGGCTAAATTAACGACAATGATTTTTTTGGGCAGTGTAAAATTGAGTATCGCCAATTTGATTTTAAATACAGAACCAGTACAATTTGAAGAGTGCCTCGACTACGTAATAAGTAATGTTTTTCAACAAGGCGAAACTTTGGGTTTTGTAAAACTGACTGACGAAATCAATTTAATGGATACTTGTACAAATCCTTATTTTGTTGTAGATTTAACTAAGAACATTACGACAACTTATCATTTTTCAGCGAACTATGTTATGCATTTAAATTCAAATACTCCTCAATCATTTTTAGTAGAATGAGGACAGCTTCAAACCCGCTGGCTATAATTAGGCAGCCTAATTAGGCTAACAACCTCTCACCTACCTCTCACCTCATCAGGCAGTTCCCTAATTAGCCCTCTCACCTCATTAGGCTGTTGTTGTCAACAGGCTGTTGACGTCAATGGAAAATACGGCCTCTCACCTCATTAGGCTGTTGTTGTCAACAGGCTGTTGACGTCAATGGAAAATACGGCCTCTCACCTCATTAGGCTGTTGTTGTTGAAGTTGATTTCCATCATGGCGGATGTTTCGGCGGTCGATTTGAATTTCCAACATGGCGTCCCATCATGGCGTCCTAAAGTTTTTTATGTATTTAAAAAACTTGGTTGAGATTCGAACTTGCAACCATTGCATTACCGAGCCAAGGCTTTAACCACTAGGCTACGGCGACAATTGAAAGATGGAGTTTGAAGTTTGTATATAGCTGTAAAGGTTGATTAAGATGAATTGATGATGCTGTAAAATGTAGGATAAGACCTGTTGATTAAACATTTAATAAACAAGATGAAAAAGGATAAAAAAACATATTTATCACTCTCATTCATTATAAACTAATTAACAAACAAAAATAACACTCACGTAGCGCCATCTTGTATGATTAAACATTTAATAAACAAGATGAAAAAGGATAAAAGAACATATATTTATCACTCTCATACTTTTATAAACTAGAAAACAAACACGAAAAACAATTACCTAAAGCGATTCAATATGGCTGTCAAACCAGTATGGCTTCAGAGTCAGTGCTAGATTTAAATTAAAGTTGTTGTACAAGGTTGTTTTTCGAAAACATATTTTTCTTTGAAGTTTGTATATAGCTGTAAAGGTTGATTAAGATGAATTAATGATGGTGTAAAATGTAGGATAAGACCTGTTGATTAAAAAGTTGAATAAGGATAAAACATTTAATAAACAAGATGAAAAGGATAAAAAACATATTTATCACTCTCATACTTATAAACTAATTCACAAACAAAAATAGCAACTACTTAACGCCATTTTGTATGACGTATGATTTAATAAACAAGATGAAAAAGGATAAAAGACATATATTTATCACTCTCATTCATTATAAACTAGTTCACAAACAAAAATAGCAATTACGTACCGCCATCTTGTATGATTAAACATTTAATAAACAAGATGAAAAGGATAAAAAACATATATTTATCACTCTCATACTTTTATAAACTAGAAAACAAACACGAAAAACAATTACCTAAAGCGATTCAATATGGCTGTCAAACCAACATTTTTCTTTATTAATTACATTAACCACGGTTTTAACAACTACTTTTAAAGTTATGGCTGATTAAAAAATTTAACATACTGAGGCTCGAACCATTAACGATTGATACACAAACTTTTGTAAACAGATGACACCATTTTCTATGACGTATGATTTTAAAAACATACCTGTTCAACATGTTAATTACATTAACCATGGCTTTAACAACTAGTTTTGAATTTACATTTGATTAAAAAACTTTAACATACTGAGGTTCGAACCATTAACGTTTAAACCAGCACTACGTATTTAACAAGTAGTTTTAAAAAAACTTTAACACTTCAGGGTTCGAACCATTAACGTTTGATACACCACCACATATTTAACAACTAGTTTTAACTTTACATTTGATTAAAAAACTTTAACACTTCAGGGTTCGAACCATTAACGTTTGATACACCACCACATATTTAACAAGTAGTTTTTAAAAAAAAACTTTAACATACCGAGGTTCGAACCATTAACGTTTGATACACCACTACGTATTTAACAACTAGTTTTGAATTTACATTTGATTAAAAAAAAACTTTAACATACTGAGGTTCGAACCATTAACGTTTAAACCAGCTCTACGTATTTAACAAGTAGTTTAAAAAAAAAACTTTAACATACTGAGGTTCGAACCATTAACGTTTGATACACGTATGTGTTAGGAAAATAAAAACAACAAGGAGGATAAAATTTTATTTGCATCTCTGTTACACAACACATTTACAAGTACCAATAACATATATTTTTAATTGGAAGAATAAAGAAAGCAGGAAACAAATTTTATTTCTCTCTGTTTCACACACAATATAAAATTATTTTACAAAAATATGAAACGTTACAACTTCAGAGTTCCATCTATGAATGGCACACCTCATCTAGCATTCGTTTACCAGTTTGAGAACCATTTTACGATGTCACCAAAAATTTTCTTTCTGCAAACGTAGAGTTATTCCTCTCCAACATCTGTAATTTGAAATAAAAAATAAAACCACAAACATTTTAAAAAGTATTAACAAGAATAATAACAGCAGCAAAAACAAAAGTTTTTAAAAGATGAAGAAACACAATTTTAAAATTAAAAAAAATGATACTTACCAAGATCTTAAAGTCGTATCTTGTTACACTAACAAATACATATAATCACCTTGTATTTTATACCCGAAAATTCGAAAATAACATCGTTAATTGTGTTTTCTACATTAAAAAGTGAAAGATGAACCTTCAAAAATTTCCTGCTAATTAGGTTTGTTATATTGCTGTTATAAAGAAACGTTTTTGACAAACTTTTGTTAACAATACATATCAATTAATTAAAATGTAAAAGTAAGATGATCTTATATCAAATGAGATTTTGAAATCAAAATACCGAAAATCTATCATACACGAAAAACATTTAATGTTCTCATTTCAATGTCAACAAAAACTTGCTTGGATTCAAGGTAATTAGTTGAAAAACAATTTCTATTCTTAATATGCTTTTAGAGAGGTCGTATTTTCCATTGACGTCTTCAAAAAACAAGTAATTAAAATTTCCAAATCTATTAATATGTTTTTCCCAAACTGGCGACGTCAGTCAAGAATTATATAAAAACGGTGTATTAGTATTTTTTAATTCATTCCTAGTGATTTCTTCAAACCGGAATAAAATCTATCATCATGTCGGTGAAAAGTTTATTAGCTCTTTACGCGCGGGGCATGCTTAATGACTTCGGGCTTCTAGAAGTGTATAGTGATATCTGTGAGAGAGTTTGTTTATATGATGAAATGATAGATTTAGAAGACGTGGAGCTCTTCGAACGTTTAATTAAAAACGTGTGCGACATTAAGGTATGTTATTTTTTGTATAATTTTAAAATTACTTTTCACATATGGATTACAGGCCGGTGTTAATGCTACAACGGAAATCTCGCCAAATTCAACCGTTGTTTTGAATCCAATGTCAGGAGCCGAAACTAACACGTTCGAAGTAAGTTTTTGATTTTATTTTTACAAATATTTTCTAATACGTGTTTACGACAGATTGATACTACTGCAATAACATCAACTTCAAATTATAATGTAAGTTCTTGCATTTTTTATTTTTTAAAATTACGTTGTATGTTTTACAGTTCATCAACGATTTCATTAAAACGCCCTCAACATATTTACCCGACTTATTTCATGCTAACCCTTCATTTTCACCTAACACGTTATCACCCCATCCCGCGCATTCATCATTATTACCACGTCAACCGTCTCAAACAATGCAGAACTCGAGCACCAGGAGTTGTAATGTAAGTTTTTAATTTTTATTATTAAGAATATGCTTTAAGATACATTTTATTGCAGATGGTCGGAGTTTTTCACCCTAATTGGCGAGGGTGAAAAGAAATAAAAATTTAGAACCATGGGTAGGACCATGGTTTTTAAATTTAATGATATGGACACCATCCAAAACCCTACGATATGGCTAGAGGTAATTTTATTTAACAAATTTAATTTCAAATGTATTTACATTTTTCTGTTTTTAGAACGCTTTTAACGAAGTGCTAAACCACGTCTTAGCTGGCGCCGATCCTTCTGATCGTGTTGGACTCGTTCTTAGAAACGATAACTTCTCCGAGAAACCGGTGGGCATCTCCTTCAGACGTAGAGATCAGCTCGATTCCAAAGTGGTCATGACAACCTTGGAAAAAATTCTACAAAGTAACGCAAATTTCTTCACCGCTGATGCTCTACGTCTGCATGTCGACCGCGTTTCTCTACCTAGAGGGATGGGAATGAGCCGCAACAGAATGACGGGCGTCAGCTACGAGGAGTTTTGCCGGCGCAAGACAGGGGTCCTCGTCATCGAAAACCAGGACAACCTGTGTTTGGCAAGAGCGCTCGTGGCGGCGATAGCGGTAAATGAAAACGACCCTTTGAAAACGCTACTTCGGTACGACAACCCAGTCATGCATGCTCGAGTTCAAGATCTGTGCGAAGCTGCAGGTGTTGATTTAACCAACGGCGGCGATCGAGGCCATGTACAGCAATTCCAGGACTATTTGGTAAAGTACACTATTGTAGTTTATAACCACAGATTGGGGAAAACTGTTTATTATGAGGGTCCTCGTAGTGCAGACAGGGTGGTTTTAAACTTGATTTTGGAAGAAAACCATTATAACGTAATCACAAACCTTTGTACCACTTTTAGTACGGCTTACTTTTGCGAGCTTTGCCGAACGCGTACAAATGATAAAATTCGACATAAGGGGTGTAAGTACATTTGTCCGGCATGTCACACTTCCCCTCCATGTAACCTAAATCTTGAAAGTATACCGTGCAATTCTTGTCATCGCGATTTCCGCGGACCCGAATGTTTTGCTGAACATACAAAAATTTGTGCAAGATTTTCAAACGATGCAAATCCTGTCTTAATAGTGTTTGGGTAGAAAAGCCGCCCATAAATGCGGATACCGGTATTGCACTCACTGTAAAAGTGAAAAACCGGTCCGTCATTTATGTTTCATGGCTCAAAATCCAGTCAATAAGAAAAACTTGATCAAAATTTCGTTTTCGTTTTCTATGATTTTGAATGTCGGCAGGATACTTCTGTAGATGATGTTCCGAATATGTTTATGCATATTCCTACCTTATGTGTGGCACAGCAAGTGTGCAAATCTTGCATTGACGTCGAAGACATCAATCAAGACTGCGCAATCTGTGGAAAACGCGAACACATTTTTAAAGACAATCCTGTCGGCGATTTTCTAAATTACGTTTCGACATTAAGGAAAAATGTAAAGGGGACATAGTGGCATTGGCGCATAATATGAAAGGGTACGATGGCGCGTTCATATTAAAAGCTTTGTTTGAAAACGCGAATGGGTGGAACCCTAAAATCATTACGACTGGTACTAAAATAATGTCAATTAATTGTGATAGCGGTATTAAATTTATCGATTCTCTCAATTATATGCCGATGCCATTATCTAAGTTACCCAAAACATTTAATTTTTCAGGCTCAAAAGGCTACTTTCCACACTTTTTAACACTTTGGCAAATCAAAATTATATCGGCCCATTACCACCCACACATTATTATGGCTGTGATGAAATGTCTTCTTCCGTTAGAAGTGATTTTTGAAGTGGCACGAAAACCAGGTGAGCCTCGACGTTGTTTTTGATTTTCAATCAGAAATTGTGAAATATTGCGTTGAAGACGTTAATATTTTACGAAAGGCTTGCTTGGAGTTCTGGTCACGCTTCACTACTTCTAACGGAGTAGATCCATTTAGGGAATCTTGCACAATCGCGGGCTCGTGCAACGCCGTGTTTAGACGGAATTATCTAAAAGAAAATTCCATCGGTTTAATACCTCCCAACGGATATAGAATGGCTGATCAGCAATCCACCATTGCAATCAAGTGGTTGCTTTGGTTGGAAAAAATCTTTGGCAATTCAAATTCAGCACGCCGGAAATTCTCACGAAGTAAGATTGAAGGAGGGTATCTTAGTTGACGGTTTTGCGCGGCTACAACTACAGTGTATCAGTTTCACGGCTGCTATTTTCACGGTTGCGAGATCTGTTTCCCCGATCAAACAGCTGAACTTGGCGGTAATAAAACTGATACAATGGGTATTAGACGTGAAAAACAGAAGCTACAAGTGCCCGCATCCGTTCCTTCGGTTACAACTTGGTGGAAATGAAGGAGTGTAATTTCAAAAACTTTTTAAAACAAATATTGAGGCTTCAAAATTTACAACTGATCACGCCATAATTCGGAACATACCTTTACATCCTCGTGATAGCTTTTTCGGTGGTCGTACGAATGCCATTAAATTACATTATAAGGCCGATGAAGATGAGCAAATAAGATACCTGGATGTTTGTTCTCTGTACCCGTTTGTGAATAAGTACGGGAAATATCCTGTAGGGCATCCGCAAATTCACATCGGGGACGAGACATGCCGCCAGTTATCTTTAGATTCGGTGGAAGGTATTGTCAAATGTGTTGTTTTACCACCTTCAAACTTATATCATCCGGTCTTACCTTGTAAAATGCATGGTAAACTTTTGTTCATCCTCTGCAGGTTGTGTGGAGAGTCTATGTTTAACGGTGACTGTAACCATACGGATGATGAGCGTAAGTTTACTGGTACATGGGTAGCGGACGAACTTCGAGAAGCGCTATCACAAGGATATAAAGTTTTAGAAATTTTAGAAGTTTGGGAGTACGAGATTGCACAGTATAACCAGGGTTCTAGGTCTGGAGGTTTATTTTCAACTTATGTTGATAACTTTTTAAAGCTGAAACAAGAAAGTTCGGGATGGCCTTCATGGTGTACGGATGACCAATCGAGGGATCGGTACATATCTGAATATCTCGAGAGAGAGGGAGTTGCATTGGATACAACCAACATAGATGTAAATCCGGGTATGCGGTATATTGCCAAATTATGCTTAAACAGCTTTTGGGGTAAGTTTGCCCAACGGGAAAATCTAATGCAAACCTCGATCATACAAGATCCGTATGATCTATTTAAGATGTTGACCGATCCTTCTGTGGAAGCCCAGTCTCTTACTTCTGTTAATGATGACACCCTAATTTTAAACTGGGACAGGCCGAATGAAGGTATCATACCCCTTAACACGGTTAATGTAGCCCTAGCTGCGTACACCACCGCAAACGCCCGTCTAGAATTGTACAAATACTTGAAACAGTTGGACAGACGTGTCTTATACTTCGATACAGATTCGGTTATTTTTACAGAGAAACCAGGCGAATGGACCCCTGTAACAGGTGATTTCCTAGGAGACATGACAGACGAGATCGAATGTTACGGGCCTGGTAGTAAAATAACAGAATATGTTAGTGGTGGCCCTAAGAACTATGCCTTTAAGGTGTGGTCAACTAAGTCACACACTTACGAGTATGTATGCAAAGTTAAAGGCATCACATTAAACTTCAAAAACTCGCAAGTTGTGAATTTTGATTCCCTTAAAGACATGGTTCTTAACAACGTCGAAGACACGTATGTTCAAACTGATCGACGTATTGTACGAAACGCAGCGTTTGATGTTTTATCCAAACCCGAAAAAAAGTTTTCAGGGTAAAATATACAAAGAGGCGTCGGGTTGAGGATAATTTAAACACGTTACCATACGGATACCGTTTGTGATCACGTTGTAATGTTTTTTTAGCTTTACCAAATGTTCCTGGAATTAATAGCTTTATTTTTACTTATTTATTTATGTATTTATTTATTTATGTATTTATTTATTTATGTACTTATTTATTTTATTTTATTATGTATATGTTAGCTTTAAGTACTGATTTTTAATTTTTAATGTAACACTTTTAAATATTAATTGTTCATCTTTAGTATTTATTCTCAGCTTTATTAATTTGTATTCCTTTATTAATCAATTGATTAAAACATTAATACTGTAAAATAATTGTTTATTTTTGAATAATTACAATAAATTTTTATAAATCTAACAAATTTGTTTTCGTAAAACATAAATTATACATCAGAATTACTAAATAATCGTTTCTAATTAAATTAGTATCAAACAATTTCAAAAATTCTAAAGTGTTAATATTACAAAGTTTAAAAATAAATACAAGAGACAATATTGACCGCAGAAACCTGAATGGAAATCTTGCAGTGTTTGAGCATTATAAACCCAAGTTCGACAATTACGATCTAAAAATTTTGGTGATTATTTTCAGGAGGTCTTCCAAATGAATCAAAGTATTCTCCGTTTCCATATTCATCAATGAAAAATGCAGCCCAATGTTGACCTGGTTTATTTGACGGATCGGTGTTTGCAATTACAGCAGCAGGTCTCGGTATACGATGTGGAAGTTGATTAGAAGCACAGACAATGCGTTGTACATTCTTGATGCTCGGAATACTCTTCAGCTGGTGTGCAAGCTCGACCTGGTACATCTTTACCATTAGTTCTGGACCACTCACATAAAATTAATGCATGCTCCAATGCACATGACGGGTTTTCAATATTATGATGAAGACATTTGACTGCTTCCATATTTTTCTTTAATACTTTAAACGATGGACACTCAATCCCTTCCATGTTTATTATTGGTTTATTCAAAAATTTTAAAGTGTATTGTTTTTCGCTACCTTTGACAAAAATTGTGTTAAAGGGTGTTAACATTTTGCGAGCTCGTTTTCAAAATTTTCGTAATTAATGTAGCCATCACTCCACCGTAATCCGTGAAAATAATGTTCTAAATAACGGATTTCTCGTTTTACTGAATTTGGCAACTTTGAATAATGACTTGGTGGTTTTATAAATAAAACTTCACAACAATGTCCATCGGAAGACACGATACCAATTTCCTTAGGAATAAATTTTTATCTTCTCCTCGAAATCCCTGTATGTCAACAAAAGCATCCATTCTGGTGAGACGATGTTTAATAACTGATATGTTCTTAACTACTGAAATCAACCATCACATTTCGGTGTTTATCAATCTCGATAACGTTGTCAAACTCTGCGTATACTAAACAGTTTACAGTTTCCGCCAATGCATCTTCAAACCCTACCTCTATTCGCAGAGAACCATTTTTACAAGATTCCACTGGAAATTCATATTTGCAGTGAGATCTGCGGTTAAGTCAAATGCTGTCAAACAGTAACCTTTGGCATAATCTTCGAGAGAAATTCCATTTCCTTCATTTAGAAAATGAATACCGGTTCCTGAGAATAATGTATGATACGCTCGTACATATGTAGATTTTGTAAAATCGGGTTGAAGTGGTTTGGATGGTATTTGTTGCCCGTCAATGTATAGTGAGAGGTAATTAATTTTATAATGTTGAAAATTGTAAGGATTAACAGCGTAATCGCCATTGAACGCTTTATTCGATATAAATCCTATAATGCAACGTTTTGGCAATTGACCCAAGAACACATTATCTAAAGATTTTCTTTGTAGTCCTGATGGAATGGTTAACACTTTAACGTCCGCTTTAGTTATTGGATATTTTGCAGTTGCAGATTGTAACGCTTTCGTGTGTGCAAGAAGTATTGTAGGATTAATTCTCATCCTTCTTACCAACAAACTCGCATCTAAAATTTTAACTTTGTATGTAGATCCTGATGCAGCCATTAAATTGAATGAGTCTCTTGAACGAACAAATTTTATTTTCATTTCAACTCCGTTGATTAAAAATTTTCTTGATTGAATATATCTGAATGCACATGTCCTAACATTTCAACATGTTTACTCGTAGATGTTAATGTTTTACGTTTACTAAATCCAGCGTTATCTTCTGTCAATTCATCAAATTTTCCCGGTGTATCTCTGTACCACAAACTACAAGTTAGATGCGATTCTTTTGCATCTGGTCCATAATTTAACAACGTTTCAATGTATGATCGGTAAGCATAAGTATTATTTGGTGGTGAAACAAGTTTTTGGTTTAAATAAACTTCAACTTGATTAAATAACGAATGCATCCAGTTGTTCACAGGTCCTACAACTTCGTTAACTGTTAACATTGAATCATCTTGTTTCACAATTTTAGTTGTAATGTAGAGCATCGTTTGACTTAAGTCCAGGTAATCATTACCATTTCCAGGCACTACAAATTCAATCGGTGCATCGTCACTCAGTGAAGATAGTGGTTTATAAAAATCCATTCTCCCGATTCAATCGAAGTTTGAGTTGACGGAAGTGCAAATAAATCTAATTCAGACTTGACGCATTCACAAGATTGGGCATGGAGAAAAGCCATTATTAATTTTGTCCAAATATATCGTTGTAAACGAGGTTAGAAACTTTTCGCTTAGGTTTTAACGTTTTTCTGTTAACAAGTGGTGATGAATGACTCGATATTTTCTGACGAGGCTTTTTATATCCCGATCCTTGCATTAAATTTTCGATTTTAACATCGGCTTTCCGTTTCAGATTTTGACCGGCTTCGCGCGTTCTATCTATGAAAGATTCTTTCATTGGTTTATTCTCTATGACATCACCCAGAATATTAGTTCCAGTTCTCAACACTTCTTTCCCTACCGCTTTAGCGCCAGATTTAAATAATGGAAGAACTGAACGAAATAATCCTCCTAACCAGCTTCCAATTCCGTGCCCTCGTTGATACGGAGCTCCCCTGTAAATAGCACCGATACCGCTACCAGCTTGATTCATGTAATATTGTTGATACGGACAAGCCATATTACTTAACTTTTTAAAATGAAGTTTTAAATTCAAAGTTCCAAACTCGAATGGCATTGCAGTACCCGTTTCAGTCCTTATATTCATTTCGATATTCTCAAACTCTCTTCGCATTACAGGAATGTAATGTACCGGAGAGTAAACTATATCTTTGTGACAGCCATAATTATAATTATCAGAAGTGACGTTCACAATTCTTAAAAGTGGTGATAAAATGTCACCGACAAATTGAGGTTCCACAATATCACAATAAACAAACATTTGCGAGGGTATACCAGTCCATATGTTTGCAGGATGTTTTGCAGTTTTTGCATTGCCAAATTTTGATCAGGGGTAAAACCCAATTGTAATGCTAACCGTTTAGAAAATCCTAGTACGCTTAGAAATGTGTTTAGAGTGAGTGAAATTCGTTTAGTTATTTTATTGTATTCAAAGTTTATTAGTGGTTTGATTAACTTGTGATTATTAATTATATCCAGAACGTCTTCGATTGTTTCATAGTTGCCGGCTGGAATTTTTATGATATGCCATTTGTCGTTAGAATAAACAATTTGTTCACCGTCTTTAAGAAAAAGTTTACAGCTTTTTCTAATACATCATCTACATAATATTCCTCGTTATCTGGTGGTTCAATGCGATAAAACATTAAGTTTTCAGCTTCACCAACGGCTAAGAATGAACAAGGGTATTGTAGCTCAGAAACTCCGACAACCCATTCTCCAACCAACCTTATACGTTTAGGTAGTTGGGTTGTGAAATTAGCGGTGGTATTATTCGGAAAATAGTGTATGGAACTATTGCTCAACAGTGTCAAGTAAAACTCGTTCTCCAAATTCATAATTGTTGTAAATCTTTAGCGTATACCCAGGAATTAAATTTCTCACCGTACCCGCTCCACTTTACAAAATATTGTTTATTTCGACCTTTACCTTTTTCTTTTAAAACTTTTTCAATTTTGTACGTTGTGTTGTAATCAATTGTAACTGGTTGTAGTTCTTCTTCATAAAATGTTCCTTCAATTGGTTCACTGTTTAAATCCACAATTTGATAGACGGGTGGTTTGCGTTTTATAACTTTAACTATTTTAAATATTTCTTCACTCCAATTTGCAGTGTAACCTTTCTCGAAGACTAATTTGTTTCTGCTAATTCTTACATGCTGATTCAGTTTATATTTAGGTGAACGCTGAATACCTACACCGTCATGGTATAGATTTTTCCAAACTTGTAAAATGTTTTCGTCGTTGACATCATTGGGAGCCATTTTTATACTTCGATGGTATCTGTTGTTATAAGATAACACCAAATCTTGTAATACATTAATATATCGGTAAGAGTTTGAATAAGTAAAATAACGCCACATTCTTGTTTTAAGAGTTCTATTAAATCGTTCTACTACAGCAGCTTTTACATCAGGATTATTAGTTACATAAAAAGTAATGTTTTGTCTTTAAAAATTTTTGAACAGGTCTAGCGATAAATTCTTTTCCTTTATCTGTTTGAATACTTTCAGGAATGTTTTGAGCTTCTTCAAAAATATTAGTAAATGCATCAGTAATGTTTTTAGCAGTTTTAAATTTAATAGGTCGTACCCAGGCTTTTTGGTGAAAACATCGATTACTGTTAATATGTAATTGTAGTTATCGTTATGTTTCCGTATACTCTGCATATCGCATAAATCTGCCTGCCATAATTGAAACATATTATTTACAATATATTTATTTCTCGGAAATCGTTTTTAACAGGTTTGTGTACAGTATACGATTCTTGCTTCCGTAACCAGTTTCCTACATCATTTCTTGAATATCTATTTTTACACTTTGTATTAAAGAATTTGCGCCAGCAAATCCAACTTCATTAGCAGGGTCGAAATATATCGTGTTTAATTCCATGATTACAGTTTCAAATTTTCCCAATTTAAAAATGTTGATGGTGTTTTACTCAGCGGTGGTGATGTTCTTGTACGTGCAGGAGTACCTTTTGTATAGGACTTCTTGATCTAGTCCGATGTATTGAGGTTTTCGCTTCGTTGTCTAGTTTTTTAAGTTCAAAATTTTGTTCTACTGGAGATACTACACTTCTCCGTTTTAAATTTCCGATTAGTTCGTGCGGGAAATTAACTTCTTTCATAAACGTTGCAAATTGTGGCCAACCTATTGGACTCGTATTTTTTCGAGGTCTGATTGCGTCATGCACCAAGTCTATAATATTTGACGAAGGAATTATTTTACCTTTTATTGCGACAGTTCCGTTTTTGTCCCACATTATATCACTCGAAGCATTTAACATTTTCATGAAACTAACACCTTTTTTCTTATACATAGTAGGAAGTGTATCTACAATTTCAGTGTCAGACATGCCTTCAGATTTTTCTTGTATTGGTATAGATTCTTCTTGTATTGGTATGCTTACAGGTTGTCGAACTTCATCGGCAAAATGTAAGTATCTTTGAAGAACTTGATTATACTGCATCCATTTATCGTGATCAGAAAGTTTAGAATTCAAAATATTGTACATCTCGTTATCTAGTTGTGTTAATACATTATTTCCAACAGTTTCTGATGATTTCATTTGTTGTATTAATTCCGGTGGTACAAGTAACATCTTCTTTGCATGTTCCATGTTTAACCAAAAATGCTACTTATTACTCCACTTAGTAAAGGTGCAATGAGAAGTGGAAGAAATGCGCCTCCTTGCTGAACCAAAATTTCCTTTTTCTTTTTGATAGGTTCTCCAGGTTTTACTAATCTTCTCAAGATGTGTTTATGTTGCGAAAGTCGTGATTTCTGGTGACGTGATAGAGGAATTTTTCCTTTTAAAGTATTGTATACGCATTCGCAGATGCAATGAACTTGTTTATCGTCTGCACATTTTAGCAATGCAAGACGTTCTTTATTTCCAAGTTTCGCTAATGCGCGAAGAAGTTCAGAGTGTTTAACAAGCACCTTGGGCATTATTGATGGATTATTACAAATTTATCTGAACGAGTGTATTTAAATCCTTTTTTCGGAACGTAAACACAGCATGCGCCGTCTTCGTTAAAAATCGAGCTTCGGTAACGAACTAAATCCGGTGTAGATTGTTTTAAATCGAAGAGTAGGTAGCCGTGAGGTTTAGATGTAGCATCAATGTAAGCTTCTTCTAAAAATTTAGAATTTTCAGGACAAATCTGTCTTGTTAAATGTTTAATTTGGGCTTTGTCGCGCGGATTTTTGAATAATACAATGTAATGCGTGTTTAAGGAAATGTCGCGCTGGCCTTTTCCTTGATGGAATATATTTTGAGTTAGGAAAAACACACTTAGATTACGGTGATGGCAACCTTTTGTAAATATATCTACAATTGAAGCATTTGCTTCACGCATTAAATCATCAATTATTATTAAAACAGGTTCTACACCGTTAAACAGATCCATACTCGGTAAGCCTTCTTGAAATTGCACTTCAGGTAATTTTTTGTAAAGGGGTTGCCACTCGTCGTAAAACCAGAATATTTTTTCAAATTTAGCATCACATACTACGTTTATTTCTTTTAAGAAATTTACAATGAAATATGATTTACCACAACCTGAGGGCCTGCAACAATCGCAGAAAATGGGTGTTCGAATTGATACATATTACTCGTCAATAGTTAAATGATGAGTAAGGAGGTTTTTAAATTAAACGTGTTAATATACTCAATTTTTATTTTACAAATTATAATTACAAAATTATTTGTACAAAACCGATCATCATAAGATTCCATATAATTTTTATTGTGAGGGATACAAAATGTGGAAATTTATTAACTAAATCTTGTAATGTAATATTCTCCTTGTATTTTTCATCCAACACTTTAATGAAGTCGTCATACCCGATTTCTTCTATATCTACGTACTCTTGATAACCAACATTTTTCTTTTTATCAATTATGTTAACCACATCTTTAACAAATTCATAAAATTGGAAATCAGACTTTTCCAATTTTTGCATTCGAGATGTAAAATAATTCTTCATTTTTCTAATAGATTGTAGCGAAGTAAGACCTAAATAAAGTTGATACTTTTCATCGTTCTTCTTTGATATGAAGCGTACAGCATTCAATTCTGTTGTGTGGATTGTATAATCTTCAAACTCGTATTTTCCAACATCTTTATGGTTGAGCGTTTCAATGATATCATCAAGTTCATCCAGAAACGATTTAAATTGTGACAACGTAAAATGTACTGTAGAATTAAACCCTGATTTGATTATTTTTAAACAAGGTTTAAAATCATTGTAAACATCCATTCCAAAACAAACTGATTTGGTATAACTTTTGTTTAGCGGAATAAATACCTCATTAAGCAGTGTATTTTTCTCACGTTGTTCTAGATTTTGTTTACAGTCTTCATCTGTTGTGACACCGTAAGATTTTCGAGCATCGTTGCACATTTTATAGTCCACTTCTGAAGGTCTGTACACTGGTGATTGTGGCCTATGGTAAGGAGTTGTGTTCTTTTTGGCAGAGTTGAATTTGAATTTACCAGCCATTTTAAAATAAGTACTGTCGAGACACTTCAAGACTAAATGTTAGACACAAAGACGTCGCTTTTATACAATTCTGATATCATGACGTCAATGTTATTGGGAAAAACGTATATTACTTATTTTGAAAAATATGTTTTCGAAAAAACAACCTTGTACAACAACTTTAATTTAAATCTAGCACTGACTCTGAAGCCATACTGGTTTGACAGCCATATTGAATCGCTTTAGGTAATTGTTTTTCGTGTTTGTTTTCTAGTTTATAAAAGTATGAGAGTGATAAATATATGTTCTTTTATCCTCTTTCATCTTGTTTATTAAATGTTTAATCATACAAGATGGCGCTACGTGAGTGTTATTTTTGTTTGTTAATTAGTTTATAATGAATGAGAGTGATAAATATGTTTTTTTATCCTTTTTCATCTTGTTTATTAAATGTTTAATCAACAGGTCTTATCCTACATTTTACAGCATCATCAATTCATCTTAATCAACCTTTACAGCTATATACAAACTTCAAACTCCATCTTTCAATTGTCGCCGTAGCCTAGTGGTTAAAGCCTTGGCTCGGTAATGCAATGGTTGCAAGTTCGAATCTCAACCAAGTTTTTTAAATACATAAAAAACTTTAGGACGCCATGATGGGACGCCATGTTGGAAATTCAAATCGACCGCCGAAACATCCGCCATGATGGAAATCAACTTCAACAACAACAGCCTAATGAGGTGAGAGGCCGTATTTTCCATTGACGTCAACAGCCTGTTGACAACAACAGCCTAATGAGGTGAGAGGCCGTATTTTCCATTGACGTCAACAGCCTGTTGACAACAACAGCCTAATGAGGTGAGAGGGCTAATTAGGGAACTGCCTGATGAGGTGAGAGGTAGGTGAGAGGCTGTTAGCCTAATTAGGCTTTGCCTAATTATAGCCGCGGGGTTTGAAGCTGTCCTCATTCTACTATTTTTTCTTAAGATGTATGATACTTCTTTATGGGATTCGCTAAAAATATATTTCGCAAGATATGTTATTGTTACGCCACTAATGGATGTCAGTCAGATATTTCAAAAGTTCTGGGCTATGGGTTTTGTGAACCTTGTTGTAATTAGTTATTGCAGTTCCAACATCGAAAACTGTACAGTGCGTATAATTACCGCTGATCCACAAGCTTACGACAACAACTGTGAAAAAAGTTTTTTATCATTCCAAATACAGACGTGCTCTTCTAACATTGAAATTACGTTTCCTAAAATTACTCGCAAATATACAAATTGCAAAGTTACTTCAACTAATTACTTATCTCCACTACTTGTACATTCCAAAAGAAAAAGTGTATATCATTTGTTAGAGGACGCTGTAGCACACTTGAATGCGTCTTATGAACTTACACCGGGCCTCCAACCAACAACTCGGTTCTCAATTTCTCAAAAAAATTTCGATTTAACTATCAATATGCTTCGAAGTTCTATTGTTTTTCGTGATGACATTGTGTGGGTTGTGCCGTACCCTAAAAGGATTGATGCTATAGAAATTCTAAAAATTGTTTTTAAAACAAATGTGTGGATTTCTGTAGCAATTGCATACATTTTAACGTCCGTAGTCTGGTTTATACTTGTAAAACATTATTCAAATGAGTGCTGCAGGTTTAGTTCTGTTCTAATGACGGTGTGGTCCATTACACTCTTTGGGTGTGCACATCAAAAACCTTCATTTTTATCATTAAGGTTTGTATTTGTTGCTTACATTGTTTATTCAATACACATACAAACTGCTTTTACCAGTAATTTAGCGGACATATTGACAGTTCCTCAATTTGAAAAACCTATCACTAATTTGGATGAGTTGGCTAACTCCGACTTACCGATTTACATTTATAACTCGTCATTTTTTTTGGATTGCTTTTCTCGAAACGACAGTCAACATATCGTTTATAATAAAATAAAACAAAAATTTATTTTTGATAAAAACCTTTTACAAGTTATGTATAGCAATGTTAACAATTTTTCTTTTGTTTTTACGGAAGATATAGTTCATCAGGTAGAAATGCAAATTAATAAAACTTACGTTAAATTTATCGATAATACCCTCGTTGGTACCCACAAGGTAGTATTAGTGTCTTCGCATGGTTCATATTTACTGCATAGTGTTGACCGAATTTTTAAAAGATTGGAAGAGGCGGGTTACCAAGATATTAAAATAAAACATGTGTCTTATTACAAATCCAAATTTCACAACGCTCGAAGATATTTCGATGACCACAATGTTGTTCTTACTGTGAATCATTTAATATTACCCTTTGTTTTATGGATTGTTGGACTGTTTTTGAGTATTTTACTATTTTTGTAGAACTATGTTTAAATCGTTGTAACAAAAAAAATTAAATTTAGATGGGTATCATATTTTGCACATTGGAGAAGCGTTAATAATATGTAGAAAAAAATTTGAATGTGCTTTATATTTAATTTGCACTCTGTCACCGCAATTTTTGGCATTATTGCACAAAATGAGATATCTGTTGGTTTCTTTCGGTTGTTTGCCGGTAGATGGCTGCATTTTTGTTCCACTTTCGTTGACGCCGTTGGTTTATTTCTATTCTCTTATTCGTGGTTGTTAAATCGTTAAACTTCACGCTCCAACATTTAGTGGACTCAGGTAATTAATATGGATTTTTCATCTACATCCGTAGATGTGTCTCTTATTCTGATTGATGTTTTGTAAGATTGGATGGGCTCGCTAAATCTTTTTTACTATTTTTTCGGCAACCGTAAGTTCACACAAAACCACACAGGGATAGCATAACACAAGCGCTTTTTTTTGTTTTAGACGAATGATGGGTTACAAACTAGGAAATGTTCTTGTTTGAAATTATTGAATATCAAAGCGGGTTTTTTTGTAACGGTTGCAGTTCACAAATAATAAGAAATAAAATAAAATGTCGGCTCTAGCGATGCAACCTTGAAAAGGAAAAACAATAAACGATAAATGCGTGGAAGATCCCGTATTTATAAGCGTTAGCACAGCAGTGTCCGGTTTAGTAGGTGAGATGGGGAGGTCCTTGAGAGAACTGAAAGAAGTAACTGCTGCGTAACGAGGCACCACCTGCTGCGTAACAGAGAGAAATAAAACCGACCAACACGAATTTAATAGGTTCTACTTAAGGTCTACTACGCTGCAACGAACACCAATCAAAGAAACAAAAACATATAAATATAGCAAATACAATTTAAAATATGCAAAAAATCTGGGAAAATGAGATTCTGTCTCATAAAACTTGCGTGCATTAGCAACAACCAATTAGTTATAGTTCGCGTTTAAATATGTCACAATTCAGTTAAGTTTTCGTTTATTAACCACAAATTAAAAGTAGCCTACCAATTTAAGATTGGTGAATAAAGAAACTCGACGTACACACGGTGACTAAAAAACTAGTATTACACTTGTTCTAATACGGAATGTAGCTCCCGCCAATCCAAAAGACCCCACATTAATAACAGCGCCCCAACTCTCAGGGAGTTAGTGCTAACAACACCAAGCGTCGGTGGATGGAGACTACCCCAAATAACAATTCGCTTAAACACTAGGGATACAACCGCTTGATGTCACGTGTATTTAAGTTTCGAACGCATGCAAAATGAAAAGGTTCCTTAAAACAATAACTTAGTTGTGTACTGATGCATGTAGTTCTGTTAAGGAAGGTCCTTGCTAACGACAGCCAGTTGACAGCTACTCAAAGATCAGTAAAAATTGAGAGACGACACAGCTCTGGGAACAGATCGTTGCCTTTGTAATAGTATAATCGGCCGTGCAGTTCCGAGGTTAGCGACAGCTTGATAATAGGCACGTTTTGTGTAACAAAGGATTCTCGATTGCTTGTTTCAGCGCCCTCAGTAATTATCTAGACACTAAGATATGAGTAGAGGATGAGGTCAAGACACGTGATAAAGCATACGTCGTAATTAGCAATTAACACAACCACTAAACTAACCAAAGAAATAGTAAAGAAAACCACTTACGGCGTAATCGGTCGGATTTATAATTTTACACAAATTTATCGTGCAATTATTGAGGCCACATTAAAATTTCACATGTAATTTTAGTTTCGTGAAGCACCGCCAATTGCCCAAAAGGAAGAGAGAATCCCAAGATGTCTGTCCGTCGTTTCGATTAAAAGTTCCGAAAATACCGCTCCACCAATAGGAAAATTCGTTGCATGCGCGGTAAATTTGATTTTCGTCGCAACGCGCAACTCGAGTATTTTGAACCGTAGCATCCTTCTATCTAAAACTGAAATTTTTTCAAGTGACACGCTGTTCCTGTGTACGTATTTTTGCAATTAACCAAAGGGGCAATTTTTTTCTGGAAACATAAAACTTTTGGCGTAAGAAATATTCGGTGGGGAATAAAACCTTATTAACACTCTGTGCAGCTGTTCCTCCATCGAGTTTTCACCGTTCGACAGCTTCGAAATCAACAAGTACATACCCACACAGGTACTTCGCTATTTTTATTTTACGTATTAAACGCAGGCTTTTCAAAGCAAATCGTGTACGTTCTTTACTTAATATTAATTGTATTGTGACCGTAAATGCGTTTGGTTGTTGTTATCTCTTACGAAACCGCAGTCATATAATTGTCGCAGGACAGGTAATATTCTGATAAGTAGAATAACCGTACCGTAATTCTGTTGTGTTATTTAAATATATCTGTATCGTACGTTACGTTTGAGTTTGTTTCAATTAGTAGATTTAACCCTTCCTGTTTGGTTTTACTTGTTGACGCCTTCAGCTGTCACTTATTTAGCAAACAAGTTAACGCCCTGTTACTGTGTAATTAACACTAAATTTTTATTTAAACAATTTTTGTATATGGAAATCTTTCTTTTTAACCTACGGCGCTCTTAGACAAAATAATTAGTCCGGGCATGTACAAAAATTGTGTTACTGAAATTTAGTACCTACTATTATTTATTTATTGTAACAACTCTCTAACGGATGCATTTTGCTATTGTTTAAATCAAACGCCAAATTTTGCTTTAGTCAAATTTATTTGATCAAAGAAGTTTAACAATGGCGATGTTTTAATTTGTTAAATTAATTTGGTAAGTGTTGGTCTTACCTGATTTTTATTTTTTTTCTTGTTTTTCAATGATCAGATGTTTGTCAAAAACAAATAATGATGTTTTACACTCTCAAATTTATTTGACGGAAACAAGTCAAAACCCAAATTTTAAAAATGTTTGATAGATTTGAAAAAAGTTTTCTAAGCAATTGTGAGTAGAATAATAATCAGCGTTTGTTGAAAAGCGGCTGAGGTTAAAATATTTAAGCACGTGTTCGTTAAAGTAAAAGGTGACGTTGCACGCTTGTAATATTAAGCGAATATTTCCTTTGTTTATAGTTTTTAAATTTCATGTGTGTAAATAAAAGATTTCATGTAGTAAACGGTTTCATTTCAATCAATAGTCACATCGAGTGTCATAAAGCTTTAGTAACTTTGAAAGATAAGCAAAAAGGTTATTTTTACTAAAAAAGTTGGCAAAAGTTAAAATTCAATTAAAGATCACTACCTACATGTTGATAAATTTACTCGGTAAAAACAAAACCCTGAGATCTAGAGTCAAACAATTTTTGGATGTTGAAGATAATTTGATAATAATTAAATAAAACAATATCAATTAAAAAATCCTTCATTTCAATATATTTACAAAAACCGTGAAATATGTGATAACAATCTCTGTAAATAGATAAACTGTTAAAAAATTATGTTTGTACGTAGTGCAAAAATATTTATTAAGGCAGTTTATTTTCAACTGAGTGTAATTAGTAATTTGCAACCAAATGCGTTATGTTCGTAATTTTTATTTTATTTTTTTCTGTAATTTATTGTGACCTTGTGGTTTTGTGGACAACCGTTGTGAAAAACTATTTAATGTAGCATTTGTTTTTCTTTTTTGATTACGCAAATTCAATAATTTAAAGAAGCTTGATTCTGATTTTAACTTTTATTATATTTAAACGTCGTGATTTTGGATTCAATCTTTATTCTAAGGCGTTGGTAATCACATGTATTTTGTATTTTGATATTCGTGTTGTTGCGCATTTCAATCTATTCTATTTTATAATTATTCCGTTCGATTACACGTCTCACAATCACATTTATTTCTACAGATTTTAATATGTTTATGTTATTGTGTATACGCGATTTTTGCTAAACTAAATATTGATTAAAAGATTTGCAAATAGCCATCTCAAAATTGATGCCATTTCTAAAATTTAAGTGATTAGGTTTAGGAGCGTAGCAACTGGTGAAACTCGCTTGTTACTCACGGTGTTATATACTGTTAACTAATCTTATTCAATTTTATTTTTAATGCATGTATAAATAAGCTCAGTTTTTATATTCTGTGTTTGCTTATGTTTAGATGTGAACTGATAAACGGTTTCCCACCAAAATACATGTATTATAATTGTTTCGGAAAAATAAATACCTACAATGACAAATTTATTACACCTGAGGTATTCTCTTACCCTTCTTTACTCAGGCAGCCTTGGCAACTACCTGAAAATATGTCTGTTTTGTTTTCAATTGCTCACCCATATAATGGCGACAATAAATAAATAATTAAATTAAAACCAAAAAGGTACCTTTGATTAGAATATTACAAAATAATACTCGGTTATAAAACCAATTTCAATTTTAAATAAATCTACACAAAAGGCTTAAAACTGAATATTTGTGCAAAAAATGCCATAAGATTTTACATTTAAATAATCATATTATAGTTCTAGGTTGAAAATGCGTTCTTAGAATGAAGGGTAAGAAATGAATGTAAATTCATTTTAACAAGATTAATTGAAAAATTTTAATAAACTTCGCATGTAAATCGAATCTCATTAAAAGATAGATGCAAGCAACTTTTTTACTAAATAATTATTCGCTGTCCGTTTTATACAATAATAGAAATAAGAGAAAAAAATAAAATCTACTGTAATAGTTAGTGTTATAGTAACGAACTAAAAGCATCATCCTAAAAAATTACTCCAAATGTTACTGGCACGAAAATTAATGTACAACATTAGGCAAGAAAAGCTTGCATTAGGAACATTATTGTTTAAAAAGAAAATAAAAAAGGCATTTTAGATTGTTCCTTAAAAAAAAGCAATTCCAACTTTTTTTTTAAACAACCACATTCAAAATGTAAACTAGCTTTTATTATTTGAATGTCTTTTTTGTAATTTAAATACCTTCTTTCATTTTGTTAAAATAGTACTGTTGGGACTTATTTCTTTTTACAGAACCATTTCGATCGTAAACGAAAGCATAAATATTAAAAAAATAATTTAGTTCCAAGTTCGAAAAAAAATCTAATTGATTAAAAATCCGTACTAAAATATTAAAAAACAATTTACATTTTTACTCACGTTGTGTTCAAGATAGTGTCTATTAAATAATTCACAGAACGATAAAATGCATGAAATTTTTTCTTCAAGTGTTGAAAGCATTTTAGAATTAATTAGTTCCTGAAGATCGACGTTAACAATTCAGATGTGAGTGAAACTGCTTTTGCGCTTCATTTAATGTACTTCGTTGTCTATCGGTGCGGAAGTAAGATACGCATAATTTTCAAGATACACCGTTGTACTACTAAAATTTATAATATCATATAAATTTTCACAAGTAGTAAAATTTGAAAGTGTAATTTTATTGAAAAGTTATTCAGATTTACAAGCTTTAACAGCTTAAACAGCATATTTTTACGACATCTTACAGAAACAATTTATTTTTACTAGTAGTAGTTGCGCTGAAATTTTTGTCTTGTTACGACACTTTAGAGGCATTTAAAAAAGAATCAAATATAATATCAGTGATAACTCTAGCGCTACACTATTATACACATGTTTACAAAATTAAAACGGTAAATTAAAATATACGTTACAGATTCCCTCCCAACATACTTTACCAAATTTGTTGACTATAATAGTAATGGAGGACATAAAATTAACTAAACGTTTAGATAACTCAATTCTACTAACTTATAAAAGGGTTGCTTCAGATTTCTAGGTATTCTAACAAAACTAACAAATAAATGCGCATGAAGGTTACTAATATACCTAATCAACAGAATAAACAAAAAATAGTATAAAAGTAGTACGTTATATAAAATATCGAATATGCATATTTATATGTGACAGAATTTACTTTTAAAAGTCAATATTAGACCACGGTTAAATTTGTGGTTTCCGCTATACTTAACTTTAACATACGGTGTTTCTGTTAAAAGACGCTTAAAAACCGTCGCTTCCTCAAAAAAGTTGTTGTTTTAAAACAAAAAGTTGTTAAAAAAAATTGCAAAACTTTTTGTGCAAACGGGAAAAATGACCGCGTTCCTAACATCTTTTGCTGTTTATAAAAAATGCGAAGGCTGAGATAAAATGAAAAGTGTACAGCACATTAAAATACTAAAGATTGTTACAAGCATAAATCGTTTGTTTTTAACAGTAATTCCGACAAGTCAGTATGCTAACTTATCTATCTTACGCTTATTTAAATTAAAGTTACATTTATTAGGCGGTGCAGGCTAAGGGTGAAAAAAGGGTTTGACTAAAGAGGGTTTAAGTGAAGGATGTCCCTGGAGTCCGAGCTCTTTTGCACTGTATATCGCAGATTTAAAGGAGGAACTGAAAAAGAACCAAAAAGGTGGGGTGGTGATAGGCCGTAAAAATATGAGGGTTGCATTTGCGGTCAAATTTGTTGTGCCAGTAAAAGATGAAAAAAGATAAAAGGTATAATGAGATCATTATGTATATGTTTGGAAAAAGAAGTTATAGTATAATACGGAAATAATGAAGATAATGGTTTTTCAGATGAGAAAAAGAAAAAGAAAGCAGGATAAATGGTGGAAGGATAAAGAGAAGTTAGAAAATGTGGATGTATGAAAATATTTAGTTTAAAGAATTAGGTACGACAATAGAGACGAAGGGCAAGTAAGAAAATTACTAAAGAAGGGGCGCATGATACTGAGAAAAATAATATTTGGAGGAGACATTGAAAAGGAAGAATGACTAGATAATAAAACATTGGGATACTTAGTAGAGGAGAAAATGAAACTAGAAAATACAAGCATAGAAGCGGGAAAAAGAGTGATGTGATACGAAGAAAAGCTAGAAGGTAGAAGAGAAAATGACATCTTATACGAGTGTTGGAGGTAGGTTAGAGATATGAAAATAAAATATGAACGCGATGAAAGTAAGTTTTACTATGAGAGAGTAGGATACGCAAAGGGGAGATGGAACGATACAAAAGAGAAGAGGATTGAAAGGGACATAATAAGCACGGACAAGAATACACAAATGCAGAAAAGGAGAGAGAAGATAAAGAATAGTAAGTATAATGAAAAGTATAAAAGATTTTATAACAAATAATATAATGGGGAAAATGAGTTTAATGCAAAACGAATGATTTGCGAGGTTTAGAACGGGAAACGAGAAAAAAGAAAACAGGTTCTGTGGGAGAATGGTTTTGGGGCATTTATATTTCAGGTCTAAGTGTATAGTATGTAAAATTGCTCTTTTTGTATTAAGTGAAAAACTGAATTTTTGTTAAAAAAACTATTGTTTAAATTCTAAAGTACTACATTAAAGACTAGCTGATTGTGTCCCTACTATTAAAGGACCAATCTTATTGCTTGTTATACTGATAGTGGCAAACTGGCTTTCTATTCTAGTTGCTACTCGTATTAAGGTAATAAAAATTACGGCAATTGATTGTATCCACGACGCTCCGACTTGGAGCTAGAATTCGCTTTTGTACATTTAACTTTTTGTTCTCCACTACGGATAGAAATAGAGAAAAACTCAATCGCCGAAATCAAAGAAACATCACAAAGCAAAAAAAATAACTACTTCCGGAAGATAGTTAACAAGTCTGATAATTTTATGCACTTGGTTAAAGCCAAGACCCATATTAATTAAAAAAAATTTCTTTGTAATTTCATAATTTGATACAAAACTACAATTATCTCAGAGATTATAGCCTGGAAGAAGTCAACCACAACATATGGAATAAATTGTAGTAAATATATCCGCATTCTTAAAAATGTGTACAACAATCTGCATGTTCTAATAGGTAATGGTTATTAATTCTCACTTATGTTACGATAATGGTTAATTTTTCTTCTTTGCAGCTTGTTCTGTTACAAGGCCTGTACCTTTCCATGAAGTATCCATATAAGAGGAGGCTAAGGTAACCCACGTAACGTCCTAACCCAAACATTTTCCTTTGTATCATGGAATCCAAGTTACACCATCATCTCGGAAAATTCCAGGAGGCTCTAATCTTGACAGAATTTAAACGGAGGCTAGTGCTTGTTTTACTATTTCATTCAAGAAACTGTGACGAGACTATTTTGCAAGAACTTTCATGCATGAGACGCTATGTAGTCCGTCTTCAAGCACTCTTTCGCCGCAAATGCAGCTATAACGACGGCAAAGTTTAGAACCTAATCGTAGTAGAATCGAGATCCTAAATACATCGTTACCAAGTAAAAGTTCAATATTACGTAAAGGTAAAACTTTTAGCCAAGGTGAAGACTCTTTCTGAGTTGAAGCATGGTAACGTGCTTCTTCCAGTTTGGAATCATGTTTAATATTACTGAGCTGTTTTGAGATCATAATCGAGTCCCAATTCTTTTAGTAGGCAGAAACCTGTGGTGTTCTAAAGTTAAAATAAGTCCTCCATAAGCATTTGGCTTTATTGTAAAACATCACATGAGTCTTATTCTTAATTGTAGGGTACATAAAGCAGATAAAACTGCAGCAAATATTTACTGAAGCCAAAAATGTGTGAAGACAGAGATCTAAAACTCTTCTTACACCAAGACCACTATGTCTTAGTGGTAAAGTAGCAATGATCCATTGATTTTCCGAGAAACAAGTATTAGTGATATATTCCATCGTTGTCTTAAAATTAGCATCGATCTTATCAATCAAGTCAGGCTAGAGTCAGAAGGGATAAGTCCGTAAAAAATAAGTCAATTTAGGGACGCCTAAACAAAGACGAAGTACGAAGTAAGCAATGCTTTTTGATGGGTTAATCTCTAAACCAATTTGTCCTGCCCCTTGGATTAAAAGCTTAAAATCTTCCAATACAGCAGCAGGATCCCCGCATAAAGAGCCATCATCAAACAAAAAAGAGATAGTTTAGATAGAAGGACCTCAACAATTGGCTGAATTGTCAAACTAAAACCAATGGTCCTAAAGAGACCTCTTATTGTGCCCCCACTTAGGATTCAATAACGTTATCACTAAAGAAAAGATCCGAAAAAAAGGTATAGCATTGGTATATAAAGCTGTAAATCTTGGGAGCCTTATCCTTAATTGCATAAAGAAGGCTGTCCCGTTCTAAACAATTGAAAGCGTTTTTAAAGTCAATTTTAAAAAAGTTTCCTTTCCGTGTACAATAGCTTCACATTCACTTTCAATCAAATCCCAGTTGTGACGGACAAAAAGAGTTGCCGTGCAAAATTAAAAAGATAAGAGCAAGTTCCTTTAATTAAGAACCGGGCGGCGTGTAAACAGGTTACGTAATGACGATAAATTTTGAGCAGCTTTCCGGTTAGGCTAGATAACCTTGGCAGAGCTTCGTGATTTTAGGTAAGGAGAGTATATATGCCGCTCGCAATTAACGTGGTCAATAGTATTGAACGTTCTAAAAATATTTATTTTGTACACCCCTGTATCTCGTGCCCAAAATTTATAATCCACAAGGGGGAAACTAGGCGCCAATCAGTTAAAAAGACGTTCAAATCAAAGTAATAAATATCGCGCAGAACTAATACTGCCGATAAAAAGAAATCTTTGTAAGGCGTGGCATTTAACTAAAATAACCGAACACGATATTAGTAATAACACATAAATAGAGTTTATTTTAAAATCGAAAACAATAAAATACATCAACAGTGTAGTTACAAACAGTGCGTACAACGAAATCGGGCTTAATTCACAACGCATGTCACACGCACCACTAACTGAAATACGCAACTCGTTATCGCACGATCGAATTATTTTAGCGTTTTAAAATAATAATAAAATAAAAACGTAAATGAGATGGTACCTTTAGATGGTTTCTTTCGACTTTGTTGTAACAGGCGGTGGAATAACTGTTCACCCAAAAGTTGCTTTACTTCTCGAGTTCCTCAGGTGTCGGAGGAGAAATCTGCCTACCGTGTACGGTTAGATAGTAGTACAAATGGTAGCAAAAGATCGTATCCGAGATTGTAGCAACAAGTTGTAACAAAGGATCGTATCCAACGATTGTAGCGAAAGATGGTATCAAACGATTGTAGTAAAATATTGTTTTAAAAAGATAAAAGATTTCAACAAACGTAGCAAAAGATTCGTTTCCAACGGGTGTAGTAAAAGATCTAAAATAACAGAAGAAACAATGTTGACGTCCACGTTGTATGCACAAATAGAGAATTTTTAAAACTTACGGTGAACGCGCAATAAAGACCCAATTATCCGTCCATTTGACAAATATTACTCGTATTGAATCTTCCTGGTATACGACAAGCTAAAAATAACGACACATAACAACGGATGGCCCAGAAACAAACGGATTTCTTACTCTAATCAAAATTATAGCACGGCACACACGTCCGCCATCTTTTAGAAATTCTTTTTAAACAGAAAACGAGTAAACCGCGGAGCAAACGCAGAACAAACATCTTCGCGCGCCATCTAGAAACGTCGAAAGAAAACAACAAACGTAATGCGGTTTGTACCGGAGATTAAATTACCGTAACTAGGCTAGTTTGGCTACCAATCTACAAAAGACACTTCCAACAGCGATTGGTCTTGTTCCACCATTTTTGTTCTTAAGAGCACACATATTAGCAGTGTATGAAATCTTGACTACCGATTCATTGACTTCACCATTAAGCTTAAGATTACACAAATTTGTTATAGACTTAAGTAAAGCTTTGCCAGAAGCATATCGGTCTTGTTAAAAGGAGAAGGTAAATTTAAGAGCCCAGAAAGAGCGAGATGTTTCTCTTGGAGTTTCTTCAAAGTTTCATAGTCAGGTTTGGCCAAAGCATCAGTAGACAAAAGCAAATGTACTCTGATATCACCATCCACCAGCTTAATTTCAACAGTATTAAGACAACGATTAAAGTTAATAATAAACTTTCCTTGTTTAGGTTGAAGCGTTGAAGAGTCAAAGTCAGTGATATTTTGTTTAAGTTATAAACTTCTTTAGAATATCAATATTTCAATAAAAGAAAACGGGGAAATATAGTTCAGATCACTGCGCAAGATGAGAACTGGCAAGGATAGTGCCGTCACTACTATAAAAAACATCGCGTACAATTTCATGAAAACTGGAGGTCTCCTAATTGTACGATCTAGATGTAAACTTACATTTAAATGGTTGGGGAAAGACACATGCAAAAAACCTAACAGAGGCAACCTGTGGTTTACATCTCTCAGCAGCGACCATCTAGCCTCAGGTAAACATCAATGCCATATCAAGGGATCAGTGCTGAACCCAATCCCCTGGAATGCTTTATACCACGGAGCCAGTGGAACTAGACCTACAAGGTGGCCAAATTATTGTATATGCTGACAATTTAACACTAATTGTTTAAGCTAATAAACTACCCGCTTTTAAAGCTACACCAACACAACCATAACTAAAATTTTCACGTGGCTGACAGAACACCATGTCGATGTTCCGCCGGAATAATGAAAACGTTATTCTTAAGTACGTATTGAAAAGGCTTGGTGTTGTACAGCGTAATAAAATTCATTTTATTTTATGTAGTCCTTATTTTGCACATGACCATGAGAAAATGAGAAATACAAAAACCTGGCTAATCGCATGCAGCGGAAAATTTTGCTAGGATGGCGAGTGCGTACAAAACCCTATCGACAGAAGCACTAAAGGTCATTTATAGGGTGTTACCGACACATATTAAGGTAAATGAAAACGTCAGGTTATACAACCTCATTCAGAATACAGAGATCCCAAACGAAAACCCGCCTCTCAATATAGTATCAAGAATGGGGCGATATTTTGATAAATACTGATAAAAAACTGGCGAAGTTGGTAACTGGAAACACAAAACACACAAGCCCTGACTGGATATGGTTCCTTCCGTACCTACAGCTAGTTTCAATTAAATGAGAACGACTCTTTAGAAAAAAAAATTGTGTTTTTCGATCGTGTAACTTAGGTTATTAAAGCATAGGTAGGTATAAATGAAAGAATGAATTAATTTGTATCACATACTTTTACGGCTAGTTGCTTAAAGATATTGTATACAACACAACAAAACCATCGTTCTCTTTTAATTGAAACTAGCTGTATATTAACTAGATTTAAAGAAACTGCAAGATACAGTGGGACACCAGTGCACCAGGTGAACAAATCCCAGACTACAAATGCAGATCAAAACTGTGATCAGCCTCTACTTGCACAATATCGTAATCGGAATGATGCGTTCCCGCACTAACTGGGATGTAATTAGCAGAATGTAATGGGAAATCATAAAACATAGCAAATACCAAACTATGGTGGTAATTTACAGTCCCCTCTCTTACCTCTCTTAAATAATTGACAAACAGACTTTCGACTAAGGACAAAGACATTTGGTTGGTAAACACTGTCGGTGATCTGATACCAAAATGGAGTTTATCATTATCAAGGCACTAGACATTGAAACTTGGTGGTCATAAAGAGTTCCACCTACCGAAAAAGATTTAATATACGGTCAAATGGCCGTTAACCATTTTAAATAGAGTCGAAAAGAGAGTATCTGTGATTGATTGGTGATTCAATAGTTTGCAAGAAGTAAGGTTTATTCCACTTTAGATTACATTTAGTACTAGTGCACCTATCACACTCATGTTAAATTCAGAATATTGCAAAACAAGTGCTTAAAGAGGTAGATGACAATAACAACCTTTTGACATTGTATTGGCATATTGCGTTTCTATACTTTGACTATCTGCTAATTTATTTAATATAAGTATCATTATTTCCCCAAAAAAATGTATTTTTTTGACACGTTTAACACGTCGTTTTAAGGGGAAGATGACACCTGACAATCGCCATACTTGATTAGGAAGTTGGCCTTTATTTAAGATTTAAATAAAAAGATTAATCCGTTCACAAATCCCAGATATTATTATCATTCTGATTAACAACAATTAAATCATTATAAGACGATAAGTTTTGTTACTGTTCACATTATTTATAACCGTAAACGTAATATTGTTAACACTTCGGCGTTTGCGATAAGCGTTATTTTGTACCTTAAAACTGTTTTAACATTATTTTTGCTTTTACAAACTATGCGGTTAAGTACAATCATGCACGTTCACACATCAACTTTTCGTAAAAGTTTACATTTAGAGTGTTATCTCCTTCTTAATTTATTTAACCCAAAGAAAAATGCAATGTTTGAAAAAATCAAAGGGTCAATCACAAATTCATATTTATGATTATGATAGTAGGCGACTTGACTCAACGGGAGAGAAACATCAACGGAAGATATGGGTTTTTGAGAATCTCAAGATAAAAACACACATAACAGATTGCATTTTTATCATCTGAATAAGAAACTTCTTAAAACTAAATAGTTTTTTTCTTCTTCTTTCGTGTCCGGAGCTACTAAATACTTAAAACGCACATATTCAAAAATAAAGCTGGTTATTAAAAACAATTCAACAAAGTTGAACAAAGAATCTATTGAATAAACACACATCAAATATGCACTTCCTTAAAAAATAAGTTAACTTTCAATGTAAAACCCAAACAATTCAAAATAATATCGATAACTGGACTCGATCGCAATAAAATTTAAAAGGAAACACTTTAAATTAAATTACGAACGTTATTTAAAGAATAAAAAAAGTTCTTTACAGTAAAACCCTAGTAAAGTAAGTCTATCCCACAACGATGGTAACAAGGTGTGGTTATTATACACAGTTTGTCATGTAAGAGCACGGTATAGTACGTGAATAAAACGCAATAATCTAGAAAAGCAGAGAATACATATTTTAGTAGATTTTTAAAGTGATACTAAATGACATTTTTAAAGTGATGTTTTATAATTAAAATAGGTAGGTGTCAAAACATTTACTTTTGTAACTAATTACTTAATTATCAAATTTCTTCGTTACCAAAAACATAAATTTCATCACTGATTACACAAACAGCTATTTTAAAATGAATACAAAAGAAATTAGTTATTCAGAGCTTTGGCAGATAAATTGATAGTTAAGTTGTTCGACCATAATTGATAAACACTCTTAGTATGTTTTAATCACTTAAGCATCTCAATCACAATAAACGCTTAACGGTACCAACTAACATTTTTATGCAATCCTTTGATCTAATTTAAAACTAAATAAAAAATAAGTTTTTGTTTTAAAATTCATCAGATTTCATGTAGTGAAACCTCGCACATGCTTAAATTTTACAGAACCATCTCAGTTAGTTCAAATTATTAGTCGTAATGAGAACATAAAAACACAGTTAATGCCAGTTAACGTTTCCAAACCTAATCAACCCTTGTAGTATATTCAAAGGTCGGACCCTTTCAATTCCTGACACACTTGGCGGACGCCACTTATAAACGGAACATCAAAAAACATTTCACCCTCCAAGCTCAATTGGACCTGATTTAAATTCACGATTCAGCGATTGCAACATCTCGTCTAAGATTCATTCGGTTAGCTGTAACAACTGTTGCTTTTTAATCAATACTCTACAAACCCGGATATTTTAACCAAAAATAAGTAAATAAACAATACTGTTTTCAAGTGTACGATTAGTTCACTAATTTTGTTTCTTGTAGATTCATTTGTAACAGATTCTCCGAAGACGCGGTTATGTTGAAATGATAAGTGGGGCATAAAAGATAAAGAGCAGAAATATGTAGAATAATAAAATAGAAATAATGGCGTCTATAAAGAACATTCGTGTTTTGGAATCAATACTATTTTTTAGTCTTTCATACTTTGGCACATGCAGTCCAAACAGAAAAAAAAGCATTTCAACAGTATTTTTGTAAAAATTGCTCTACCTTTCTATTTTAACAATGGATTAAACAGTAAATAAAATTAGCATAGTAAACAAAATTGGGAATTGAAGTTGTTACTTTTTTAGTGACCGTGAATAATGTGATGTGGTTAGTGGAATTGACATTGTAATTTTCTAATAGCTCGCACGCTTCAGAAAAATACGGATTTTTTTGTTATGTGAGACAATCCACGAAGGCTCAATACCTAAGTACTAGATACCGTGGTTGCCAAATGAAGGAGAGAAAGAGAGGAAAATTGTAATTTATTAATTTGGGAGTTAAAGGACTGGAGATTTGGGGATACGAGGAATACGTGAGATGGTAGGAGATTCCATAGTCGAGATACCTTAGGAATGAAAGTACGGTGGTAGTGAGCAGTTCTGGAAGTTCGGAGCTGAACTGTAAAAGAGGTGCATACGCATTGAATATCGAGTTTCCTGATTGGGTCTTGTAGGCGGTGGAATTGAATTTCCAACATCCTAACTTTAATGAGTGTTAGTTGTAGTCTAATCGCTTTTGTTTATTGTAAATTTTATAAATAACATCTTTTAGCATAAATTAGTACATTTATGCAGATATGAAATTTATTTCGACGTTCTGACATAACATATTACAAATTAGTGTCAATGTTCTGCCGTCCAACATTTGTATTGTGACAACTGAGGCATTAATGAAACAAAAACGAAATGGTAACCTTAGTTCTCACTATTGTGAGGGGTTTCATAAAAAAAGGAGAAAATTTAAGCGAACAAACTAAAGTTTAAGATGGACCGCTAAACTTGTCCATCAAGTCAGATTCTAGACTGGAATCAATGTGGGTGATTTGGAAAGTACATACTACATAGAAACCACTAAGAGATTAATGAAGACAAAGCTTAATGAACATCGAGCAAACTGCCCTATAAAATACACCGAGAAGTCAGCAGTAGCAGTACACTCATGAAATTTAAAACTTGGACACCACAATTTCTGTAAACAAAAGTTTGCACATTGTGAAGCGGGCTTAAGGGTATCATTTACATTTCTAACATCAGGTAGTCTCAGCAGGGGTTATCTTATAGAAGGACTGTAGAATGAATCATTACACTAAGCACGTTTTAGAAAATAGGTAATTTACGTTGCTTACTTAATTTTTTCTTTAAAGAATATATTTGAAGGTATCGCTAATTAAACACCATAGCTCGATTAATTATCGAATCAAAATTTTGTTTAGGAAATGTTTACAAAATAAAATTAGAAATAATTTTGATTTAAAAACGTCTACAAGCAATAACTTTTAAATTAAATCAAAAACTAAACATGGTTATTTGGGTTGACTGATTATTACTTATTTTTAAATAAATCTAACCTACTAATTATTGTAAGTTATTAAAAAAATCATTAAACTCTCTATTCATAATATTTAGTCCTTACAAAATGTATATTTTATGACGTTTCATTTTTTCTGTAGTTAATATAAAAAGTGAAAATAAAAACTAAGGCAATTCTTATTGTCAACGTATATATTTAGTTTTTGACAAAATTTATTACATAATTATAATTAAGATACCAAGTTATAGTTTAAAATTAAATGAAAACTTTTTTTAAATAAAGGTATTACTATATAAATAAATATAAGAAATCAATAATGGGTGTGACCTCCATTATTATTGATACATTCTTGGAGGCGTCTGCTCATTGACGCTATCAAGGTATCAATATAATTAATATTAATCGTTTCCCATGCGGTATCAATGGCTGCAATTAGTGCATTACGGTTTACTGGTATAAAATTTGGCCCTTGTTGTCTTCGGATAACAGCAAGTATTCGAGCCCAAACATTTTCGATAATGTTAAAATCTGGGCTTTTCTGGCCAGGGTAACAGCTCCAAGTTATTTGCTTGTATCCAGTTGCGCACAACCTGCGAAGTATAGGGTCATCATATCCCGATAGTTAATTATCGAATGTTCCAAGAAAATATGTGTAAATAGTAAATGGAATCTACTAACGTAACGTTAAGTCGTTAATTATAGTTACATAACTCTCCTTTCATAAGATATAGTTCATATTAATATGCTTATTGTAAAGCTTCGTACACACCTGAACAACAAACCGAGGAACAAACAGAACAACGAACCGAACGGCAATCGGAACATTAATTTGGACGGTGCTACGTACGAATTTTAGAACAGATTCGCAAGTCCTGATTGTTCCACGAACGGTTTGCGGCGTTCCGCAACTTGTCGGTTTTTCTCCGACATCAAAGAAAATGCGCGCGAATGCGTTTGCAGGTTTGGACGAATCTAAACAAAACGGCGAACAAACTTATGCGGGAGAATTAAATTATTTATTTTTGTCCTCCCTTTTGTGGGTTTGTTGTGTTTTAGGTAATATTATGGAGTTGACAGAAGAAAAATGTTTTAAATTAATCAGTGTTTAAGAATGCAAGAAAAAATGATGTCCCTATTAGCATCATTTGGGCGGAAATTTCCAAAATAAAAAAAAGCGAAGTAAATTATAATTTTTACTCTTCTTTGTGCGTAAAAATTTGGTTGGCACTATCTTCTTGTTTTCCGCAATTTTCCTTCTCAATAATAAATATATATGAACTGAAAACTACTGAAAATAATTATGGGAACAGCACAAACGTTCCGTTTGTTGTTCGGATTGTGGAAATCATAAAAGATCGTTTGTCGTTCTGTTTGACTTTCGGTTCGTTGTTATGTTTGTTGCTCGGTTTGTTGTTCAGGTGTGTACGAAGCTTTACAACTTAAGCAACAATTTTTGGCGAATAAAGATTAGTTTGTGATGTAATATTAGAAACACAAATTTATATCATATCAAATTTATGACAACTTAAAACCAAGAACGTGTATGTTATTGCTAAGAAATTATTAAGGAAAAAGCGCAATTGCAGTGTAAATATTTATAATTAGATATTTTCGAAAGTTTATAAGTCCTCTATTGTAATCTTAATACTTAAAAGAAAATCCTGTCCATTAGCATTATAAGGAAATGGCTTTTACTTTATGAATAAGTTTCAATAACAATAGAATATCCTTGCTTGTTTAATTTACTTCCTTTGAGTCATATTGCTCTAAGGGTTGTTACATTGGTCATTAGAAGTATGTAATAAATAAACAATTACCTACTGTTTGAGAAGGGGTAGTGTGAACCAATAAATAAAGTAAGAAATGTAAATTCCATTTTAGTTTAAAATTTCAAGTGTTGTGAAAATGCCACCTCATCTCGGTGCTGATTTGAAAGCGCGGATTGTTTCGGAATTAGCGGCGGGCCGTAGCGTGCGTGAAATTTCACGTATGTTAGATATACCAAAAGCACCGTAGGGCATTACCGAGTAAAATGGAATCTTGAACACACTTTGGAAAGAGCCATCGGAAGTGGTAGACCTAAAGTATCTACACGTGCTCAAGATCTCGAGTTGTTTCATTACGTAACAGAACAACCATTTGCTACATACTCCAGGGCTATAGCAGATACACATTTTCCGGATGCCGTATAACTGCACAAAAGATTAAAGGAGATGGGAATAAAGAAGTATAATGCTGCTGCGAAAGAAGTTCTCAGTGACGAAAATATGAGACGTCGTCTGGAATTTGCAAGGCGATATGTGAACGAACCTTTGGAATTTTGGAATCGAGTGATTTTTAGCGACGAAAAACGTTCAATAGCCGCAACGATGGACCACTAAAAGTTTTTAGAATGGAAGGAACTCGTTACGAAAATAATCACATATGTCCTAAAAAACGAAGTGGTTATTTTTCTGTGAATGTGTGGGGTTGGGTTAGCGCGGGGTCCAGGAGTTTGTTGGGCTATCGATGGACGTCTTGATTCTGCTGCGTATTTAGATATTTTGGAAACTATTATGAAACCTTCAGTCGAAGTGTTTTATCCAGACGAAGATTATATTTTCCAACAAGTAAGTATTCTTATTTCACTATACTTTCTCCAAAAATAGTTCGGGATCTGTTGAATTAACATTTTCATAATGTATTTTTGTTGTTAAAGGACAACGCCCCTATTCATACTTCGCGGGTTGTGCGCAATTGGATACGAGAAAATAACTTGGAGCTGTTACCCTGGCCAGCAAAAGCCCAGATTTTAACATTATCGAAAATGTTTGGGCTCGAATACTTGCTGTTATCCGAAGACAACAAGGGCCAAATTTTATACCAGTAAACCGTAATGCACTAATTGCAGCCATTGATACCGCATGGGAAACGATTAATATTAATTATATTGATACCTTGATAGCGTCAATGAGCAGACGCCTCCAAGAATGTATCAATAATAATGGAGGTCACACCCATTATTGATTTCTTATATTTATTTATATAGTAATACCTTTATTTAAAAAAAAAGTTTTCATTTAATTTTAAACTATAACTTGGTATCTTAATTATAATTATGTAATAAATTCTTGTCAAAAAACTAAATATATACGTTGACAATAAGAATTGCCTTAGTTTTTATTTTCACTTTTTATATTAACTACAGAAAAAATGAAACGTCATAAAATATACATTTTGTAAGGACTAAATATTATGAATAGAGAGTTTAATGATTTTTTTAATAACTTACAATAATTAGTAGGTTAGATTTATTTAAAAATAAGTAATAATCAGTCAACCCAAATAACCATGTTTAGTTTTTGATTTAATTTAAAAGTTATTGCTTGTAGACGTTTTTAAATCAAAATTATTTCTAATTTTATTTTGTAAACATTTCCTAAACAAAATTTTGATTCGATAATTAATCGAGCTATGGTGTTTAATTAGCGATACCTTCAAATATATTCTTTAAAGAAAAAATTAAGTAAGCAACGTAAATTACCTATTTTCTAAAACGTGCTTAGTGTAATGATTCATTCTACAGTCCTTCTATAAGATAACCCCTGCTGAGACTACCTGCTGTTAGATTTGTAAATGATACCCTTGAGGCCGCTTCACAATGTGCAAACTTTTGTTTACAGAAATTGTGGTGTCCAAGTTTTAAATTTCATGAGTGTACATGTGCGTAGCAATAAAATTTTCACTCAAGAATACCCAAACAGCACGTTATAAAGATCAGCAGCAAGATGCAAGCCCCTACTTATTTGGAATTAATATAATTAAAGACTGTGCCACCTGTTTAGGGGAAATTATTTTTTTTACGCGTAAACTCTTTTGATCTAATTGAAACATTCGTTTTAAGATAGTTGTACTGTATTATAAGTAGATTTTGTTTGCGTTAAAAAGTACATCGGGTTTCGATCTCACGGTCAGTAATAATTATGTCCTTGCCCTTTGATATTTTTAAATCCGTCCCGCTCAAAGTTAAGCTTAAAAGAAATTATTATTCCGATAGTTTTTATCAAAGACACATTTTACCACTTAATCAATAAACCTTTGTTTGTTCCATGACAAGCATGTTACGGTCATTTTCGGAGAAATTAAATAAAATTGCCGATATCGCAGTTTTCCTACTTGTCGGTTACTTCAGACACCAATAGGTGGCGGTTTGTGTTACTTTTCTTACACTTATTCAACTTCGGTCATGTGGAAATATCAACACGAACTGATTCCATTTTTCATTCTACACTTCGCGGTGGTCAGTGGGTATTAAATTTTTGCTTCGTCGTCTGAATAGGTAACTTTAATCCGACATTTTCTCTAATTTCTGGCAGTAATCGGTTAATTATTTTAAACTCTCGCAATCAATGGATTCGATTTCTAAACGCATATAAGCCGATTGACGATTATTTCTCCATTTTTACGCGGCTATTGTAAGTAATAAATTTTTCATTTTGTGGACAACATTGCTATCGACATTTTTGGTAATTTCTATTTTAGACGTAAATCTGGAGGTAAGTTTGGACGTAACATTTGTGTCTACAATCTCTGTTCTGGCGTTTCTTTATTGTGATTTGTGGGTGTCGAAGCATTGTCACCATTTTACCGAAGAAAACGCACGAGGTTAATACCGGTACTGAAACCAATTCTTTGGTAACAGAGGCGTTTCTCGGCCAATGTAAAGATCTAAGCAAAGAACCGATCCTTTGCAAGACACCGTGGATTTATAACTACTGCTTATCTACAAGGTACCGTAAATTTTCCTTATAAATTTTGTGCATTGTTAAGCATCTTACTCAACACAACAATCATTTCGTGCAAATTTGTGTAAACGCAATTTATTATCATGTCTGTTATCTGTTTACTTTGTTGACTAACGAGGTTGCGCTATTTACTTCAACCACGTGTTGGACTAGCACATTAACTGATACGCCTACGCAGTATCTATTCATGTGCGCGAAGCGATTGTTCTTTTTGTAAAAAAATAAACGGTCGAATTGTCATTGTATTAAATTTTTAGATTTTGTTTTATTATAATAAAGTGCGTTGCCGCAATTAATGCCAAAATCGTTATTTTAATTAGTATTACTTGCTCCCGATTGTTTGATATTGTTATCTTTGGTTGGAACCGGTAGCCAAGTCTCTTAATTAATTAACAAGTGGCGCCCCCTAATTTTGTTTGTTTCGCATCTTTGCAATTTAAGCCGACAAAAAGAAATAAAAATTTTTGCTCAATTAGATACGAGAATTTACTGTTTTTTTGTTGAGTGACTGAACTCTCTCTCTAATTCTATATCCACGACGCCTACCGCAAAACGTGCTAACTGAATAGTCGCTCAAAAACCTCGATTCATATTTTTTTTTTAATAACATCGGAAGGACTAGTTTAAAGCACTCGTTTATCAATATATTTGATTTTGTTTGTAACGCTAGATTTTCTCGTTACAAGCGTGAACATCGTTTTGTTTTTAAACGTAAAGTCTCACATTTTATTTGGTCTAAAGTCATATATCCACAGTAAGATTCTGAAAACGGTTGGAGTATTAATTTTTTGTAGTGCTCTTTGTTTATGTAGGAATCGGGAAAGGGAGATACGCTGCTGAGTTTGTATATAAAAATAAAAAATTGGTCTGTAAGCGGTAGTCGATAAGCAGATTAAAACGACGAAATACTATGTACCAAAACTGTAGCGGAAAATAATTGTTATTTGTATTATAACAATCGCTAATAACTAAATACTGGTGTAAACGTTTTTTGGTACGCGATCTTAAAGGAAAGTTTTGTTTGACTGAGGTTAAGGCAACGCGGCATTTCAGACATCTAGTTTTCCTTTTATTAGCGACCCAATTTTAGATATGTGATACCGTTGACGTTGTAGTGTTCTTTATTTATGTAGGAATCGGGAAAGGGAGATACGCTCCTGAGTTTGTATATAAATATTAAAAATTGGTCTGTAAGCAGTAATTGATAAGCAGATTAAAACGACGAAATACTATGTACCAAAACTGTAGCGGAAAATAATTGTTATTTGTATTATAACAATCGCTAATAACTAAATACTAGTGTAAAAGTTTTTTGGTGCGCGATCTTAAAGGGAAGTTTTGTTCGACTGGGGTTAAGGCAACGCGGCATTTCAGACATCTAGTTTTCCTTTTATTAGTGACCCAATTTTAGATATGTGATACCGTTGACGTTGTAGTGTTCTTTATTTATGTAGGAATCGGGAAAGGGAGATACGCTCCTGAGTTTGTATATAAATATTAAAATTGGTCTGTAAGCGGTAATTGATAAGCAGATTAAAACGACGAAATACTATGTACCAAAACTGTAGCGGAAAATAATTGTTATTTGTATTATAACAATCGCTAATAACTAAATACTAGTGTAAAAGTTTTTTGGTGCGCGATCTTAAAGGGAAGTTTTGTTTAATTGGGGTTGAAACAACGCGGCTTTTTGGACATCTAGCTTTCCTTTTTTCTGCGACCGAACTTTAGATATGTGATACAGTTGAAGGCATCATTGTCAACAACTTATTGTAACGACTAACGAAGTGTTGAATTTATCAAGAGAAAACAATATAACTGTAAGTAAATTAATTGTTTACTTTGAAGAATAATGGTTTATTGTGTTTAGTGCGCATTTAAGAATAGGCCAAATTAACATAGGACGTCCGTGCGTTTTTTTGTTGTTTGTTAGTTTTGTCGTTCAAAATGAAACAAATTAGAACGGGGTATTGATTTCAAGTTGGGGTTAAAATAATATTTTATTTTAAATAAGAACCACAGTCCCACTTCGTTTTGGGAACTTTATGAATCTGTAAATAGAATTTAAGTATAATCCTTGTTAAGGAAGTTTAATGTTTGCGGTACCGCTTTTATTTTTTAGATTGCGTTTAATGTAAATGTGTTTTCGAAAAGTTGTAGATTATCTTGAATTTTAATAAAAATCAACAATTCATTCATGTTTCTTTCTTTAAAAACTTTTGGTTTTAAGTGTTTACATATTCCCGAGTTTTTTGTAAAACTTTGTGTACACTTAGAATAGATCTGGGTCGCGACCAATAAATCCTCAATAGAACGTATTGGACAAAGAAAAATACAATAGTGAGCACATGTTATGTAAATTACAGTTGTTTTGTTTAAAATGGATTTTCAGCCAACAAAACTTGAACAATCAAATAAAAATAAAATGAATCCAAAATAAAACTAAAAAAACTAGAAACTTACTAAACCCTAAAATAAAGGTACTAACCTCGATATAGAAAAAATGTAGGTAGACGAAATTATTATTAAGTACAACAGAGAAAGTAAACGAAGTAAAACAAGAAAGACACGTGCAAGAAGTTATTGTTTAAGTAAGAAGAACAAACACATCAAAAAATGAAATGAAAGACAAGATTCATGTTTGAATGATAGATGGAAGTTACAGCTTTAACGAGTTGTAGTAATTTAATTTATAGTTGCATTACCAAATGTTTGTTATTAATTATAAAAACATCCTGTGTGTTTGTATTATATATTTAGTGTTTATGCTTCTGAGACTTATTTAATTATTTACTGGCCTGATAAAGCTTCTACAATCAGAAGCGAAACGTAGCCACACACTAATCCTGTAAGTCATTACAAGCATACCTTCCAATTAAGGCCTCCAGACGTCGATATCACCATCTGGAGTTTTTTCAATGTTGTATAAAACAGTAATGATATCAGCCGCGGGTAGCTTTTTGTCGGAGAAATTAGATTTAAAAACAAAATTAAATAATTGTTCTCTGGTGGAATGCGGCCTAAACGGTAGCGAACGGCCTGGAACGGTGGCAGAAGCTGTAGGCCAGAGGTCGAGGTTGTCGTCTATGTTCGGCGTTGACTCGGTTCCGGCTCGGTGTTGTAGTTGACAATATGGCGGGCGCTGTAATACACAGATTGTGATTGTTTTTACTAGTTTAGTGAACCACAGAGAAATTAATGAACGGGTAAATGTGAAATTACATTTGTATTTAACATTAATAATTTCATGATTGTAGATCGCAATCCTTCTATAGGAGACAGGGAAAATAAAACTCTTTCAACTTCTAGTTACTTCGCGACGTAACTAGAAGTTGAAAAGAGTTTTATTTTCCCTGTCTCCTATAGAAGGATTGCGATCTACAATCATCAAATTATCAGGAGAATTCCCATTTTTCATTAATAATTTCTTTAAATAGTTGTAGGTAAATCAAATGGGATTTAAGTACGGTGGTGAGTTTTGTGATAATTACGACAAAACGAGGCACGCGTTTCTAATTTATTAAAATCGTACGATGTACGGCAATAGATGATTATGACAGATATTTACACGCGGTTGTAATTACGTTAACTCAATGAGTTTTTATAACGAATTGAATGCGTAATTTTGTTAGTGGTTTTTGAAAAGTTACAAAGGCGGTCCATGAGATAGACACCTCACGTAATGGTAACTGGACTAAGGGTTGCAGTTGTCTCGCGAAAAACACTCTCCACGTTCTAGCTGCGGTACCTAGTGGTTGATTTTTAGGGTGGTGCAATGTTTTGATCTTTTTCGCTGAATAGTAACTCTACGGACTCATATCAAGCGACGTTGGAGAGTGTAGATTTCGCTGATAGACAACTCTTTACGTTTTCTACATTTTTCGGGGCTTTGACAATCCTTGCGTTGAATAGTGACTCTACGGTCAGATTGTAGGTAAGCGGTATAATAAAGTTTAGATAATTCATAGTAATTTTTAGCTGTATCCTACTAGGTAGAAACCCTTACGTTCACGTCGGCTGGCGCGGCAGAATAAAAATAAATAAAAATTCAACAAATCAAACAAAAATAAAAATTGACGGATTGTTAAAAAAAAGAAGATTAAACAGGATTCGAATTATAAATGAAAATCACGACAGAGTTTTTATTTATTTATTTATTTATTTAACAACAACAATTACAAACTTTATGTTAGAAAATTAGACTACAGGACCGAAGTCCCAAAACAGTCTACATAATAAACTTAAAATTAACAAACAGTTTTTGAAAAATTAAACTAGCCCTAGGTAATATACTCACGCGGTTGTTAGTAATTCAACAATTTTACTTTGAAAGTTGTTTGACTACTAAATGAAAAAATATCTTTCGATTCTTTTAAATAATTTATTATATAGTGTTGCAATACGATTGATAACAAAACATTGGTACTTCTGAGTATTGGTTCTAGCTACATTGAAAAGAGTCTAACGTTATTGGATCTTGAAACAGACAAGTTAAATAACTCTAGAAGTTGAGGACAGTCTATCATACCATTCATTACTTTAAACAAGAATATTAGGCTGGCGACATCTCTCCTCATCTCCAAGCTCAAAACTCCAGCCACTTCTCTGAGGGCAGATGAGGGAGTATCTCTATCACACCTTACCTTGTTAAGTTTAAAATAAATAAATCTCATAAAATGATTTTGAACTACCTCCAACCTTTTGATCTCCTTCTTAGAGTAAGGCATCCAGACAATTGCGCAGTATTCTAATTTGGATCTTACCAATGCATAGTAAAGAGTTAAAATACCATTAATCCTAGAAAAATCCCTGGTGGTTCTTTTAATAAACCCTATCATTTTGTAAGTTGAGTTTATAATATACTCCAGGTGATCACAAAAGTGAATTTATTATTAAAAACAACTCCCAAATCTTTAAAATTAGTCACTACTTCCAGAGTTCTGCCACACAGAGTATAATTAGGCGTATCAGTCAATTTTTGACGCGTTATTGACATTACTTTGCATTTATTGATATTCAACAAGAGTTTATTTTGCTACACCACAGCGCAAGTATGTCTAGATCCTTCTGTAAGCAAATTACGTCATAAAAGATTTAATTTCTCTGTATATTTTAACATCATCCGCATAAATTAAGCAAAATACAAACTTAAAAACTGATGGAAGGTCATTAAAAAATATCAAAAAGAGCAGAGGGCCCAATTTCGAACCTTGTGGAACACCTGACAAAGGGCAAAAAGGCGCTGAGTCAAAATTTAAGAATCTAACTATACATTTCCTTTTTGACAAGTAGGAACTCAGAAACCTTAGAGTTAGGCCAGACGCCCCCATCAGGTAAAGTTTTTTAACAGCAAATCATGGTTAACTACATCAAACGCCTTAGACAAATCAGTGTAGACAACATCAACCCTCCCAGTGTTATCAATTACTTTATTAACAAAATTAGAAAAACACGTAAGATTTGTTTCAGTCGACCTCCCCTTAAAAAAGCCATGCTGATATGGACCTATTAGATGTTTAACTCTGCTCATAAGTAATTTGTAAATAATATTCTCGAAAACTTTAGCACAACTATTTAAAATGGACACAGGCCTATAATTTGACACATCACTATCAGAACCCGATTTAAAGACCGGAGTTATCTTAGCTTCTTTCCAAATACTCGGGAAAACACCTGACTCTAAAGAAAGGTTAAATATATAGCGGCGATAATTCATTTTTAATTCCTTAAGTACAAAATTAGGAATCTTGTCTGGGCCACTGCTCCTTTTGTTACATAAATCATCAAAACCATCCAAAACATCTTGAACAGACAGAGTGCCAAAGTTAAAGGGAACACCCTCCTCAATTCCCTCACAGTCCCCATTCAATGAGTTTAAATCATACGTAGGTACTTCCCTGCTGTGCACTGAACTGAAATATTCAACAAAAAAATTAGGAGTCTCTTTCCCTCGAGCTTTGGCACCCATATAGCACATCTCATCAAGTAACTTGGACTTAGACTTTAAGTTCTTAGCGTACGTCCAAAACTTACTGACATCATTACTCACACATTCTTCAACATTCTTAATGTAATCAAAGTAGGCATCATTAATTAATTTCTTAACTTTTTTCCTGATTTATTCTCAAAACAAATAGACAATTTTGTTTTTTTTTTGCAAGTTTAGATTTTATTTTAATTAACGTTATTATTTCATTTGAAAACCAAATCGGATACGTGTTTTGGACGGTTGCGGAAAATGTTTGAGCGTATGTTGGTCTCACAACAATACACCGGACGGAGTTGTTTTTCTATCAAGGGGTTCACACTTTTATACTCTGTAACTATAGCGTTGTGACGTCGAAAGGAATTTTGTTTGTCGTCAACTTTATCGCCCAACGTGTACGAAATGATAAATCGGCAAAACTAAAAAGGATGAGAGACAGTATTCCTCTTCATTGCTAAATGCCCATGTGTTACTATAGCTTATGGCTAGTTTCACAAAGCTCGATTGTATTCAGAGGTTAAAAACAATCGTTGCAATGTTGTATCCTCTAAGTTTGAGTAAATTGAATATTAATTTGAATAACATTTACAAAATTTTTTTACAAAATTTATGTTCTCGCGTTTATTCACCTTTATAACAATTTTTACACCTAAAGTTAAATACAAAATACCAATCCTTAAAGAAAAAGTAAACAAAAGATAATCCTTCAGTTAACATCGGAAAAATCCTTTAGAAAATACTAAATCATTCGTACCAATAAAAAAATTATTGCAGATTTTCTAATAAAATGTTTATTTGAAATATAAAATAAATTATTTTTCTGATAGCTTTACCGTTCCCAACCATACTAAAACTTTAATTGGCTTTAAGCACAGATAAATATATGTTTTTATCTGTGTTTTTAAGTCAAGGCATGAAACTTGATAATGTCTTTGTTTATTGTTTCGTATTGAGATCGTGTATTATTTTTTAATTAAATTTGCATTATCAATCACAATCATAAGCAACATTTTCAGAAAAAAAGGAACAATTAACAGCTCTTATATTACACTTCCCAAAAAAAATGTTAAATAGTTTTTACTCCATATCTAATTAATGCGACAGTTTCCAAACCGAAAATTCTTACACCGTTTTTTTCACTTTTTGTTTAATGATGTTATAATGAAGCAAAAAAAAGTTTATGTCCGATGGACGGCCGGCCGTCCGTCCGTATGAAAACAAGATATTAAGAAAACCACCGGTCCAATGTTTATGAAACTTTGTGCATGGATCTTATTTATAATTCCGCAGATCTGATTAAGTTTTGGGCATATTTTATGTTGCCAAAAAGGTCGTTATACTACACATATTTTTAAATTTTTTATTATTAAAATTCAATATTTTTGTTATGTGCAAATTTCAAGTAAAATCGTATGGGTTTAAATTAATCTATAAAATTATTTTCCAGTAGGAATAGATATTTGGTTAAAATGTATCTAACATCCGGTTGCTAAAGCCGAACATTTTGATATTGTTTTTGTTTTTTGTTGAGTAAATTTAATCCCTAAGAAATTACATTACTGGTTTGACAAGTTTTTTTTTGGTACATAATTATCTACCTCGTTAATTTTCTGGATCTGCGTTATTCTTATATGGCGACATAGTACAACAAATGTTTAAGCAACGTTTGTAATAGTTCAAATTGATTAACAATATAATTTGTAGTTTAAGCTTTAACTTTTATTTAAGCGGCTGGTACGAAACGCTACGGCGCAGCACACAAGCTGCTCTAGTCAATAAAGCACAAAGAGTGGCTATGTATATGACAATGGCAGTATGCAGAACAGTCTCAACTGAGGCAATGCTGGTATTAATTGGCGAACGACCTTGGGACTTAGAAGCACGACTCCGCGGAGAAAAGATTATAATCAGAAAACAAACTGAGATTGACAAGTCGATAAACCTGTTGAGTCTGGCTGAGAGAAACTTGCCGAGGCCTGACCGCAAACGTCTCCTGTACAGGAGGCTAAGTGATGTATGGCAGAGGCGGTAAAACCTTAGCACAAAGAATTGAGTTTCGTCCCTAATGTAGCCCGACAACTAGAATGTGATTGGGGTTGGCCTCCCTGTGAGGTCGGATGCGTGCGGACATGACACGGAATCTTTCAGAGTTATTTACACAGAGTCCAGTGCTTAGACTTGCCACTCTGTATGTGCGTTGAAGAAAATGAAACCTGGTTTCACTTTCTGGACAGTTGCCCATTGTTTCGGAATATCAGAAACCACGAAACACTTGGCGCCTTGGAATAGTATGACTCCGTGCGATTGGGGGAGATTGTATATACAGAGCAGAGCTGAGTCTCGTTCTGCAACATGATTGGCTCTATGATTGATAGACAAAAAGAGCTGATGGACTAGCAAGATTAAATAGACTGAGCTTGGTTGGCCCCTGAATCTATGTAGAGACACCATGTTTGCGAACAAAGTCCCCAGTGCAGCAACTATGTAAGACCATATTAAGGGAGGTTTGAAGTAGGTTCAGATCAGCGACGACGTGAAGCTCGGAAACTTCTGACTACATAACTTTTAAAGGACTCTTTCCCTTTATGTCAATATGACAACGTGACTCTAAATGTTAAATGCCCCAGATAGAAGACCCCGGAGTTTTGGACACCCCATTTGGCTGTGGATGATGCTCTCGGCCCTAGTTGTCAGGATTCTGTATTACGATGTATGCAGTCGCTGACAAAAAGGCCATTGATTTCTACAGTTCGGATGGTACCCCCGGTGGTTTAGGTCCCACGCGGTTGTGACTAATACGGTTGGTTTAAATATCATGGAATTTGAATAGGGTTTTTAATTGGAATCTTTTTGCTGGTTGCGACGGCCTAAGTATTGCGGATTTAGTTGCCAAGACACGTAACCATGTTCTATATAAATTCTCTTGCAAACAAGCCATTGACTCCTGTAGTATGGGTGGTAGCCCCCGGATCTACCGAACCCCACTCGATTGCACGATGACGCTCTCGATTTCAGTTTTTTCAGGAGACAGATTTTTCTATCACGTTTGCGTGAGCCCTGATGAACGAGCCCTTGACTCCTGCAGTATGAGTGAAAGCCCCCGGAGATACCGGACCCCATTTGACTACGGATGATGCTCTTATTCACAGTAGCCAGATCACTGAGTTGGTAGTTGTAATTATAGTTAAATCATGCCTAAGGTTTTAGGTTAACGGATTGCGGGTGCTCTTTCATTCGCATCTCTTTGTCATATAATAATTGTTGATGCCAACCCCTGTAATGACTGGCTTTACACACAGATTCTTACAGAGCGTAGCTTTGGTAATCACAGAGACGACTGGGGATAGACCCGGGTACCCATCACATAGTTAATCGGCTGTCGACCATGCGTGTGAAACCCTGTCTTAGATGAGCACTCTGCTTTGCCAAGTGTGTCTGTGTGTTGGGCCCGGTAGATAAGCATTTGTAGACCCATGTAATATGAACCATATAAATACCGATGCTCTCTGGAACGAAAGTTGCAAGTAGAAAAGTGCTGGTACCATTATACAAAACCTTGGTGTTGTCTGTTCTTGATTATGAATGTTCGGTGTACGGCTCAGCCAAGCGGTGTCATTTGAGGAAACTGGATGTTTTGCACAATAAGGACTTATGTCTAGTGTTAAGACAATTTTCAACTACGCCTATAAGAAGCCTCTACTGCGAAGCAGGCCTTTTGTCTCTATAAAGACGAAGACAAAGGTTGACTATTACATATCTAACAAGAATTTGTGCTCAGTCTAATAATCCGCTTCATAAAATTTTAACTAGTGGAAAAAGTATGTACGAGTGCAAGCCAACTGTCACAAAGTCCACTAAAATAAAAACTCGGGAGTATCTTTACGAGCTCGAAGTTTGATGACCGAAGATATGAGAGTCTGCTTTTGGGGACGTGCTTCCATGGATCCGTTTTGCACCTGTATGTGTGACGGAACTGAGGAGCCTATATCATATCAGCTCGTCTCTTTCATATATCAACGAGAGAGTGTTAGAAATAATAAAGCGTCATCCTGGTCCTTGTGTTATATATACGGACGGTTCGAAAAGGGACCAAGGAGTCGGAAATTACCAAGGTGTAGCACATTTATAGAAGCTCTCGTCATTTTCTTCTGCTTACACCGTTGAGCTCTATACCTTATACAAAGCGCTTTGTGGCTGTATAGACACTAACTCCGCCCTTTTTCTGATACTTACTGATTCATTGAGTGCAGTACAGCGCTTACCGAATCAATGGTCTTCAAAAAGACATAAAGACGTAAACGCATATATGACCTGAAACTTCCGGTTTTAAGCCTTCAAGGTATTGTCTGTAATAGGCAGATCCAAAAGCACAAAATTCCACCTCACGAAGCTTATCATGCTAAGTCTAAAGCTTTGTCAAATAAAACACAATCATTCGCACTAATTTTACTGTGAAGCAACACCAGCAAAAATAAAGTCCAAAACATTAGTATTCACAGTAGAAACGTAAATCAATTCAAATAGTAAATTATCCACAGCAAAACAGCAATGAACGCAACGTCAAGAATTCATTTTCCGCAATAGCCTTACGTTGTCGAAAATATTAAATCAAAAATGATCACACAAAACGCACCAATACACACAATCATTCACCTAGATTCGGAAATTTAATACTCCTCTACAGACGATATTTTTACCCGGAACTACCTATTCTGCAATACTGCAATATAAATTTAAGCAACGTTCTAAATAGCTTAAGTTTATTATCATTATATATTTAGGAATTTAATAGGTTTTATCAATGTCTCCATATGCAATAGACAAAAGTCAGCTAAATAAAAGATAAGGTTGAATAAACTTAAACTGTTAATAAGAGCCTCAATTAAATTAAGAATTCCCAAAATATTTGACAATTAATACAATAAGAGTTAATAAATAAAATTTATTGTAGTTGTAATTTGTATTTTAAGCCAAATTGGCATTCAACATCATATTCATGTCAAGCGGTATTCTGGTGAAGGTGTTACATCGTATAAACAACGATGTTTACCCACTTAAACACACTTCAATAAGAACACATTGAAAACTATGACGATAATGAATCACGGTGCACATTATCCTACGGCCGAACAAAAATTGTGAATGAAATTAAATAACTTGTACTACTTTTATTTTAAAAAAAGCAAAAAATTTGCGTTCTAAGCAAAGTGTAATTAAAAAAAACTAACTCAATCAATCAACAAGTATGTCTCCTAGATATTTCCAAGCAAATTGTTGAGCAATCGGCGTTAGTAACGTAAATAAACGTATTTTGACGACAAAGATCACAAGTTAAATCTGCAAGAGCAATATTTCTAATCAAACATTTAATCAAAGTAAATTGTAAATTATTGACAAAAGTCACAGTATTTAACTGTGCGTAAGTTTTATGAGTTTGACTAACCATAAGGGCCTTAAAGTCAACCGCAGCCATCGAAACTATAATTTAGAAACGTTCACAAATAAACGTTTGTCACACATTTTTACAGTATCAACTTACAAACTAACCGGTATTTAAAGCGACTAACAAATATTCATGTAGTTTATTTTAAAATCTTATCTATATTGACAAATAGTAAAATTAAACGTATTGTATTTAAAAAGAAAAATTTTGTGTTTTGTATACAAACCTCAAATTAATCAAATAAAGTCGAACATAAAGAATAATAATTCTAAACCTTGTAAACGCGCACCTTTTATGCTCCAGACTACCGGATTGAATTGTAGTTGGACTGTAAAAGGGACGTATAACATTTATAACCGGCAGCGGGTAACCGAAGAATAATGCCCAGGGTTTAACTTAAGGTTTCTATTAACAATATTTACATGTTTTAAGGGTTCCTATTTACACACGGTATTATTTACAACTTATTTTGGTTGACTTGTATATTCCGCAAGTAGCGGTCGGGAAAGCGGTGTTTCTAGGTTATAACTTCTTTCGGTGGAACTCGCTGTTTACAGAAGAAACAACGGAAGTTATAATTACGGTTTACGGTTTTATACACGACGGAAATCCGTCTTAACGGGTTCAAGATAAATGGTGGTCGTACCCGTACGGGGATGCCTGGTGGGCGAACAGTTTATTTAGGAGAAGTTTTATTCCCTGTTTTGGAGGCGGTTTTGTTGCGGTTCACTGTTTAGGGTTCGGCGGTAAGTAGGTGCTGGCTATGCGAATTAATAACGGCAGTTTTTAAGTGGTTCTTAAGCGATTAGTACGGTTTTGCGACAACCCCTGCCAAATTCAATCAGCATTTAAAGTGGTCTTTGAAAAAGCGGTTAATAGCAATAACTGGAGTTATGGTTGGACAGATCGAATCGAATAAATGTATCTTCCCAATAGTTCCGTTATAGAAATAAAAAGATTTAGTATAGCGGATAGCTTAGTATAGTTTTAGGTGGTTTACTCGAAGTGGGTTCAAGTTAGGGTGGGAAAAGGCTTATTGAACAAGACAATAAAAGTTGCTTTTTTGGCATTGCGCTTGCTTTTATAAAGGGGACTTTATCGCTAGCGGGAGAATGAGCAACGGTTGCATTGGGGTAATGTTAAGTGGGGCGATGCTCAAAACGTCTCTATTGACGATGCAAATTTTATGTCGTAAGATAATTGTTATCTTAGCGGCAAATTTGAATTATATCATTGTCGGTTACCTATCAAACGCTTTAGGAGTCGACACTGTTGTTTACTTGTAATGACGTCAAAACCGATTCTTCTGATTAATCTAAGTAAGTAATTTCAATTTGTATCTACTTAACTTCATTCAACTCTTTTGTTAAGTTGCAATACAGCCGTGATTGTTTATATACCCGTTGATTGTCCCACTGATTTTACAAACTTTGAAGAAACCACACTTCTGTTTCACGCTAGTTTTATTGATTATTAACTTTACATTCACATTTTACTACATTTGATTTCTTACTGATCACATTTCGGCTTTTTATTTCTACGGCCAGAAGGTGATTATCGCATTGTCACTTTGACACTTCTTTTTTATAACGCGTCTTCTATGTCTATTGCCCGCACCCTTACTACTGCCATCTATTGTTCTAAACCAAAACATATTCCAAACTTGGCAGTTTTGTTTAAGTTTCATTTATTATTCTCTTAAATTTGAATGAATTAATAAATTCTAAATCTTGAAGTTTTGAAACATGTTTCCGTATCACAGTGTCTCTCAAATCCCTTGCGCCAAAAAAATTTCCTCGCGCAAAATTGTTTAGTTATCTGTCATTGTTTAGATATACGCATTAATAGCAAATTTTTGGATTTCACTAATTGTTCCGTACTAGTCACATGGTTATTTAATTACCAAATAACATTATGCTCACTTCCACATACAGCATGCAGTGTTTTCAAACTTAAGCCGGCACTATTGCTAACGTTGTTATTATTAGAGCTACAGAGTCGGTTAAGTAGGGAAACTAGTAGCATTTGTCTCTCTAATCACTATGGTAAAACAGAATAAAAATCAAACTTCGCGTTCGCGAGTTATGTCAAATTGTTCTATTTTTTAAATGGGACACCCTGTGTACAAAATTCTCAATCGATAGAAAATTGAATATTGAACTAATAATGTCCCATTATTTTTATTATAAAGTCAAAAATGACAGAGCTGTTGATGATTTTTCAAATTGGTTAAGTGGGTGTGTTGTTATAACTTTGCCCTATCATAAAGTAGAAAGTAAAAGGAATATCAGACCCTCGGGTTGTCGAATAGTCGGAAAACCGTTGTTAGAGGCGGTTCGAATCTTGGTAGCAGACATTTAAAAAAATTATTTCATGATGGGGATAGATCAACAAACAAACTTTACGTTGGTTATATCCAACACAAGTGGTAAATAAAATGAAGAAAGAGGAATATCCATGAAACAAGAGGATATGGTTTATTTTAATTTATTCCGTAAACATTAGAAGAAACATTCAAATTAGATGCTCAAAAACGTCACCTTCTTAGTCCTAAGCATTTTTGAGCCCGCCTTTTAGTGGCTGTAAACTGTTTACCAGTGGAAGTTCAATTTGACATTTTAATCCCGATAACATTTATACAACAAACGATTGTAGTTTATAAAATCACAGCCACTTTAAACTTATTTAAAAAAGTTATCAATAGCTTTGTAATTTTGACTTTAGGATAAAAATAACGGGACAGTTTTTGTTCAGTATTCAATTTCCTATCAATTGAGAATATTGTATACAAGGTGTTCTAACATAACTCGCAAAAGCGATGTTTAATTTTTATTCTGTTTTCACCATAATGATAAGAGAAACAAATGCTACTAGTTTGCCTACCTACCAACTCTGTAGCTATGATAATAACGAAGTTAGCAATAGTGCCGGCTTAAGTTTGAAAACCCTGGGCGTGTGCCCAAACCACGTTTCTATTTAAAAAATGTTTATAATTGCACTAACCCGTTGATTGAAATATTGGTAAAGATAGTCAACCTTACGGGATTATGCGACCCCGAAATTTGTTCTAAACATCAGAGGTCGGTAGTATCACTTTGTGCTAAGAAAATACGTCAATTGTATTGTAGAATTTACAGAACAGTATTGCCGATAAATGTGAAATAGAAAACTGTAATTTTGCTGATAGTTTATGCTAAGGCACGACATTGTTGCCAATGCATCATGCCGTTGATTGAAATATTGGTGCATTGAGTCAATGTTGACAAACAAACAAAAACATGCGTTCTACAATATACAAGAATTTATTGATTTTTGTCGACGTACTAATTAAATGTGTGTCCTTTGTTATATATTTTTTTCTATTGTCTGTTAATTGTTCAATGTAATAATATTTATTTGTATCTTTCTTACGTAAGGTTATAACAATGGTTATACCATCATGACAAACACATATATGTACAAAGATTGTATACATACACATGTGAATAAAGTTTATTATTATGAAAAAAAACCTGCAGATTTAAAAGTATTAATTTCGTAAAGAAATCGTTGAATAACGTTCTCCCAAAAATAAAACAATTTCTTTAAATACTTTTGAAAATTCCATACTCATATATTTATTACATTAACATCGTTTATCCGTTGAAAATGTTTTGAAATCTATTAGGCTTACGCAAGTAAATTTCTAAATTTTGGTCATTGAAATTAAAATTTTTAACATAGAAACGCTATCCCTTTTATGTTGGAACGAATGTTGAATTTTCTTATATTAGAATCTAACGTACTCAACTGTTTGCATCTAAACAATATTATAACAAGCCTACTCATTTACTAAGGGTGTTGTTAAAAGTATGCAATTGTAGAATTTCTGACTAAGCCGATAAGGAATGTGACTCATAAACGATAATCCGGAAGACTCCTCGTAATACATTTGTTTCAATATGTTTTATGTATAGCATTGTATTAGGTACGTTATTATTTATGTGTAAATTGTTTGTAAATTATTACTATTATTTTAGATCAGTTGGAATTGTAATTTTTGAAACAATGTTTATAATTAATGAGCTATTTTTACTTTAATTAAACTATTTTAATTCGAAACCATGATATTTTGATACAGTTTCAAAGAGTAAAATCCTAACTTTTTATCTCTACTAACAGATAACAAAGTGTCACTTTTCGTAAATTATTTTTTTCCTCGGGAAAAAAGTGAGTACTATTTTTAACACCAAATTTCCCTCAATAATTTTTTAATTCTATTGTAATATGATTTTTCAATATTAAATCGTCATTTATTTCGTCACAGAAAAGAATAGTGTATTATACACGTATTATCCGCACCGCGTCGGGAGACAACACACCTCAAGCTAAAATCTAGTACTTTTATTTTTAGAAGTAATAGGAATAGGTTTTATTACCAAGTGAATTTTTATTTGAAGGTCTAGTGGAACCCACTTTTCCTAAAAAACACGGTAACTTGTTGGTATTATTCATAAATGAAAAATTCGTCACTTTTAATTACTAGTTAATACGTTTACTAAATATTTGAAAACGTTGCAACATTGTATTGACAAAAGTAAATTTTACGGATTGTATGTTGCGCCATTTTTACAACGGTGGAATAAATTGAACTATTCTATTTCAAGAATCGTACACATTATAACTTAGCGCTTCAGTACAGGTGAAAAAAGTAAACAAAAACGCAATCCAACATGCATATGTGAATTGCATCCGTGATACAAGCAAATACAAGCGGTTGACTATCTTTACCAATATTTCAATCAACGACTAACCTCAAATAACTTTAGCATATTTTAATATAATCTAAAATGCTAACTACTACATTTAATTAATTACAGGAATGAAAGTTCCTTGGCTAATCAAGGACCTGCAAACATTCTGGATCAATCTGATATTGCATTAATGACTTGAAAAACTTGATTTCTTAGGAATCTCATTCGAACCTACAAATATAGCTAGCCAATAACAATCTAGCATCTACAAAAAAAAACTCAAGTGCACATTCTTGATTCTTACGGTTAATTAGATGCAATAGAAATAGTAGGTCGAAAAGCTAATTTTTATAAGAAGGAAAATATTACGTTGGTAGCCACATACAAATTTATAATTAAAGGTTTTAATAGAGCAGTGTCATTAGTTTTACTAACAAGCAAGTATGAAAGAAAATGGTGCGGTCGAGCAGGTACCAACCTAAAGAGAACTCCTCAAAGCTAATATATACAGATTTGCACGTTACAAGCTCTTTTTGTTTTTTATTGCAAAACGTAATTTTGTTTCAGTTATTTGTTTTTACTATTAGTCCAGTTACACTGGCTTAGAGATTATTCGCCTAGTTGCAAAAAAATTTCCATATAGGTAACATTAAAGATACATTAATTTCGAAAATGTACTAGTATATTTAATAACACATTAAGCATAAATTGCAATAAATATTATAATTAAGTAATAAAATCACAATCAACTTTGTCAAATTAATCAATCAATTAAGAAAATGCGAATTAAATGATACTGTGCGCTTGAGAGTTGTGCTCCGAATCACTTTACGCTACCCGCCAAGAATTATTGTTGTTATTTGTAATGTAATGTACAATTACTTTAGATCAAAATATTCTTTAGTTACCGATTAAATAATAACAATGTAAATTGTTTAAATCTCCGCTTCCTAAATAAACAAATAACATATTTTTTTAATTTACATGTTTTTAAAACTAATCGATTCCATTTATTCTGTTTCATTTGCTTGCTTAATATTTTCAATTGTTTATAACACAAACTCATTTTTTTCAACAAAAGTTTTAAGACTTATTTTTAAACTTATGGAAAAAAAATACAGACGAATAAACAATAAAATCCGCAATTAATTGTTAATAACTTTTTTACACTATTATTCCGAAGCAATTTGCATATTTTTTTGCAGGCTGGCGAACAGTCTCCAAATTTCTTTTTCAGCCAGGTTACTGAACACTACAATATAAACTTTGATACAGCTTTTTGATGATTTGATTATACATCATTTTCTGATTCTTTAGCATCCAAATTAAAAAAAAAAGTAAAGACAGGATGATTTACCCTGCGTTTCCCTTGACTACAGGTTTTTCCGCTAATTAGATGTATTACATCAAACAGATAAATTAATTAGTTTGAAAAAAATTTGTTTTTTTTTCAAATTTAAATTATTCTGTTTTAAGTTTTCAATTTCAAATTTAGTCAAAAGGGCAAAAAGAATTTAATAGAAGACTTCTATTTAAATCGGAAAGAGAGGAAAGTGTGTTCCCACACAGGTTGATCCATAATAAGCACCTCGCCATATTCCTGGTCGGTTTGGGGAATGGATGATATCGTAAATCCTTAAAATATTTTGATTTGAAGTGCTAGAGCAATCCTTATAGTAACACTTTGGCATTCTGGAGTGTACTACTAAAAGGAACATTTTAATAAAGAATAAAAGTTAAGAGTATAGTCTTACCTATCAACAGGTGTTACAAAGAAATCAAATGGGCCAAATCAAGCAATAGCAAGTAAAGACGAACAATAAAATGTTGTTTAGTCTTGTAAAAGACTGTTTTTATAATAATAGATGCAGATATAAGAAAGACAAAATATAACAGGAACTAAACACACGCACGAGACAAAAAGCAAGAAAAGAAGGTTAGGTTAAGATTAGTCGTTACCACTACATTAGTTTTAGAGACATTTCATTATATTTTAGTAAATCAAGGGTTTTATTGTCGCATAGTTGCCATAACTGTTAAAACGAAACAGAGCTAGGGTAGAACTTTCCTCTCTTTCCGATTTAAATAGAAGTCTTCTATTGGGTGTAATTTTATTCAAAATTACGTACTTGAAACTATTCAATTGACTAATTACGTTCAACATTGTACTTTGTGTAAATTATTGATAAATTATTGATTACGTTTTAATTAATTAACGTACAGAAAACGTTTCAATGTATCCTTCGAACTCTAAACTTCTATTATACAAGGTGTCCGGAAATTATTCGCAAAAACTTCGGGTACTAATTCTAGAGTAAAAATAAAGGCCACAAGTTTCTATAACATTTTTTCGAAAACTCAAAGGTAAAGGATCTACTGCACTTTAAAGTTAGGATTTTTAAAACATTTTTTTTTTTAATTTTTTTTTTTTCAAAACCGATTAATTTGAAATTTGGCACGCTGATTACTCATGCTCATGCACATAAACGTCCAAAATTTGACGTTCATCCATCAAGCTTAAAGGGCTGGAACCGTCCCTGTCATGCATTTAATTGCTCGAAACTTTTTGCTTTTGACTTTTGCTAATTTCATTTACATGGAATGCAAGATCATTTAAAACACGCAAAAAAGTTTACTTGTTTCACCTTTAAATCGAGCCGTTTTCAAGAAAAACGACTTTAAAGTTTGTCTTGCACCAGTATACATGATACTATTTATTTCATTTTTGACATTTCAACGAAGTGTGCCTTGAGAACAAAATAATGCTATGCGTTCCTATGGGAACAAAAGTCATAATAATATGAAAACATTCTCGACAGATTATTAGTAACTTCTTTTAAATAAATTCAGTTGGTGAATTTAAATTTAGTAAAATGGATAACACATATTTCAACAATGAATTAAGGGATATGCACTATTATTACGGTGTAGCTGGTGGGAATGCGTCGTAAGCAAAACGCTTGTATGGTGCAGCATTCCCAAATAGAAGGATTCCGCAATCAAGACTATTTAGTATTATCCACACCAGGCTACGAGAATTCGGATCTTTTAAACGGAGACATTCTGACGCAGGTCGACAGAGACGAACCCGAACGCCTCAAGTTGAACGAGGCATATTAGAATACATCAAAAATGATCCTAAACTTAGTGTAAGAAGAATTGGTGCTCAATTGGGCAATATTTCAAAAAGTTCAGTGCACGAGGTATTACAAGAACAACTCCTTCATCCCTACCATTGCCGAAAAGTTCAGGCCTTGAGTCCTCAAGATCCTATGGCTCGAGTGCGCATGTGCAATAGGATCCTTGATATTTACAACGACGATGAAAACTTTTTAGGGAATTTGTTCTTTACTGATGAAGCTGGATTTGGACACGATGGCGTAATAAATCTACACAATGAACATTATTGGGCTGATGAAAATCCTTATGCGACAGTGGAACACAATTTTCAAAACAAATTTTCCGTTAATTTGGGGGCTGGCATAGTAGGAGATCATTTAATCGGGCCTAGGCTGAATAGTAAGCCATACTTAGATTTCTTAAGAAATCAGTTGCTTGTTCTGTTGGAAAATGTGCCCCTTTACCTTAGAAATTTAATGTGGTTGTTACAAGATGGAGCTCCTCCACATTATGGCGTAGCTGTAAGGAGATTTTTAAACGTTTCTTGACAGGTGGATAGGACGCGGTGGGTATGTAGAGTGGGTTCCTAGATCGCCAGACTTAAACCTAATAGACTTCTTCTTTTGGGGCCATTTAAAATTCTTAGTGTATCAAACGCCAGTACACAGCGTAGAAGAGTTAAGGGAGCAAATTATCGTTAATTTTGAAGCAATTAAACAAAAGGGGGAAATTTTTTTTCGAGTTTGTCGTAATTTTTTGAGAAGACTTAATTTGTGCATTGAGGGAGACGGGAGGCAATTCCAAAAAATTATTATTAAAAGTGAAAGCTGTCATTAATATTAAATTGCGAGGTATTGAGATGCCCAAAAATTATTAATAATTATTCTTAGTTTTTGATTAAAAAATAAATAAATAATTTGTTATTTCAAAATGTCTGTCTTTGATCTCATAGGAGTATAAAACGCTGTATAACATTTGTTCTCAAGGCACACTTCGTTGAAATGTCAAAAATGAAATAAATCAGTATCATGTATGCTGGTGCAAGACAAACTTTAAAGTCGCTCGAAAACGGCTCGATTTACAAAAGGTGAAATAAGTAAACCTTTTTTGCGTGTTTTTAAATGATCTTTCATCTCATGTAAATGAAATTAGCAAAAAGTCAAAAGCAAAAAAGTTTCTAACAATTAAATGCATGACAGGGGCGGTTCCAGCCCTTTAAGCTTGATGGATGAACGTCAAATTTTGCAAGTTTATGCGCATGAGCATGAGTAATCCGCGTGCCAAATTTCAAAATTAATCGGTTAAGAAACAAAAAATTTTTTTAAATGTCTTAAAATCATAATTTTAAAAAATACCAGATCCTTTACCTTTGAGAGTTTTCGAAAAAATGTTATAGAAACTTGTGGCCTTTATTTTTAATTTAGAATTGCCATTAATTTCCGGGCACCCTGTATAAATTCGCTATTTCGCCTCATTATATCATCGAGCTTTTCTTTTTTCCTAATATTTCTAAATGCTTTTTCAACCAATGTAAACTACTTACTTCAGTTGAATGTTAATTTTTTTTACGAAAAGAAATTGCTATATTAAGACATTTCATTTTAAAGTGTATTTATGAGAAAAACAGTGTGATGCATAAAAGCAATATATTTTCAGAGACTGTTTTTCTATAAATGGTTCTTGTAAAAGTATATTCAGTAGAATCTATAGAAGAAATAACAAATGTGTTCTCGTATTTCATACACTTGTATTATTTGCACGTCTATTACTCAGTTTTATGCTGGCACGCATTTATTTAAAATGTTTTCTGCTTTGAAACGCAAATGTGTTGACAGAACCTTGCAATATTATTTAAAATTAAGAACAAGAACTCTTACTCTGTAGACGCATTACGGCGTATTAATTATTAAGTATTTCCTATTTGCACACACAAAGAAGTGGGTAAATTTACGAGAGATACGAGAAGTAGCAGTGATGGTGTATTATTAAATTAGTTATATAAGCAGTGTATTGTTGAACGAGAGGAATTGTGACACGACGAGGCGAATCAAGGAGGGTCACAATGGAACGAGTTCAACAATAGACCACTTACATAACGATATTTCTAAGTGTATTATTAATTTAATAAATATCGCTAAATACAGTGAACTTTATAAACAGTATGCTGCTAAAATAATAATAATATAATTTAATTATTGTAATTCAATAATAAATATTAATGGAACATAAAGAAATAGTTTAACATAAATTATAAAATACTGCAAAAGATAAATAAACTAAAGGAGGTAGATTTCGTCCAAGGAGGTTTGTGAAGGTAGGGTTCTAAGGACACTTGCGCGTTTCCTCTTTGGATACGTTGCGTGAGGTATGACTTGGATTTTGGTTCTCCTATGAGATCCCGCAAACGGTAACCAAGATGAGTTACAAACTGTAAGGTATCATCACCAAAAGATCTCAAGGTTTCTACTACGAAGGGAACGAAATTATATGCGTCATTTCCTGGAATCTCCTTATATTTTTATCGCTTGTTTGAGGCGGCCAAATTAGAGGCACCACGGGAGACTTTGGCAACAACGGCGATGTTAGATGGAAATAAAGTGTCCGTGCACGTAACGTCTCAAATTAAAAGCTTTACACTTGTCCAGGAAACGAGAGACATTCCATCTGCTCGTTTTCCATCATTCCTACAAATACTTAGTTCCAAAACAAAGAGAATGTAAGCAGAACTAAGGGCTTTATAAATGATTGAGTTGAGCTCTGAATGTCTCGAGCGACACTGAGTGGGCAAGAAAGACCATGAGATCCTATCGCTGTCACTTGTTCTTCACAGGTGAGGGCGGCATATATTACATCCCAGACGTAAAGCGGTGGCAATTTGAAAGGTTGTATTATCCAAGAGGGTATCTACTTTGAAATTAGGGATTGCATCTAACACGCACCTGACTCCGGCAATTTCACCGCTTTCCATTGAGCTCTGTCGATATCAGAGATAGGTTTAACCATGGAAAGGAAACGAGTGAGGCGTCAGATTTCTTAGCTTGTCACATCCCTTTAGTGCCTGATTGACCCCAGCAATCGGAGGCTCGTTGTTAGACGTTAGAATAAGTAATTGAACTAAATCCAAAGCTAAAATAATAGATGCGAGAAAAGCAGGGAGGTGTATGTCCTGTATTTTTTGAATTCCTAGACCACCATAGGCAAAGCAGCAATCCGCAAATGTTGTGCAGAGATTTGTAGATTTGTTATTGTCTGTATGATTTGGTAAAACTCTTGATCAAATACGTCAATATGATCTTGAAAATTAATGAGTGAAGTTGTTCTAAGGAGATAATTCAATTTTGAGGTTCCAATAGCACATTTTAGTAGCAAATAGGCCGTGTGAAAGTTAAAATCTTTGATTCTTGAAGATAAGCTTTGTAATTCGGTGAGTTTTTGTTCTAAGATGTCTTCGGTGGCAGAATCTAACAAAGGTGCTCCCAGGAGGGTAAGTTGGTCAGAGATAATTTTGATTTCTGAACATACTGAATTAAACGACTAAATGATTTCAGGATTTAGGTTGAATAGAAATAAGAGCTCACATTTTCCAGGGTTAATTTCTAGTCCTAAACGTCTGCCGGCACTAATGACGTTGGTTAGATCGGTTATGACAGATTCAGGTGATCTTCCAAGAGTACCGTCGGCGAGGTACCACGCGTTGAACTCTGAGGTTAATTCCTTAATTAGGTTGTGAATAACCAGGCAAAAAAGAAATGGTCCATTTCGATCCCCTTGTTGGGCTCCTACTGCTGATGATATTTTGTCTATCCCGTAGAATAAGATGGACTCCGAGCTGTAGCATTGATGGAAGAAGTGAAACAGCTTAGGACAAGTTGATAAAGTCTCCAATAGCATATTATTATTTTCGATTGAGTTAAACAATAGCCTCACACCCTCTTTTGGTGCCAAATTCTAACTGAATTGGTCGAAGGTAGTTTCCGACTTCTTCCCTGACTGAGTTACTAGCTAATTTTGCTGCAATGCGTATTCCCCCATCTTTTTGGTTATTTCGTTAAAGCTGTGAGTGACGCTCCGAAAAGAATAGGCGATTTACTCTGCCAGATACGATTAGTTTGACAAGTTTTGTGACCCATGAGAGCAATCTGCTTTCTTCTACAGATGAGTTTTGTAAGATGAGGTCTTTCAAATGCTGAGGCCAAAGACTATCCGTTCCACCTGGGGATCCACACAAAAAACTGAAAATTGCGTGTTGAACCATATCTATTTCAAAAACAATCGGAACAATGAAAGCAACAAAAGGTGGTATTTTGAGATCCCTTTATGGTTTGGGATGTTTTGACTGTAGTGAAGCTAATGTGTTTTTGTTGTACGGGGTGATAGAATCACTGGTTGAAAGCAACTTGATTGCTCCTTTGAAATCACCGTCATCTATTTTGACTTGGACAACTTTAGAAAAGTTAAGTAAATGCTTCTTTTTAGAGTTTAAAATTGAAGGGTGTGAGGGGTTTGATAAGTTAAACTTGACAGCTGTTCCTAGACCTTCTTTTTACTTCTTAATTGGCACGCGGAGGAAATAATAATGAATAACAGTAGCTCATTTCAGGCAAACGTCATTGATTGAAACACATTTCTCAAAAGGGAGGACAAGGTATGAGCTGCAAGTTTTCTCGCTAACTTTGGGATTTTTTTCAATACTGAAACTGATGTTTTGAAATGCTTTAGGTATTCAATTAGCTTCTGTATAACTTGACCCTCTTTGTTTTCTGAATCGAGGTCATTGTTCCCCAATTTGTGTTTTCTTGACATGTGAGTATTCAGTCCCCTACGAGTAAACGGCAAGGTGCAATGAGGACAGGGTATCTTAGCTTTGTTGGAAGGTTGTTGCGCACTAGACATACTGTTTCCTATTGTTGCTGTCAAGGAAACAACTTTAAAGCAAGAGAAAGTAAAATCCTTCCAAAGACAAGAAAATCCAAAAATGGTGGTGGAGGGGGTCAGGTTGGGATGGCCGTAACTTGAGAAAGGCAGTCGTACTTAATTAGATAACTTATACGTAATTATAATTTACGTATACCGTAATTCGCAATGCTAGCGAAGTTCACAGAACAACGAAACAAAAGCACGTAAAATAGAAGTTTGACTTAAATTACAGTACCTGGAAGAAAGTTGTTATTGTTCTCGAGTAATTCATGACCATAGAAGCAGACGTCGACCGTGGTTTGACGGTCTAGCCACGGCAAATTGTAGAATTTGTCTCCGTTCAAACAAATTTCGTTCCAAATCCAAATTCTCGTGCTGGGTAAATGATTGACCTTTGTACCACCGACAACGTAGTTGCGACGCCAACGGTCCAAATAAAAGAAAATATAACTTCTCTAGTTATTTTGTACTGCAAGGCACGGTAATTTTAAGCCCCAGAATACGTCTAATTCGAAAAGAAAAAGAATATCGGTGAGGATACCGCTACAGGTGGGTTGAATGGTAACTTACGGTAATCGACCAAAACAAATGGAAAATCTTCTTTAAGATATATTAAGCGTACTAAAGATTGGTTTAACGAAGCATTACAACTTAAAATAAATAACAGATTACTGCAGATGTAAAAGAAAATGTCGGATAAAAAATACCTGCACGTTCCAGATAACAAAGAGCAGAAATAATCAATTGACAACCACGAAGACTGCGGACAAAGTAAATGAAAACGTCCAGTTTCCTTACCAAAAAAAACATGGCGTCGAATAAAACGATAGAACAATGGAGCTGCCATCTATCGGCGCTCGGAGAAAACAAAAAAAGAACTTGTTGTACAGTAATACAAATACATCCTGTAGCAAAATATAGAAAGAACTCCATCAAAATCGACATTATCATTTTTACATCCGCATGTTGTAACATTTGGAACGCGGATAACAAACAGGTATCGCATACGCAGCACTTAGTATGCTATAACTATGTTCTACAACCTACGCAACATTCATTCATTTATGTAAATATTACATCTCGACTACTGTAAGTAAAAAATAATCAAGACATCTAAACCGATTACACGCCAGTTTGTTACATTTTAATTTTATGAACCAAATAAACGTATGTCGTGAGTAATATGTTACAACAAATTGGCGATCGCCGAATTTTCTGATTGATCGATAAAACTATTACTTTAATTCGAAAACGATTACTTTAATTAAATTTTTGAAAAATTGGTTGATGTTATATAAATTTCGAGATGATTTAAGAATTTTCCATGTAATCTGCTACGCTGTTTGGTCTGAATCTACCGTAAGTGCATTTCTCTTTCATTAACTTTGTGTAATTTCTAAAACCACTTGGGTTTATGTAGAGTTTTTTCTTGGGGTGCTTTTCTTAAGGGTGCCAAACCAATACATCATACCCTTTTTATAGAATATAATTATCTTCACAGTCAATAATACTCAAGTCCACAACGATTGCATACAACTCCGCAATCCAACTGGTTGCAATAATTGCTGTGGCACAATTGGGTGTTTTGATACATCTGAAGAGGATCTAAGACAACAACTTTTTTGTCTGTTCGTACTTCAAGAAGCCCCATGTATTAACTCCGAAAATCTGTCGACTTCGTTGCATTACCAGCTGGGGGAGCATAACTTCAGGAATTATTACACTACACCCAGCTAAGTTTAATAGGTATGTTAGTATTTGATTTATTCGAACTAGTTTGCATGCAAAATGTAACGGCATTAAGATTTGTTATTCAACCTATGTTAATACTCGGTGGTACATTCAGTATTGCGTCTAATTTGATCGGCTCTTTGAGGACTGAAAACAATAGCTTGCCTACTGAAAATTAAAACCAAAGATATCCTGTTTGTCGGTTTTATTTGTTTCTCACTCAACAGGTGGCGTCTTGATAAAACAGCGGTCTACTTTCATTTTCCATAATATGGACCGTCCCACTCACTGATGCCGGAAACTAGCTGCTCTATCTAAATTAATTTTTTTAATCTACCACAATTTACAGATCAGTATCCTTGAATTATAGAAATATTTATTTAATTATAGATATATGTTTTTGTACACCATTACAAGTTGTACAATGACTTAGGTTAATGGGCAATTAAAAACATAGTTGCATCGGTTTAAGAGCTGTTTAATCGATTACACAAATAATACGACATACACAAAAAAATATATCGGTAGCAATACAGAATATCGTGCTCTCGGTGGTATTCACACATATAATTATAAATTAATTAGCGACACAGCAAACAAGTAATAGACAAAACTCGATAACCGTTGTTATTGAGTGAGACGGATACCTTATCCTCCTTGATCGTCAGAACTTACTCCACTACTATACACACAAAGCGTGTGGATTCAAATGTAACAATGAGTAATTTAACTTTAAGCGCCACCTTGACTAAAAACGTACTTCATTAAAGCAGTCAAGGTTACTTTGATAGCAATACAAACAAACAGAATAAAAAACCGTCGAGTACAAGTAATTGACACACAATTCTTCGACATTAACGTATAGTTACCTGGAGATATAGTTACTTAACTAGAATTACATACGTGTATCGTTTATTAAGGTGTCCTTTTGGAGCGTTAGACATCAACAGTTCCCAGTTATAATTAAAAAATGGTTTGGTACTTGTAGTTGGATTGTTCGGATACACACGCTAAAATTGAAATAGCTGCAAAATAAAACACTGATGGCGGCACATTATTAAAGAAAAGCTCTTTACGGTGTTAAGATGAGACACCTCAAAGCCGCTGATCCCCGCTATCTTGCGTGACAAAATTTTAATCGGCACCTCTTAACAGCATAGGTTTCTTTCCGCATATCATTTTGAGTAAGGATCGAGAGGTTAATCCTTCCAATTACAACAGCATAAGGATGGAACGGTTCCAGAAGACAACTCACAATTTCTGGACGTAATCAAATCTCAACAGACATCAAGCAAAGTAATCCCTGAAAATACGAACGAACAAAGAAACTGTAATAATTAGAGAAACCGAATGAAGCAAACTATTCAACACGTGTTAAAATATAGGTCAGTAAGCTTACCTGCCAAAGTTCATTCTAAACAACTTTGGATTAATCCATCACTTGTGTTTAGAATTTCTTTTAGCAGTTTCTTTTTTTACAAAACACGACTGTTTTTGTTGACAGTCACACCAAAAAGAAAAAAAGTAAAGCGACCGAAATTGGATTTAGACGTTGACCTTGTTCTTTTAAACTTGCGGTAAGTCGTAATAAGCAAAGTAACACGTACGCAGGAAAATCTTAACGTTAGAAAAGTAAAATCTAGAATCAGAAGAAGACCAACATTCGAGAATACGTTCATCCAGCAACACGATAACCAACAGGTTTAACTACAATTTTTTTTATATATACCTACAACATAAACCGAAAAACGAGCGCCACTGCTCCCGCTACGCTTGCTGCAGCTCCAACCGCCGCCCGAAACACGTTTGTCCACGACACCACTCCAACCACATTCAACCTTCTACGATTACGCCCGCCAACGCTAAGCGTTTCAACGCTGCGTCGGCACCAACATTCGCCTTCTGCATTTGCAGATGTAACTTGGGTTGATAGACCACAACGAAAATCGTTTCACCAACTCCATCGCCCAACACACAACCACCAAGATGAAACGCAACACTGCAACATCTACGAACTAGCAATCAGAAGACATGACGACCAAGACACGTTTTGTTACTACGTAGCTGTCAACGCACCCGCACACACGTCACGGAACACACAGATTCAAGTTTTCGAAGTTTATCTGGGCTAGAGCTCTATGCTCGCCCACACACGTCACGAAACTTGCGACGGGTGGTTCTGACGTCCATTCGCCTGTCGCATCCAGGATGCGCAAAGCAACGAGCTCGTGCACAGAACACAGCACACGTCACGCACAAACTCATCTCTGAAGTACCAGCAACAACAAACCTTGCAACCACAGGATCCGCAGCAGCAACAACGACAAAACACAGCACCAACAAGAGCGCCACATTTTTTTTTACTTATCTTCGCGTAACAACCTCCAACATACTTTATCGTAAGTCAATGCACTAAAGAGGGACCCATATGGGGTTGCCGTCTTTAATCCCATCGTAATTGACATTATCATTTAATAATGATTCGGAGCCACATAAAATACCTTTTAACATTACGGTCAATAATTGCCTTTATAGTTTCAAAGAATTAAAACTGATTTGGAACCACAAAAACATTTTTGAACAATTACGGTCAAGAATAAAGCAAAATTGTAAAAATTTTAATAGATAGCTAAGATGCTCACCATTTTCCTAAACAATTTTTAAGTTTCACTTGTCAACAATAAATGTCTTAAAACCCGGACATCTTTTAAGGATCGGTGTCAGAAATATAACAAAACTGCAAACTTAATAATAAATTTTAAAACTCCTAGTGTCGACTCATGTTAACGATCACATATGTACAAGTAAATGCATTCGGATTAAACAAATATGTCGACAGATGTGTAAAAGCAGTTTACATAAGTCGATCCTTCAATAATTATATGTAAAAATAACGAAGGATGGTTGAAGTGCACACGATTTTCCTCAAATTTTAATCTGTAAAGAAATTATTTCAAACTTAAAATCATCATTCAACGATCACGCCCAGTAATCCTGCAAATTTGTAAAAATTTTATATTTTATAAAGTTGTTATAAACTACCTACAACCAAAAAACATCTATCAACCGTCAAGGCCGGGAATAGAACAAATCCTTAATAATTAAAGAAATCGACTGAGAAGTACAAAATAAATTATTTTGTTGATTCAATAAAACATTCAAATTCCTTAATAAGCCGATTGCAACTTCTAGTGCTTCGTGCTTTTGTAACATGTCTGAATAGTAGTTTGCAGTAAAGTAATTTTGCCGTCAAATGTGTAGACAGTTACAAAAGTTGATTATTCAGTCACAAAACATCAAAAACTGCACCAATGCACCAGTGCAGTTTTTGGTGTTTTTCTGATGGTTAAATAGACGCTGCAGTTGGTGTTCCTTTCTTTGATTCGGTCATTAACCAAAAATTAATTTTCGGAAACTCAATGTAATTTAGTTAGACTTTTTCAGTATTTCTTTACTTTTTATTTTTATAAACATTAAAATTAAATTATACGATAAAGTCAGTTAAAATTTAAAACTTTTAGAACTTTTGCTCGTGAGAGTTTTTAGTTTCATTCAAACTTCAACTTTGTATTTTCTATCTGATACCTTTGAAAATAAAGCAAAAACACAATTAGCTAAAAAAACTGATTAAAGTTGTTGAGATAAAGTAATTACGAAACTAATTAAAACAAAAATAAGATCAACGTAATAGACAGTTTATTAATTACATTAAAAATAGTTCAACGTACATAAGAAATCTAGATATTTTATTATGAAATTGTTGTAATAATTTGTTTAAAAAAATTTGCATTTAATTTTTGTATAAAGGGTTGAGACGTTTTTTTTTGTGTATACGATAAATGCACCTTTTAGTAACATAAGAATAAATTTTTCTTAGTCGAAATTGCGCCAGCTGCTAGGCAACTAATTTTGCGCACGTACCTTTAAGGCGTTTTCCCTACTTTGCGGTTTGTATCTGAACTAAAAAAGCGCTGTCTACTTTCCTTTTGAAGACAGACACTGACGTGACAAGTTGTTGTTCGCCTACGAATTGGGAAAACTTAATGAAAAGAATTTAATTACTTCATTAATTTGATAAACCCCTTTGAGAGCTCTCTCAAATTCTGAAAGGATTGGCGTTAGACCGCCGCGCTGTCACATTGTAGGTTGAATCTTTCAAATATTTCTGTAAAAACTTTTTTTTTCTCTACCGCCATTTTGTTGGGTTATAGGCGTTCTACGGATGGGATTTATGGTAATTAAAATTATCGGAGATGCAAGACTATAAGTTTTTGGTTGCTTAAGAATCGATCCAACCACTTAGCGGAAAGCGAATGTTAAGTAGCTGCTACCTACTGATTGCGATTCCACGATCAAGGGTTATCACAGCAGAGAAACTGGAAACCTCACGAATTGTCTTTTGAGGCCAAGTTGAATATTCATTTTAAAATACTGTCTTCTGTCTGCTGCTACCTACTTCTCTACTTATACGTGTATCCTAGAGTACGAATCTGTCAAACCTGAGATTGAATTCGACTGCACGACCCCAGATAAGTTGCATGCTTTAGTTAATAAGTTTATCTTTTAGGCGTTATTGTACCTGTGTTTCGCTGTGGATTTGACATCCTAACTTTTGCGCATTGCTACTCGTTTTATGTTTGAATGACCTTTCGAAACATTTATTTATTGTGTTTGCGCCATTTAATCTTTCTGAATTTGTCGGCAAGCACCGGTGTTCTGCAAACTGTTACTATGTATAATTAATGTAAATAAGTGCCACACGTGTTTGTGTGTGCAAGTTGAGAACCATAAGCGTAGATACTATCGCGTCAAGCATACCTTTTTCTTGACAGTTTCAAGTTTTTATTGTTAGATATAATTTGATATAATTATTCGTTAATTACTGTTTATTATGTATACAATGATTTAGTAGTGATTATTCATTAATTATTTTTCATTATGTGTACAATGGTCTAGTCACTTCCATGTGTAAAAGCAAAATTATATTTCTATCATTTTACGGTTTGTCTTCCTAGTTTACCAATTAGCTACAGCACATTTGGTTAGGTGGCGCTTTCTCATTATATTTTCTACAGTGTGAAAGCCTTCGATCTAATTACTAATAAGTACATCCACGATACCTCTGCGACTGACGAAGCTGCCGGCAAGGTTTTTAACATTGCTTACTAATTTTTAAGTTTGTTTACAAATAAACCGTAACAGAGTTTGTAAATTTATGGTTTAATTGACGTGATTAATTTATCCCATCCCACTACGGAGCCGCTGGAAAATGAAATTTTTAATCGATTCTTTGAACCTTGAGTTCACTTTTAGTCCGTTAAACAGATTTGCATTTCCGACAAAGTTGTAAATTCTCCCTGGCAATTGTACATTTTGTAGGTCTTTTCAAAGGTATTAAAAACGATTTCGTATTCAAATAGGTCATTAACTCCTGTTAAATACATCTATTTGCAATACAAATTTATTCACATTTTCTTCTTTTCTGTCATGTACAATGGCCTAATCAAATCTAATCCTACCGCTTTAAATTCACTCTGTCCTTTAGAAGGAGTATTGGTGGTACTGCGGAAAGTTTAACTGTGAATCTGAAACACTTTCCCCTAATTTTGCAAATTGCTCTTCAACATTCAATACTCTAGTAGTTTTTTCTTAATTTTACCATCAAAAACTGAGCACCGGCATGGCAACTGTGGTTGTGGACTTCAACTCTAAACAGTAGATAGCAGAAGAACTGAATGTTTTGTATGTCACTCTTATATTGGTAGGTAGGAGGATTTTACCCAATTTGCTGGCGCCCCTGTATCACCTTTATGAACTACTCTCGTCTTCACTGAAGTTAGTCGGTGCCCTCCAAATCTTCTCAAGCGACGTTTTTAATAAGTTAAGGTTAGTAACAATTTTAAGTAACGAATTAGAGTTACGCATCGTATGAGCCTTAAAAGACAATTGACTGTCGTGGGTCTATTTACAAAAATGCGCAACAAATTTTGACCTACGTTTATTCCACACACGATTGGAAGCTTTTTGTTTATCGTTACCTGTTAGTCCAAATCCTGACCGAGCCAAGATTCTCCTTTCCTCACATTCAACTTTTTGTGTAAGAAAATTCATTAAAAAATTGAGCTAATTCTTGGGTGAACCTTTTTTGATTCCATATCTTAAATAATAAGATACCTTTGCTAGGTCACTAATAAGTTCTTGAGCAAATTAGACTCAAAAAAAATTTTTGAGATAATTACATTTTTCTAATGAAATCATATAATTTTTGACTACTAACCCTAAAGGTTTTAAGAAATACACCTGCATGCAAAATTTCTCATTTCCAAATTTAGACTTTAAGACTTTGATCAATTTTGAATAGTTTCCATTCCTCTCCACCAGTTGCAGAAGTTCCTGGTACCAATGACTGCACTAAATATTTTTATACATCTTTTCAAATTAACCACTTGTTCAATCCACTATTACACTCTTTCAACTCACTTTGGTCTTTTGATCCATGGTTAGTCCTACTTAATTTGACGCCGTTATTTTTTCCTTTTGACCCACACTAACTCACCTCAGGAGACAAGTCCTGAGTCATTGGGACAATAATAAGATTAAAATATTTATCACATTTTACTTTAATATTAGTAATTTTCTCGTAGGATTCATCACACATAATATTTACTCGTCTACTTTTCCTCTTGTATCTTTCCTTTCAACATCCCATTGAGTATTTGTTTATTTAATTCATTTAGTTTTTCTGAATAAATATCCAAAAATCTCAACTGTGTCTTCAATTCTACCATTCATCAACTCTTTTCCAAATCACCGATATTCTTTAAAACTATTAAGCGTTTCAGTTTCAGTTTTTTTGTGTTGCATTTTCACTTTCTTGACAACAAAATAGTCGGGGTCACCAAAAGTATTAACAAAAAGCTACTAAGAAAAACGTCTAGCAAACCTACTCGAAAATATACACCAAAAATTTTGTTTACAGTGTGGAGGTTTCTTGTTTACAAGACAAAAACTGCACACTTCTAACTGATTAAAATAAAAGCATTACAATTTATTTTTGGCGTCTACTCTTTTGGTCAATCAATACAAGCTTTTGTTTATGTAAAACATCATACCACAAAAAAATAAATTAGTATGGCTATAGTTTGATGACAATGTCTCTCGTAACGATGGGTAAATTTTCCGACAAATGCTATAATATTATAAGTGGTGATACGTATTTTTTTGTTCGGGAAGTTGAGTATCTACAAAAACTAAATATGGTGTGACGGTCATTTTTTGCTATTGATAGGAATTCAATTTTTAGCGTCATAAAATTGACTTTAAATAGAATACTTGCCTGTAGCTTAGGCAATTGAGGTTGCGTCCGTGCATTCCCAAAACAAGTACAAACATTTATAGGGATTTTGCAACTCTACTGTTTCCGACCCTGAAAGTTGGTGCCGTTTCCCTGACAGAAATTTTACAAACACGTTTTTCTTTTTGCTGTAATCGTTAACGCATAAATGTGTCGTATTCCCGAAATCTGAGACTTGAGGAATCCGGGTTTAATAATTACCTATTATTTGGATAGAAAAACCCAAAGAAAAGTTTTCATTAAACTAAGGGATAAACATTCAACATTTTCTTGCGTCGTGAGTACTATTTCTTTTAGTTGCTCTAGAAGATTTACTACACATTCTACTAGGTAGCGATCTATTATTTATCTCTGCAATGTGGAAGCCTTCAATTTAATTATTCGTTTCTACGACCCATCTACGACTAACAGAGCTGCCGGCCAGGTTTTCAACACAGCTCCCTTATTTATAGTTTGTTTACAAATAAATCGTAACCATGGTTCATTTAGTGCTTCAATGCTATCTAGCAACTATATTTTTATTGTGCACAAGGACAAAAGCTGTCTAATAATCAATCAGAATGATTTTACGGATCAAGATTTCTGGTAATCTTCATGAGAAATTACCTGTGGTAATCTAATTGGGAACATAATGAGTAAGAAAAACAATGTTTTATAGCAAAATATTATCACAAAAATTCTTTAAAATGCAAGCACTACCTCTAGACGTTAGGGTAAGGAGGGGCAAAATAGCAAACATTTTCAAATGAAGACAGTACTTTAACTTGCTAACACTCTATACAGACCTTTTGATCAATTATTACTGTTATTACAATTTGCGATATTACTTCAAGTACTTAATATAAATCAGCTTAGAACAAAACCTTCTAAATCGATTCCCATTATAACTAAACTGTTTAAAAGGTTTCTAAATTCCTTAAGCTTGATTGATTGTCTTTGCGCAGTATTCGCCCTAATAAAAATTTTAAATTAAGCGCTCGGCGAACTATTTACAACGAAAGAATGTTTGAAACCGAAACCGTTAAACTTGATTAAGTTTTTGTGAGTCAATTAAATGTATGAATTGACTTACCGGGATTACGTGCTCTGTTGGGGATTTAACCTGAAATCTGAAAACAGAAAGAGTTAAACAAAATATTGCATTTGAAGCAACAATATAAAATATTTTCGGTAAACTTTTCGACTGTTATATTTGCATTTGGGTTTGTTTGCGATTAAAGAAGGAACGGTTCAAGTAAGGAAAGTCAAATATCAGAATCCTTGTCGATTACTACCAAATATCGGAGAGCTTTTCGTACAAAAGAAGCTGTAGAGAAAAACATTTTAGCTTTATGATATAAGATCGGTTTAAGGAGGTGATCTGGAAAAACCGAAAAAAGTGATAGCGCAAGTACAAAAAGTTGAAGCGTAATGATAAACTCATATCTATTTGATGTTTTTACCAATAAGAAACTGAGCGAGTTTTATATAAACGTGAAATTGCATTGGGGTAGAAAGTTTTCGAGTTTTAAAACTGAAAAATTTTATTTTACGAGTTGCAGTACAGAAAAGTTGATTAATATAAACCCACCTCTTCACAGTATAGATTTCGCATTTAAATATTTACCTCCGACTTTGTTTTACGTAATTAATAACCACAATAATAACTTCAAAATAATATGTGTAATAAATAAAACTTTCGTGTCTTGATTTCTTTAACAGTTACATAACAATTATTATTCAAATTTTATTCTTTATTTTTTAAAACTAACAAATGAATTTGCTCACACAACAAAAGAAACTTTAATAAATATTGTTACGGTTTGTTTGTAAACAAACTAACAAAAAAAAATAATCAGTGTGAAAAACTAGCCGGCTCTGTTAGTCGCAGAGGGGTTGTGAATGTACTTACTGATTATGAGGTGGAAGGTTTTCACATTGCAGAAGGACAAAAATCAGAGGGCGTCACCTAGTAAATTGTGCAGAAAATATTCGGGAATAACTAAGAGATCCAAACACAGAAATAACCGTAGACTAGCATAGATGTTGCAATGATTTAAGGTTATAAACTTTATGAATAATCTTTATAGAAATTTTATTTTACCTTCAAAATCATCCAAATAACTAGACTCTATAAAATCTCAGAGTTTCTTCTATCGACTAATAGTTTGTATGTGCGTATTTTACTTTTCAATTTTAATACTAATTTTCTGTACTTGAAACCAACAATAATAATTATTTTCTCTTTTTAGAGTACCAGTTGACCTAACTTTTACGATGTTACTAGTAATTAAAACCACATTCTAACCAACAATACAAATTCTTAATTTTTCACACACATAAATTTTTAAATAAATTTTGTTTTTAAATTTATATTTGCAACAGCGCCTTTAACATTTGCGGCCACGTGGTTATCGAATAACTCAACCCATTTTGTACGTGCAACAATGTATGTGACAATTATTTACAAAGGATGAACTTAAAACTAAACTACAAACTACTACAGTAATTACTAATTTAGATTTGATCACCAATACAGATATGTGACTTAATTATTCCTTTCTGGATCGGTCGTATTGTGCTTCGCAGGTTATTTCTTTGTAACCCAGATTCTGATAGATGTTATGCACACGCTGCCCCTATGAGGTCTTCTTTTCCAACCCTCGGTTTCTTAATAACAGTTTGTAGCACAGCACTTGGATTATAAATTTCGATGAACACCTTATCGTGTACATATTCATGATTTTTGATTTAATTAATTAAACGTTTATTTTATTACGGGCACTCGCATTAAATTTGTTTAACATTTATTTTGTTTGCGGGGACCCACGTTCATTTCTATACGTCACTTTAATTTTTGTTTAATTTTTGTCGTTACGTCACGTATCGCCTTCTCTTTCTAAATTTTACAAAATTTGACGTCTTTATTTTAGCACGGTCTGATATGGAAGTGGATTAGCCTCGGTTTGCGATCTTATAGTTTTAAAATCATGACCAACTATTTTTTTATTTTTAATTCAAATTTTATTTAAGTTTATTACCTTTCGTGATGCCATCTATTGGTACTTTTTTTTAATCCCTTATTTTTCCACTAGTATTTTGCAAATTTGTTTTTAATTTTTCGGGGTTAATTGCATTTATGTTAATTAATTAGCATTCCTCTATTTTCCTTTTGTACGCATTTTGTATAAATTCGATGCGCCATAAAGATATCGGCTGTTGAACTTTTGGATTTTTATAACCTTGTTACCATTGTCGTATTTCTTAATTATTTTGATTTTTCTACTATCGCATACTGTTTTTTGCATTGAATCACGTTTCTACACTATTTTTGCGTTAAAGAGACATAGCCTCACATACGCACATTTTGTTACTAATTTTATTAGAAGACCAATGACCTTGATATTTACCTAACTTCTTTAAAAACTAATACTAACTTGGGTTTATTCTATGATTTTGTAAGAGATTCGACTTTTGGAGTTGCTGAGAGATCATAATTAATTGATTTTGACACGGAAACATGGATAAAAATATCAATATTAACAACTGCAAAAATATTTCCGAACACCTCCAATTTCTACAAATTTACAAGATTTCACTACCTTTACTTTCCTATTCTTCGTTCTTTTCTCAAATCTTATCTCTTTTTGCTCCTACTTTTATTTTCCCAAATTTCATTTTTTTCAATTAAATATCCAAGTGGTTTTCTCTCCAAACCTATTGTCTATGTCTAATATTTTTCCTGTGTCCTTTATAACTCTTCCCATTTTTTGTACTCCCAAATTTCTGCCTCTACACTATCACACACTTCACAACCCACTCGAACAACTATTTTTTATTTTTTATATTCCCAAAAACACGTTCTGCTAGCTCCCATATCTGCCTTAGAATTTACTCACTTTTAGTTTTAAATCCCTTATTGAGTCATTGTCCTTATAATCGTACCTTATGACGTAATCTAGGTATTTATGACAGTCGACTCTTGTAAGAGTTGTAGTTTACAAAAATAATAAAACAAAGTGACGGCTCTAGCGATACAACCTAGAGAAGAACAATACAATTTGGCTCGAAATAGCGCACTAAGTTAATGGAAGATCCCGTATTTGTAATAGTTAGCACAACAGTGTCCGTCTTAATCGGTGAGTTGGGGAGGTCCTTGAGGAACTGAAAGAAATAAACTGCTGCTTAACGAGGCGCCACCTGCTGGTAATATAGAGAAATAGAACCGACCAACAAGAATTTAATAGGTTTTACTAAAATGTCTAATACGCTAAAACGAACACAAATTAGAGAGACAAATAGACAATTTAATATAGCAAACAAATCTTAAAAGTACTAAAATAATGTGACAGAAATAATTAAAACTCGCGAGCAATGTGTCGAATTTAGATAAGCTTTGTAGTTACACTCTAAATTTAAAGTTAGCGTTACAATTGAGGATTGGTTACTAAGAAAACACGACGTACACACGTCACTTACACATTTCTCTTAAATTTTAACAAAAATGTAAGTTACTGAACAGCAAAATTAATTTTAAATTTTAACGGAAAACGTTACAGAATATACCCCTAATTTTTTAAATTTTTTAAAAAAATACAACTCACATTTTGAAAAATTTAGTGTTGAACCTAATGGTTTAAACTCATCTAAAATAGTTTCTAAATCTTGGAATACACTCACTACTGAACCTCAATTATGCCATTATCCAAATACGAAACATTGAGAGAAGAAGAAAGTTTGTTAATAATAAGATGAATTGCAAGACTAAAAAGGACAGGACTAAGAGGATTACCTTGCTGTACACCAACACAAGACTGAATAAGTTTACTATTATATAAAAGATTTGAAGGTTGAGCATCACACTAGCAAAGATATGGGAAAAGTTCTGGAATTTGATTTTTAACATAAGTTAAAAAACATCTCGTTCAATTGAATTGAGATCATTTTTTACATCTATTTTGTCTAATTATCTCTAAAAATAAAGCTTTTAACAGCATGTACTGCAACTTACAACCATTTTTACACCAGGACCTAATTGAGTAGGTTTAAAAATACTACCTAAAATGTTTAAAATATAAGAACAACTTATTTTGAAAAGAAGACGACGAAAAACAAAATTAACTAAAATTGGGCAAATATTACTATCTTTGTTTGAAAAAGTATGTAAAGATGCACTAAAAAAGAAAGCAGCAAAAATTTGTTAACTTTAACTAAAAATAAAAAATAAGAAAAATTTGTGATTTTTGATAAAAGATTTTGAGCAAATTTACTCATCAGATCTTTTATATGTTGTAGACGAATTACATCCAAACCACCAGCAGAACCAGGGGGAAAAGACATTATTTCAAGCTTGACCTGATCTTCAAAAACAATCATGATTTCATCTGATGACAGTAAATCTGTAAGTATTTGTGAAGATCGATATGATCAACTACGAATCCACCACGAATGTTTCCATCTACTTTCTTGTTTTCCACTGTTTTGTTGACAGAATGTTGGTTTGATGGCTTCTTGCCTTTCTTAATACATTTTGACAATTCGTAATTGGTGATATTATTTTTAACTTTTGCAGTTAAATATATGTCTTGACTGTTTGTTTTTGGTGGTACAAAGAAAACTTTATATGAGAAAAAAAAGTTCTTCCCATGTTTCTACAGTGTTTAAGAATGCACAAGAATCAATAAGAAATATTAATTTTGTGGAAACTTGAATACGTGCACTACGAGGAATCCTCTTGAGAATCAAAACATTTGATTTCAAATCACTTAATCTATCTATAAAATTGAAGAATGATTTTGTTTCGTTCAAAATTGCAAAAAGTTTTCTTCTTTATGACACGTCGATAAATAATGAGAAGAGCAGGAGGAACAGATGAAACGCGAAAGAAGAGTGAAAATACACAAGAAAAAAATAAAAGAGAGAATAAGAAAAGTACTAGAAAAATTTGGCAGGGAAAGGTTTTCCAGAAAGATAGAAAGAAGCGATTATTTGTCCAATATACAAGGAAGGGGATAGACAGGAAGTGAAAAACTACAAGGGGATTAGTTTAACAAATATTGGATATAAAATACACGCAGAAATAATAAGAAGAAGAATGAAAAATGAAATAGAAGGAAAAAAGATAATTTCAGATTGGCAGACAGGGTTTAGGAAGGAAAGAGGGACAATCAACACTATATATAAAACAAAACGATTAGTAAATAAAAAGATAGGAAATAAAGGAGGTAAGGTATATGCAGTATTCGTGGATATAAAAGCTTTGATAGAGTAGATAGAAAGACATTGTGGGAAATGATGAGAAAAATGAAATAAGAAAAGACATAATAGAAGCAGTGGAAGAGATTTATAAAAAAACAAAAAATAGAGTAAAGGTGAAAGAGAAGTTAGGAAAGAAGTTTTGGACAGAAAAAGGTTTTAAACAGGGATGTCCGTTGAGGCCGATGCTATTCTCAATATATCTAAGAGATCTAGAGGAAGAAATGAGAAAAGATCAGGTTGAAGGAATAAAAATAGAAAGAAAAAACATAATAACGATGCGGACGATATAGTAATTTTTACAAATGAAGAGGAAGAGATGAAGAAAAACGTTAGAAGATATTTAGAGAAAAAAACTAGATGTAAACATAAAAAAAACAAAAATAATGATATTTAAAAAGAAAAAAGGAAGAAAAAAAGAAAAACTAGAAAAGATACAGGAAAAACTTTGAAGATGGACACTAGAGTTAGAGGAGGAAAACACTAGGATATTTAATAGACAAAAACTGAAAATAGAAAAAAATAGAATACAAGCAGGGAGGAGAGCAATAAGATTTAAAGAAAGGATGGAAGACAGAAAGATAATAAAATTCTATATGAATGTTGGAAGAAGGTAGAATTGCAAAGAACAACGTTACGCGACGGAAAAGGTACGAAGATTGAGGGACGAAGGGAGAAGGATGGAAGAAGAGATAACACAAAGGGACAAAGATAACCAAAAACAAAAAAAAGGATGAAAATAAAAGAAACAAAGTATAACACAAAATACAAATACATAATGGTGGAAGAGATACCAAAATATATAACAAGACCATTGAACATAAAATAGAAACATATTGTAGCAAGGTATAAACTAGGATATAAAAAAAAATTGAAATAAATATTGGAAAAAAGATGAAGAAAGAAGTGTAGGATGTGTGGGAAAATTGGGAGAATGTAGAGCACATGGTAGATGAGTGCGGCGAATTAAGGAGAGAAGAAGTGAGAAGGGGGGTTCTAGTTGGAGAAAATAGAAAAAGCATAAAATGGATGAAAGAGGTAGAAAAAAGAAGAAGATGAATGAAAGAAAGGAAAAGAATATAATAAAAATTACGTAACGGAGGGATGCGGCAAAAAAATAAATTAGTAGATATTTTGCAAAATTTTTTTTTTGTGCTAATGTGGGTTTAATTTCTAGTTTTGTTTTGTTAACCGAATCAATTTCTTAATTAAAAAAACAAATAAAGCTTTATTATTGTTGTAAATGAATCTTTAAACTATTTGAAAGCATTTGAATTTCGGCCAATATTTTGGAGAAGGGTAGCTATTTCGGCACAACGCCTCCAAAAGCCATGAGTAGACCCACAAAGAGAATATATTCGTAATAGGAAGACCTAAACCACCCTCTTTGATGCAAAGCGTCCCCTAGCCTGAAGAATGCAAGACGTGCTTATTGAACAGTTCACGTGGAGCACAACCTTTTAGCAAATTTTAAAAACCACTTTATGCGGTATCATATGTTCTACCATCGGCCTGATTACCCCTTCAAGCGAGGAAATTTTCAGATGAGGGTTTATCTTCTTCCTCGTGAACGGTTGATTTAGGACAAGCTTTCCGAAAACGTTCAAATGCAGCGGACCAATCGTGGACAGTTTCAAGTTATCAACGCCGGAAACCAATACAAAGTAATGCCCGCAAAATTGGGTTAAGGAAGTGTGTACACAGGAGGAGCGTTTACATTTCGAACGTTACAAACTCCCCCGCCCCCACAAAACTTCAAGCTCCGCGCAGAAGAATGAATAGAAATTTGCTAACATACCTTGTTGATCTAGAAAGGAAGAGAGAAAAGAAAAATGTTAACCACATTTTCAGAGAAAATCTCTAATTTAAGAGATGACCTATAGATACCCAACCCCACACTTATCAAACCCTACGGAAACCCAACTCCAAAGAGACAGACGGTTTGTTGAACCAAGAATAGCCAATGCATTGACATCTGTACGAAACTCGCATGAACCGACCAGGTCAAGCAACACCCAAGTAAAGGAATAGAAATGGATACTATCAAGAGAAATTGAACGTCCACAAAACTCGCAAGTAGCGATTACCGAAAAGCAAGGTAAAGAAAGGTAGGTCGTCCAACAGTATCTCAACCAATCAACTAGACTTAGCCAACAGAAAAAAATATATAATATCACCGATAAAAATTCAAACTAGCGTCCAGGATAGAGCCCTAAAAACCAAAAATGATTACCAACCCCAAAACAAAACCCACCTAAATATAAACCCCAGTAACGAAAAAAAGAAAAGAACAAACTAAAGACAAGTAAAACACCCAACACAAAGGTTGACTAGATGTTATAATCAACGAAAAAAGTGACCATCCTTATGTAAAATGCCCAACCAACCACCCGATGCAAAGGATCCTAACAAATACGAACCATACGGGTTCCCCAAAGAAACTTATTAAACATAACAAAATAAACTGTATGGAACTGGAGCTGGTATATCACGAAACTTGCCGTAGCTGTTTGATATTTTTCCCAGAAAAAAAAACCAAAAAATGACGCCCTTAACCGCGAGCAGGAGTAACTGGAACTGTACTCAGGTTACCATTCATCCCAAAACGCTTCTCAAACCAAAAGAGAAAAGAACGTGTATTTACGTACATACAGTTCTTTCAGAAAAGTAAAATAACACAGTGAAATACCAAATAAAACAGAACTTTCGATGCATGTCGACGATCACGTCGTTGAGCTAATTAAGCAAGAAATCATCAATAAGTCCAGGATACCCAAATTCCAATTCCAGGTTGAGAAAAAAAAATTAAAAGAAAGAAAAATTATTGACGCAAAAGCAACTCAAACTACTCAAGCAATTTCTTTAGAACCCCTCGAGAAAACCATAGCACCGTACGCAACAACAATAGTCATAATCAGTTAAGTCATTTCTAGGTAAGCATTCAGTCATATCACATGTCAACTATCTGACAGAACAAGTAAGTTTACGACGCTTTTTCCGTCTAGGATAGAGTAAAGAGACATCAGGACAGTTATGCTCCAAAACAGCAAGCTCAGTATCATTCTCCTCTACAGCTGAGAGAACTTCTGGCTTCAGGTCCTTCACATGCCACGTGCCTAGTGACTTTCCTAAGGGGTCAGCCAGTTCGTATGTCCACGGTGACACGCTAGTTTTAACACTATAAGGGCCTAAAAACTTAAGTGCAATTTTGGCATTAAAGTACTTTAAAGCGTCAGAAAGTTGGAAGTTACGACGCTACACCAAATCACCCACATTATATCTGACGTGCCGACGACGGAAGTTATATCTATTTTGGGTGTTTTTGTAGGCTTTCTTGAGACGTTTGAGAATGAACTCTTGGATAGCTACATAAAATCGAGTAGACACGTTTTGATCCTGATTGGAATTCTTCGGTTCAAGAGAAGGTTTGTTAAAGAATTTGCCAGAGTTAATATGTTCACGACCAAAAAGAGCGTAAAACGGGGTACATCCAGTAACTTTGTGTTTGGCGGTTCGAATTGCGCATCCAATGTGAGGAAGATTCACATCCCATTTCCGCTGATTGTTTTTAACATAAGACGCTATCATGGTCTTAAGAACGCGATTGATACGTTCAGCCGGGTTGGCTTGCGGATGGTATTTAGCGGTGTAGAGTATAGTGGAATGGTATTCTTCACACAGTTTGGTGAATTCACGACTACGGAATTGTACGCCGTTGTCAGAGATAATGTACTGCGGCACTCCGAACATTAAGAATACCTGTTCTTCCAAGAATTTTAGTAACCGCAGCAGCAGTAGCCACGGTCCCGTAGGACAAGCACGTGGAGAGAACATCCCAGGAGGAGCGGCTTGAGAGACTTTATTGGCTGAGCAAATAGAACAGCGACGGATATAGCGTGCCACGTCAGAACGTAAGCGAGGCCAGTAGAAATGTTGCAAGATTCTTGCTGTCGTTTTTGTTACTCCGCCATGTCCAGCCGTTGGAGGATCGTAATTCTCCTGAATTATGCGCTTTCGTTGTTCAGCAGGGACAACCATCGTTAGGATTTAAGGAAGGAGCAGCGAAAGAAGTGACCACTCGGCGATATAGAATGTTATGGTCGACTGACCAGTGCGGCAACTGGTGAGGTGTGGTAGGAACGCGTTTAAGTAAGTCATTATACCACTTATTTTGTGTAAGTAAGTCAAGTCCGAGAGAAGAAGGATAATTTAAGGAAACAAGATAAGAAGCGGTGGTTTCCGTTTTATCATCAACAGCAGGAACAGCACGAGATAACGCGTCTGGAACTACGTGATCCTTACATTTCCGATGCCTAATCGTGAAGTCATATTTCTGTAACTATAATGACCAGCGAGCCAGGCGACCGGATGGGCTCTGCAAGCGATTGAGCCATAGTAGCGAGTGATGATCTGTGATGACAGTAAAGTGAGAACCTTCAATATAAGGCCTGAACTTAAAAATAGCAAAGAGCACAGAAATACACTCTTTCTCGGTCGTGCTATAGCGTCTTTCGGCTTTAGTTAAGGAGCGACTGGTGTAACTGATCACCTTTTCTCCCTCTGGAGTTTTTTGAGTAAGAACGGCTCCTACGCCATAATCTGAGGCGTCGGTCTGTATAACAAAAGGGATAGCGAAATTTGGACACGTAAGGATTGGAGCAGAAACGAGATGTTCTTTAAGAGCAACGAATGCCTGTTGACATTCGGGCGTCCACACAAACGAAGCATTCTTCCTAGTAAGGGCAGATAGAGGAGAAGTAAGGGTAGCAAAGTTCGGTATAAAACGACGATACCAGCTAGCCATGCCAATCACACGTCGAACCTCAGTGACGGTGGTAGGAGTAGGAATATTAAGTATAGCAGTGACCTTGTCTGGATCCACCAGCAGTCCTTTTTCGTTCACCACATACCCTAGATATCTGAGTTCCGAACGACAGAAATGGCACTTGTCTCGATTCAGTGTCAAGCCAGCAGCGAATAAGCGATTCAGAACCTGTCCCAATACTTGAAGGTGTTCTTCGAATGACGGGGTAGCAATATTTATATCATCGAGATACAAAAGCAATATGGCTGTAACTCTGCACCTATAATCGGGTCGATCAGTCGCTGGAAGGTAGCAGGAGAATTATGCAAGCCGAACGGTATCCGAGTGAATTGAAATAGTCCGCGATAAGGTATTATAAAAGCGGTAAGCGGTTTGGATTCAAGTGAGAGAGAAATCTGGCAGTAAGAAGAACGTATATCCAAGCTGGAGAGAAATTTAGCGTCGCGTAACCGGTCTAGAATAGAGGTAATGTAAGGTAAAGAATAAGCGTTGCGTTCAGTCACTTGGTTCAGCTTTTGTAGTCTACACAGAACCGATAGGTGTTGTCTCTTTTTCACCATGACCACTGGACTGGACCATGGACTGGTAGAAGGCTCCACCACACCCAATTGTAGCATCTTGTCCAATTCGTCGTTAACTATCTTTGATAATACTGGAGAAAGAGGGTAGTATTTCTGTTTAATAGGTTCTGCTTGCGTGCGTATGCAATGCTAAACTAGAGAAGTGCATTCAAGACCTGATGGTTGGGACGAGAAACTTTCAGAGATAAGAGCATCCAGCAAAGATCGTTGAGCAAGAGTTACATCTAACTTTACATTAAGGGCGTCTGCACGGACGTCGTTAGTAACAGAAACAGTATCGAAAGACCAATGGTTTTTACTAAAGTCAGGTACAAAAGCCATCGCCTTCCAGAAGTCTATCCCCAAGATCAGTGCCTGAGAAATTTCAGGGACCACTAAGGTTTCTAGCACCTTGGTCTTTTCCTTAAAAGTATAAGGAAGAGAGATAGTACCGAGAATGGCACACTGCCCACCATTAACTACGTTACAGAAAGTCAAAGAAGTTTTCCTTAAAGTGATAGGTAATGATCCAAGTAATTGCCAACCCATGCCACCCAAGATCGTTCGAAAAGACCCTGTATTCAGTAATGCTTTAAACGGAATTCCCAAAACGGATACATTGAGAAAAGGTCGTTTGTCCCCACGAACACTAGCGAAGATAAAGTTCAAAAGTAATTTTTGTGAGTTATCCAGGTCATCAAAGGAGGTATTCAAGGTTGTAAGCAACGTAGAACCTACGACTCGGGTTCCGATAAGCGTTTCCCTGAGGAGATACTAAGAGCATTTAGGCTTAGTAACACCTGCCTTTCCACAGCCATAACAATGGAGAATCTGTGAGTTTGGACATCGAGATGAAACATGCCCTCTATTTCCGCAATTCCAACATTGTATACGTTCCCTCGAAGGACCAGAAGGACTAGCAGCAGGAGTTGACGTAACTGAGGAACAAGAAGGTTCAGAAGAGACCAAAGTTTCAGGAGCGACATAAGCCAAGTTAGGTTCCAGCAAAGAGCTAGTGCGTTTGGCCGGTGGTGGTTTGAAGGATTGAGTTAAGAATTGACTATGTTCGATCTTTTTCCTAAACAACAGCAGTTGAGACATTGACGAAACGTCGTGCAGTGCCAAAGTCGTTTGGAAGTACGGTGTTAAATTTTGTCTAAGGATACGAAGCTGTTGTTGTTCAGTAAGAAGTTCACTTAGTCGCGAGCAAACTCTGCATAGTCGCCATGTAGATACCAAACCCTTCATGAGCACCCATGGTTCGTGTCTTAATTTCGTCCAGCAGTCGGTCGTTGTAGTCGACTGGAAGATATTCCGATTGTAGTAGTCGCACCACATCTTTCCAGGAAGTTAAGGACTGTTGATGCGCCTTGAAGAGAAGAAGAGCTTTCCTAGTTAATAGCTCTGGAGCACCATGAAACAATTGCGTTAAAGAAATTTCCCGAGCTGTACTCAATTCATCCAAACGAGTGAGGAATTCAGTTAACGATGTCTTGCCGTCCCCGGAAAAAGTCAAATTTAGCTTCGCTGTAGCAACAGATTTAGAGAAGAACGAAGAACTAAAGGAAGCAACAGAAGTCGGTTCAGGTTCGACATTGAAATCGGAAGATAATAGCCCAAGTTCTTCTTCAGCATTATTAGCCTCCAACTGAAGAGCACTACGTACCAGTTTCCGTAGATTCTCTACCGAAACGTCAGAGTTAATGTCTCTAGAATCCAATTTGTACCGAAGTTCGTTTTGTTTAAGACGATTCACTTCAAATTTCCACGCCTTCGACATCTTAAGGTAAGTAAAATTTACAACATGTAAGACTGTAATAGAGCACGGAAAAAAAATTCAAGGCAAATCTAGAAAAAAAAATCGAGAAAAATGGAGAGGAATACCAATTGAAAGAAAAATCGAGAAAGAAATTGAGAAAACTCAAAACGTTATTCCTAGAACATATAGAAAAAAAAATTAAACAGGTAGGGCGCCAGGTTCGAGTAACGCTGGAGAGAAGAATCTGACCCAGAACCAAGGGTCAGCAGATAACTGTCCGCAGCAGAATATACAAAAAAAGGGAAACAAATCACGAGCTACATAGAATTACAAGTTAAAGTAAAGAGAATTACCCAAATATTTACCACTGCTACGCCACTGTCTCGTGTATGCAATTGATATTTCGCGTACTGAAGGTACGCCTATGGTGAACTTAACCTAAAATGTATGTCGATTTATGGTACTAAGTAACGTTACAGATTACATGAATTTAAGAAAGACGTGTAAGGAAAGTTTTAAAACTAATTCAGTCACCGCGAAGTTTAAACGATTGTTCAATTTGGCCTGTCTGGGAACGAGCTCGTACCGGGAAGGTCAATGGAACTAAATGCGTTCGGCTTAATTAAGATTGAGGTTTAAATTCTTACACGATTTATACACCACGTAGGTATTAAATACTCTTATCTATAACTAGTTAACGTTCCAGGTATATTATGCAATTACACATTCGAGCGACAAATAATCCGGGAGACATAAACCACCCTCTTTGATGCAAAGCGTCCCCTAGCCTGAAGAATGCAGGACGTGCTTATTGAACAGTTTACGTGGAGCACAACCTTTTAGCAAATTTTAAAACCACTTTATGCGGTGTCATATGTTTTACCATCGGCCTGATTACCCCTTCAAGCGAGGAAATTTTCAGATGAGGGTTTATCTTCTCCCTCGTGAACGGTTGATTTAGGACAAGCTTTCCGGAAGCGTTAAAATGCAGCGGACCAATCGTGGACAGTTTCAAGTTATCAACGCCGGAAACCAATACAAAGTAATGCCCGCGAAATTGGGTTAAGGAAGTGTGTACACAGGAGGAGCGTTTACACTTTGAACATTACAAATGTTTGAAGGTCCAGAGTCAAGAATATCTTGTAATGGCACATGAAAATTACAAAGAGCTTCTGAGACATCTTGTTTCCATGAAACGTTTTTTTACTTATTCCGTCGAATTACAATTAGTATGTTATATTCAAACAATAATAAGTTGCTGTCGAGAGACTAGCCGCTCGGGCGTTCGTTCCTATGTTTCGTATGCTTTTAGTTATGTCGGGCTTTGATTAATATAGTGTATTTTTAAAATTATTGTTTATACGCTTTTTTATCAATTAAAAGCTGTTGCTAATCCGATTCTTAATTACAGCGTAATTACTGAGTTGCGCTGATCTTACGTTGCTTCTATTTCTACTATACCTTTAAGAATAATAATTGCACAAAAATGTTATGGGAGAAAAGTTGTTGGAAATTTTATTATCTTTAACTTTTATTGGCGCTTTTTCTGAAACACAATTTGATTTCCTCTTTTTCGAGTAAAATTTTCTAAGTAAATTACAGCCTTAAAACGTTGTTCAATGGAGTGAGCGCAGAACGCGCGTTTGCGCGCATTTTCATAGAATTTGGGGCAAAATATTTTTTGTCGTTGCACACTTATTTACACTTTTGTTAGCATCGGGATGATGTAGAATTCTTTACGAAACGTAACAAAAACTCTTATTTTATAAATTTTTATACTTTGTGCAGTTTTAATGATCAATAAAGTATAATAAAATGAGATGTTTTTAATATTAATATTTAAAAAGTTCTACGATACCAACAACTGACAATTTCATAATCAACCACCTGTTGCTAAATATAATTGCTTACATTCAAAAACTTTTACGGTCAGTATTTCAGTCATGTAGGTTAACTTAAATTTTGGGTTTACTGTCAGGGTAATAATAAATTGTTGCCAAAATTGTCTCCTTGAACATTAACCAGAAATTGACTTTAACCAGTGACTGAAACTGAACTTTTAGAGTTCAAATGTTCTTAAAGCTAGTCTGTAGTTATTATCGATTAAATGTGAAATATTTTATAAGAAAACATTTGCGCTTAAGAATTTAATAAATTGAAAACGACTTACATTCGTCGAACGTAAACTTTTCCTCTTCTAAACCAAAACCGCACATTCAATCACGAAAAACTTCAGCCAGAACTCAAACGTCTGTTTTTGCACCAAAACAAACTGCAGAAAAGTCAACACGATTTAACAACAATTTTTCCCGTTTAGGCTAAATAACCGCAACGACACCCGAACAGACTAAAATTTTCGCACAAGAATATTGGTTTCATACACGTTTAAAATTGCGCGCGCAATTTGCGATTTTTAGGGCAGGTACCGATATTTTTATTAATTATATTAATTATAGTAAAACATAAATCCCGTCAGAGATGTATTTTTTTAGGTGTTTGTTTAAAAGATACACGTTGGCACGTTTCATAATATTTGTAATCTTACGTTCCCGAGACGTGATCGGGAATTCAAACGTGATAAGAATAAAAAATGTGATTGAAATTCGCAACTAATTTTAGTATTTGTTAAATCGACGCGAGATCGCATTAATATAAATCTTTGCTATTCATCTGTTCGGTAAACAGCATCCGGAAAATGGGTTTCCAACTCGATTGAACTTGAGATATTATACCTTGTTATCTTGTAATCAATAGTGCGATTTACAATTTAGTACCACATTTATTTGGGGACAATACGAAACTTTTCTTAAATATAAAGAATTGCGGGTTCGTGGATCGTTTGTGGAACAGTAATGTTGACTTAATTGTATTTTTAGAAATTACGTACTTTGTTAGTTTTGATGTGTAAAATTAATCGTAAAATTCTTTAGTCATCAATATAAAACTTTTTATTTTCAGATTTTCTACCAGTTTGAATTATTAAAAAGATGGAAACAAATGTGCTTTTTTGTTTATCTGCAAGTAACGGTGTGAAATGTATTTTATCGATAGTACTCATTTAAAAATAAGTCGTCTACACGTTTTAGATAATTGCAATGGAATATTTTTCTTAAGCGTGTCAGCAGAATTTTATTTGTATATGTCTCGGGGTCATTAACACAACTTTGAATATACACGTGGTCATGGTATTTATGTAAATTCAGTAAAGCCATTAAACACTGCAGTAATGAGTAGTTATTTCTTTGATGTCGTCTTTCTTTGTGTTCTTTTATTCGTTGTTCCACTATTCCACTTATTCCACCGACATGTTGTTATTGTTATCTTTGTTATTGTTTTTCTTTCCGCTACACAATCGCGAGATCAGTAAACGTTTTATATCAAATCGCATTGGATGACAACTTAGAACTGACTCAAAAACTACATGGCTACGCTTATATAGTTGTAGAATAATTATAGAATATGTTTCAATATTCAGGAGAACGAACGTTCTCGAATCATCAATCATTCTTATTATATGTATTTAATTAATTGTTACTTACATTAAGTAATTACAATTTACATTTCTACAATTTATACAAACCATATAAAATCAATCACCTTTCTAACTAACCTAAACTCTAAATTGTACACAACTTATAACATATCTACTTATTTCCTCCCCTTTTTTTCTCTAATTTTATTATTCTTTTCCTGCTTCTTATCACCTCCTCCATCCATCTCACTTTTTCCCTTCGCTCTTTTAATATCTCCCCTCTTTCCTTTCCCTCTTCCTTTAACTCTTCACATTCCCGACTTAAGTATTCCAAGTTTTCCCACTCTTTCCCACACAGCTTGCACTTCCTTCTATCATTCTCCAACCAGTACCTATTTTCAGCCTCCTCATTCTCACATCTGAACCTTGCTACTATTCTTTTCTTTTTAAGTTTACCGCCCCCCTCGGTATCTTTTTATTCACCAACTTCTCATATTTTCTATTATATTTCCACCCTCTAATTTTTCCCTTCTTTCTTGCTTCTGAATATCTCTGTCCCTTTCCGCAATTTCCCATTTTTTTTATTTCTCCCCCTCTCTTTTCTCCTTTCCACTTCCTCCTTTGCATATCCCCTCTTTTGTAATACAGCCTTCTGTCCTCCTGTCCATACCTTATCCTTCCATCTCTTACTTTCCTTCACACTTTTTACAATCTCCCTTTCTCCTCTTTTCTCCATACCTTTCTCATATTTCATTGTTATTCTCTCCGCGTGTATTCTTAATTTTTCTATGTACCCCGGCGTCTCTCTTACTAACCCTAATATTCCTTTCCAATATCTCTCTTGCACTTTCTTTAACCTTTCTTATTTCTTCCATCCCCACACTTCCGCTCCGTATATAATTACATTCCATATTATGTTTTAAATAACCACCCCTCCCTATTACGTCATTTCCAACCACTCTTTTCCCCAATCCCTACACTTACAATATTGTTCTCCTTTCTTTCTTTTTAACTTATTTACATGTGCCTCCTCCTTATTGTCTCTATTTCTTTTACCATTTCTTTTCCCCACTTCCATTCCTCTTTTTTCTCCCCTTCTTCTTTTGAAAACTAATATTTTTGTGTCCTTCACATTTGCCTTAATTTTTTTCCTTCTATAAATTTCTTTACTGCCCCAATCATTCCCACCATTTCCTCCCTTGTTTTTGCCACTACCACCACGTCGTCCGCGTACTCCAAAACCCATACTTTTATCTTCCCAATCACTATCCTACCCTGCTGCCTACCCTTTAATGTCTCCACCAAGTCTCCTATATATAAAGAAAAAGGTTTGGGCTAAGTTTCAATTCCCTATTCACTATATTATTTAAAACGTATATATTGTCTATTGTCCTTCTCCCTTTTCTAAACCTTATTTGCCACTACTCTATTAATCCCTTCCCCACTATTTTATTATTTAATCTTTCTTGTAGAATCGTGGCATACATCTTATATCCGTGTTTGCAATACTAATTTTTCTATAGTTTCTTATTTCATTCTTTTTCCCTCCCTTATGTACTGGGCATATTATTGCTTTCCTCCATTTCATCCGTAACTTCTCTCCCTCCATATCTTATTTATTATTTTCTCATCTTCTCCTTCATGTTTTCTCCTGTCTACTTTAACTGTTCCCTCTGTATCCCATTAGTACTTACAGTCTTATCTTTTCTTAATTTTTCTATCGCTTTTTCTATTTCCCTATCTTCAGCTACCTTCTCTACCTCTCTCCTTATTCCATTTGGCCTTTTTCTTTACCATCTAATATCCTCTTACAATATTCCCTCCACTCCATCATATTTATTCTCAACTCTCCTCTTCTCTTCTTCCCTTTCTCCTTGTTTATGAACTCCTATGTTTCTCCTTCCTTCCGCAAACTCTTTATTTTTTCCTCCAACTTTTCCTTATATACTTTCTTTGCCTTTGTTCACTTCTTTCTATACCTTGCTTTTAACTTTTTTACCTCTTCTATCTTTATCAAGTTTGTTTTCCATCTTTTTATCTTCTTCCTCACTTTCTTTTCCGCTTCCGCGCACTCTCTATTCTACCACTTTCTTTTTTTTTTCCTGTTGTCTGTTTTTTCAAAATGTTTTTCTCTACTGCCTTTTCCATCTTTTCCTCTATTTTTCGTATCTCCTCTTCTATCGCCCCCTCTTTGTTCGTCTTTTAGTCTTGTTTTATAATTCATTATATTGCTTTCCGTCCATATCTTTCGATTCCCCTATTCTTTTCGTTCTTTTTTCTTTTCTTTCTTCTCTTTTTAACACTAATTCTAATGGTAAATGGTCTGACTCTTTCTCCTCCCCTATCCTAAAGTCCTCTATCTCTTCCATTAGCTCCTCATTTGCTAATACATTGTCGATGGTTGATTCCTCTCTACCTTTTATATATATATGTACCCTCTCTTTTTCCCTTCTTCCATATTCCCGTTCAGTGTCCATAATTTATTGTTTTCACAAAAATCCAACAACTCATGCCTTTGCTTGTTTTCTTTCTTATTTTACTTATGGACACAGTAAGGAAGTGTAATGTCGGCTTAATTTGTGTTATCAAATCAACTGATTTTTCCTCTATTGGGGTCTTGCGTCGATGAACTTTCTTTTCTTTTTTGCTGCTTTGAGTTAACGCTTAGAGTGTTGCGCTTCCGTTGTTGTCATGGCGTTTTAAAACTTGTTGAATTGTGAATTTGGGCTGATAATAATTAAGTAAACCGTTAAAACAGTAAATTATGGCTGTTTATCTGTAAATCTATTTTGTTGGCGATAAACCAAGTCACCAGGATTAGTGCCTATGACAGAGCCCATACATGGAACGCTACTGCAGAAATATGCTACATCATCTCTGCGATTTGTTTCTTCTTTATTGCTTACCGTGTCGTTCCAAAAAGGACCCTACGAAACTACCAAAACTAATGCGAGTTGACCGTTTCTTCTTTCGAGATTACTGGAATAATTTTTACATGCTTCACTTTATATACGCGTTTGTGTCTGTAGTTCAACGCTGAATTACCTCCATAACTAGTTTGCGCTTTTGTACCATCGGTATATAATTTTTAAACGATCTTTTGGAAAGCAGTTCACTTACCTTGCGCTTTGTTATAATAATCAGTGATCGACGTCAAACGCCCGATGCGGTATGAACTTGGTTTATTAATAAATTTTGAATTTACTTTCATATCTGTGATTTGCATGTGAAAGTCCTTTATTTTGTTATTTCAATATTTGATACGCAAAACTTATCACTTAATACGGTCACGCCCAACTAGTGGCGTAGTTAACGTTTCGTTTATATGTATTCAACTACGCCCAACCATTGGCGTAATTATTTATTTTTGCGGCAGAGCATAAGACTACTTATCGTTTGATCGTTTTATATTGTGTCTGTGCCATATTTATGCCATTGTGGTTGTCTAGTCATTCTTTCAGCAACAATAATTATATCACTATCCTTTTTACGGTTTGTTTTATTTCGTTTCTGGAGTTCCTAGTGCCTCTAGAAGATTATCTACACGACCTGCTAGGTGGCGCCCTTAACAACTATTGCTGCAGTGCCTATGTTCTACTAGTTTGTAAGTACAACTACGACCCCTCTGTGACTAGAAAAAATGCTTGACCATGTTTGCATCACTGCCTTCCCCAATTACCTTTTATCTGAAAACTATCGTAACACCTTGCAGAACCGCTCCTCCCCCCCCCCTTCTCCATTGCTCTGCGCAAGCTGAAATAAACCAATTCTACTATTTCTGGATACAAGCCGTATCTACACGCCCAAGCTCACCATCATCCTTTGCAGCAGAACACTTTCATAACTATGCTACTATCCATCAACGATAATCAAGATCTAGCCAATTAAAAGAAGCTCTTTGGAAGAATGAGAAGAGTTACAAAGAAACGAACGAATCCGGAAGCGACAACAAAACCACCCAGAGTTTAGTATTTATTTATTGGTGTAATTTTGCTTCACACTTGTGTACTTTTGCGTTTCAAAAATCGAAAAATTTAGATAAAAATCTAAAATTCGCATACTGAAAACGGTTTCTTGTAGAAAAAAGTAGTTTACAGTTGTAGAGAATCGTCTTATCTTTAATTTTTATAATGGAGTTTCACAACCGTAGATGACATAAAAAACGAGTTATTTGCGAAAAATCGAAATTTCCGTCATTTGACCTTTAAAATTTTTCTTTAGATGTTAGCATATGAGATTTTTTACACACCATTTAAAACATCAAAACAAAGGTGTATACAAATTCTTAAAAACCGGTCTAAAGATTCTGAGGTGAGGTCTTTTTTGGTATAATTTTACTAGACTACTCTGTTGTCTGCGTAGTCAATTAGTAATAAGAAAACTTCATCATAGAAGAGGTTCCATTCAAGAGGTCCAAGAATAGATCCTTGAGGAACTCCAGCTTTAATATAAATTTTTGTATTGCCATCTAGGATAGTTTTTCTGTCTTCCATCAGTATGTCACGTATATTGTGATAGTGACTACCATTACTAGTGTATTGCATTATTCTTTTAATTTCTTTAACCTTCCCTATCATAGACCTCCCTTTTTCTAATCTCAGTTTTTCCACTATTCTTTATTGATGTTATACACTTTTCTCAGTCAGTGTCTTTAAAAACGTTATCTCCAAATTACATTGGCCTAGAGTCTCCTTGTTAAATTGCATTTTTTTTTCTCTTTACCTGTCGTTGATTTAATGGGGTAATTTAAGTGAATTGAATCCCGACAATTGAGAAATCTCCGTTATTTACCAAATTGCTCGTGCTGACTTATTATCTCAATTACAACTTGTTTGCCACATTTAATTAAGTAATATGGATATACCGTCAAAAATCTGATATCATGATAGTGCATTATTGTTAATTGCCATCGTCTAATTTAGTTTATTGAAGACTAGGTAGAGTTTAAAAAAAAATAGTAAAATCTGTAAGTACGCTTAAGTTGTTAATGACGGAAAAGTGTTTACATGTAATTTAGTTTTCCGAATAAGTTGAATGGAAATGTGTGTAATACGTTTTATTGAATTAGATTACGTTGAGAATTCAAATTCATAGACACCACAAGATGAAACTCAACTTATATATTTTTCATTTTTGTTTTTGTGACTTGAAGTGATCAACCTTAAACAGAAAAAAACAAACTGATATCAAACAAACATTATTTATCGATTGAGCTTAGCACTTGTGTTACAGGTACATATACATAAAACATACATAAGTGATAACAAAATAATTAACAAAAAAGTTACGTAAATAGTACAAATTGTATCACATATAATTTGACTAATGTTCTCCCTAGAAATTATATTACAGTCAAGCTGAATAAATAATCCACGTTTCAAGAATAAGTACCTTAATTATACGAACGCGACTTTAACAATAAATAATTTATGTTGATTTGCCTAGTTATAGCTACTAAAGTGAGATAATTAGACCTAATACCGAATTATTGACGCAAGCACATGTGAAACTGATTTGTTGGGTAACCCCGTTAGCAGAAAAATTATCAAAAAGGCGCTAATTGTCAATTAATTGCAAAAATGTTTCTAACACACACGTAATTGTCATTAAGTTTGTAACAGTTGTAGTTCACAAATAATAAAAGAAAGCGACGGCTCTAGCGGTACAACCTAGAGAGAAAAATAAGACAATTTGGCTCGATGTAACGCACAAAATTCGTGGAGGATTCAGTATTTGTAGTAGTTAGCACAGCAGTGTCCGGCTTAGTCGGTGAGTTGGGGAGGTTTTTGAGGAACTATAAAGAAATAAACTGCTGCCTAACAAGGCGCCACCTGCTGGGTAATAGAAAGAAATAAAACCGACCAACAGAAGTACAACAGGTTTTACTAAAGGTCTAATACGCTAAAACAAACACAAATCAGAGAAACAAATAGACAATTCAATGTAGCTAATAAAACTTAAAGTACTAGGAGAATGTGACAGAAATAAGAGAAACTGTCGCATATGATTACATGCGTTAGCAACAACAATTATTAAAGGTTGCAATTAATGTGTCGAATTTTAGGTAAGCTTTGTAGTTACACCCCAAATTAAAGTTAGCGTTCCAATTAAGGATTGGTTACTAAGAAGGCTCGACGTACACACATCACTTACACATGGTGACTTAGAAGTAACTTAAACTCGGAATAAAAAGGTAAGTAACTCCCTCCAACCTAAAAGCCTTTTTGTTTTAGCTTCAACCACTTTATGTAAAGCGCCCAAGCTGGTATTGAGCTGATTAACAAAAAAACTAAACGTCGGTGGTGGAGTCTACCCCGAATAAAAATGTACTTAAATGCTAGAGATTCAAATCGTTTAATGTCACATGTACGTGAGCTTCATACGCATTAATATTGAATAGGTTACTTAGCTGTATTATGTAGTATGCAGTTCTGAGAATGAAAGCTTTTGCTAGCAACAGTATTCGACAGCTTGAAAAGATAGGTAACTTTAGGATTTTCTTTTAGAAAAAATATGCAGCAAAAACGAAAGAATCCCCGCAGCCGTAGAGTTCACTGGCTGGTGCAGCTTAATTGGATGCGAAACCGTTATAGTCGTTAAGTTATGTAGGGAAGGGTTTTTAAATAGCCATTCGAGCACCCTCAAAAGTTATTTAGATTGTAATACGCAATGAGAATATGAGGTCAACGCACGTGCTAAAGCATATCGTAATTAGAATTAACCCAACCACGAGACAACAAAAGAAAAAAAATACTTACGGTGAATGCGGTTGGATTTTAATTTAAACACCAATTCAAATTAAATTATACATTTCCACCATTAGAAAATTGGCAACATGCGCGGCAAATTCGACTTTCGTCGTAACGTGCTACACACAACACACGTTTTTAAGAAGGCTCTCGACATACGTTTTACTTTTGCAAATAAACCCGTAACAAGTTTCAAAGCTATACCTCTAAGACAAAAACAAGTTAGAGCTAAGGCACTTAACTTTTCGAATCGTGTTACTTGTTAATCGGGTGAATCATATGCTTCAGATAAATTTCCAGTTGATACTAATCGAATGAGATGAAGGAAAGTTGAATGAACAGATACTGGCTGATACGGCAGCGACAGACAGGTGTCAAGAATAAAGATTGCCTGCTTTGATTTTGTGCAGCAGTTACTTTGCAGATGGATAGCGACAACTTCTGTCTCATAGAACAATACGTCTAAAAAATATCGTCAAAAATGGAAGCGCAACTCACAGGATAATTTTGTTTTCAGTTATTTTTTAATTTGTGTTTTAGGTGTAAGGCCTAAAAAAGATTACCGGAATGGCGGTTGCGTTGATAAGAAAAAATAGTTTTAACTTACGGCATTCGAAAGCGTGCAGAAACCCAATAAACAAAGTGCAGCATTTAAATAATGACGGAAGTAACTAGATAATTCAAGAATTTTATTTAATAAAGAAAGTATTTTACCTTTTGTGCCGTAACAAGAAAATTTGCACAAGTTCCGAAGCTTACTGTTGAAGTGACGGAAAACGAAAATTTAAGATTTCGATTTCTTCGCCATCTGTTGATCTAATAACCAAAAGTAACGTTAAGTTTTCTATACACTACGCAAAAAACAGAACGGAAGTAGCATTTATTAAGCCAAAAATTCACAATAGGGAAATAAAAAGTACAAATTATTAAATTCTAGATTTTAGTTAAGACAACAAAGCAACTTCAATCGTTGCGCTTCAATTTATGGGTTTCGTAGCATAACAATGTAAGTAACACGTCTTTGTTTTCGATAATGTGTTTTAATGCTCGTGTTTTACTTCTAATTTTGTATACACTTTTTATTAGCGTTATTAAATAAACTAAAAATTTTCAAAAGTTTTGTTTTTAACCTTTACTAAGCGTTTCACACAATTTCGCTTGTTAGGTTTTTCCAAAGTTTTAATTAGTGTGATTTTTCCAATTGTTTTGTCGCTTTCTTTTTTCTCGTCTTTTTCGTTAGTTTATCTTTATTCTTTTTTGTTCTGTCTACTGTTTTTTTTGTTTGCAAAGTTTTTTTTTTTTTAAATATATTGCACTTCTTCTTTTAAGTTACGTTTTAACATCTTCTTCACCTCTTATTGTTTAATAACTATAAAAGATGATGTGGTTGGAAACTGGGGTACCATTGCCACAATGCCGTAATTGTATCTTCGGCCTTGTCAAATTTTATTATTTGTGAATAGTAAGTTTTTGCATTTTATACCTCCTGAAGTTTCTTGTCGTCGTCACGAATAAGCTCTTCGAAGGAAAATATACTCACTAGGGGTGAAAAAGCAATAGTGAAAACCAAATACGACCGAGAATGGTTGAATTGCAGTACGAAAAAGAAAAGTTTGACTATCTAAAAAGATTTATAAAAAACAAAAACCACTAGAAAACAAATCCAAACTGAAACCAAATTGGTGGCTTCAACGTTTAAGATCAATAATTATTACTATCTCCTAAGCGTTGTATTAGAAAGAAAGAAATAAAACAGACCAACAGGAGTTCAATAGGTTTTAGTAAAAGTTTAATACGTTTTACTAAAAAGTCTAATACGCTAAAACAAACACAAATCAGAGAGACAAATAGACAATTCAGTACAGCAAATAATACTTACAGTACTAGGACAGAAATAAGAGAGAAGCTGTTGCATAGAATTACGGGCGTTAGCAACAACAATTTAATTAAAGCTCGCCATTAATGTGTCGAATTTTAGGTAAGCTTTTGTTTGTTACACCCCAAATTAAAGTTAGAGTTTTAATTAAAAATTGGTTACTAAAGAAACTCGACGTACACGCGTCACTTACACACGGTGACTTAAAACTAACTTAAACTCAGAATAACACGGTAAGTAGCTCCCGCCAACCCAAAAAGCTTTTTGTTTTAGCTTCACCAACTTTATCTAAAGCGTCCAAGCTATTATGGAGCTAGTTAAAAACAAAACCGAACGTCGGTGGTGGAGTCTACTCCGAATAAAAATTTACTTTAATGCTAGAGATTCAAACCGTTCAAGTCACGTGTACGTGAGCTTTATACGCATGAATTGTAAATAGATTTCTTAAACATTAAAACTTAGCTGTATTCTGTAGTGTGCAGTTCCGAGAAGGTAGGTTCTTACTAGCGACAGTATTTGACGGCATCAGAAGATAGGTAACTCCAGGATTTCCTTTAAGGGAAGTATACAGCCATGAACGGAAGGGAAATATGTTCCCTCGAAGCAGCAAGTATGCAGCGTAAACGACCCATCAACCTGTAGAGTTCATCCGCTGTTGGGAGCTTAAATGTATGCAAAACCGTTCTTAAATAGCAATTTCAGCACCCCCAGGAATTATCCAGATTGTAATACACGATTAGAATATGAGGTCACCGCACGTGCTAAAGCATACGTCGTAATTAGAATTAACACAATTACGAAACAAAAAGGAAAAGAAGTACTTACGGTGAATGCGGTCGGGTTTAACTTTAAACACTAATTTAACTTGGAATTAAACTTTTGTAAATTAAACATTTCCACTAATGGAAAATTAGCAATATGCGCGGCAAATTTGATTTTTGTCGTAAAGTGCTACACACGACACATGTTTCTAAGAAGGCTCCCGACATACGTTTTACTTTTGCAAATAAACCCGTAACAGAGTGATACAACTCGAGTGTAAGTTGCAACATTTAGTGCGGGCTTGTGATACCGTAACACATCCAAAAAAGCAATAAAGTAAAAAATCCTAAAAGACGAAGCATCTGTCGTGTAATTCTGTTTATAACCTCTTTGTTTCTGCTACGTACCAAATTTGTTCATTAGTTATTCCACAAAGAAGTATTTTTTAATAATTCACTGCTTGTTCTCTGACAGCAAACACGAAGTAACATAACCTCGATTTTATTATAAGTTTATATTTTTGAGTTATGCTTTACACTCTGTGATAGGAATCACAAATATCTAAAGTGCCCTGCAATAATTCAAAAATCGTTATTCTTTCAATTTTCAATATTAGTAAGAAAATTTCAGAATTGTTTTAAAACGGATGTTTTATTTCAATAAATAAAGTGTCACAATTTCAACAATAAACTTGTCATTTTAAATAAAGAAAATAACAGCTTCTCCTGTCAGAGAAAATAAGGCATCAAGTATCGATTAACCATTTCTCTTGGTATTCGTCGTCGTCTTTCAACGGCGAACTCAATCAGTTTTGTTTAAATAAACTTTCAAGAAATGTTTATTGACTGATACGTAATTAACTCAGTACTACACAAATTTACTACCACCATTTATCCAATTTTTCAAAGTTGTAGATACATTTTAAAACGCTTTATTTTTATATTATTGTAAGCTCTGGAAATTATCTAGGGTCTTTTACATTTAAAAGACAATCTGAAGTGTAGTAATAAATTTAGTATTTACTAAGATCTAAGTGGAAAAACTTTTAGAGTTAATGCAGATTTGTTTGTTTTAAATTTAAATCAACTGCCAGATAACAAAATGTTGCTAACTTGCGAGCAAAGAAATCGACCCACTTCACACTTTTGAATTTGAATGCATTTATTTCAGCCGCCATAACTCACTGCTTTTGTAACATATCCGAAGAATAGAACAGACCTCCATTGGTCCAAGGTCTGATTGAGATGCTCCCGCTCTTGTCAATTAGCTGCAGTCGACTTTGGACCAGTGGAGGTCCGTCACTGACAACCATCCCTCGGACATGACAAAGTTGATGCTGCATTTAAACCGCATTAAGTCGGCGGTGTCTCAATGATATTGAAATAATAAAGGAATGTACACCGGCGTCTACTTGTTCCTGTTCTGCAATTGAATGAGCCAGTTTCCTCAAATCGCTGGTACACTCGTCAAACACAAACATATCGCTGACTATGCCCAAGTTGTATACAAGCAACGACTTGGGCAGCTACCTCAGGTGCGGTATCCATTATCTTCACAGATAATGCAAGACTAATCACTCATGATTAAGCAAATGCCAACAAACAATCAGATTTTCCTAAAGAAAGTTGATTTTATAGATGAATAAGTTTTGGGTTATACATGCTCGCCACCCAACAAATACTGACATTTTGTTTTAAAGCTGTACTATTTAGTAAACAAAAGGAGTTCAAGAAAATGTATGGCCATTAAAAATCTTAATGTATTGCCTTTCAACGACATTCAGATTCTTTAAACATGATTTCTGTCTACTGATATAAATGGGTTCAAAATCAAAAGTGTGGGGTGGGTTGATTTCTTTGCTCGCAAGTGTTTCTAAAACTAAAATGTTCTACATAAAATAGTTGCTTTTAATAATAACACAGTTCTGCGAGATACAGTCTTGGCGCTGAAAATTAATCTGCCCTTAAAGTTTTTCCAACACGCCCAATTTCTTTGAAAGCCAAATCTACCCTTCTTACCGCACCAAATTTATTTTGACAGGATCTTTACTATTCTGCTTTTACATGAGTTTTTTGAGGTCGCTAATTACCAACCAAAAATTAAAACAAAATATTTTCTTGAGGGTTTATATAACCCTACAATGCATACGTGGGGTCTAAAAGACCCGTCTTGATTCTAAATGCTACGTATTTCAATTAATTTCTGCGTTAGCTATAATACTGTTTAAATATACTATTAATGGTTCCTTATAAACATTGTTATGGCAAAACCGTTGTATTAAAAAAAATTATTTAGCAGTATGTTAACATTAACGGTTTTGTAATTTTAGTGCTAGTGCAGGCACAATTGAGATTTTTCAAAAATTGTTGCATTGATATATTACCCGTAAGTATTATTTTTTGTTTTCTTCCTATAGTACAACTACATTACGCTAAATCACGTCAATATTGTCTATACTATTCGAAATGTTCAGTGCACTGACATTGAAATCAGAATAACAATTATTCGGAGAAATACAGTGGAATCATAGTAATAATAATAGCAATAGCAAACCTCTCATACATATTATATAGATGCGCATATTTCAGAAAAATGGCTTCCACCAGTAGGAAACGTACTGTTCGTGCCACAGATCCAGATTTTGAAAAGACTGTGTTACGGTGGTATGAAGAAGCAGAATCAGACGTGTCTTCTAATTCAAGTGTGTTGTCGGATTGTGTTGCTAACACAACAGAAATGATTGACGATGATGATTATGAACCTACAATAGAATCTTCTTCAGAAAGCGAAACGGATGACGAAGAAGAAGTAATATCAGATACAAATTCAAATTTTCAATTTGAAATCACTGGTGTTAATGGTTACAAATGGCAACAAAATGCTCCCGCACAAGTAAAAACTAGATGCCACAATATTATACGTTTTGTTCCTGGACCGCAAAAAAATCAAATATTGACACTGAAAGATGCATGGAGTCAATTTTTGACAAAGGAGATATTAGAGGAAATAATTTTATGCACTAATTCTGAAGCAAAAAAGAATTCAATAAAAAATAAAATTTGGCATGATCTAGAATTAGATGAAATAAATGCGTTCCTTGGTTTACTTCTCTTAGCTGGAGTCGAAAAAGGTGGGATTCTCCAGTTAGGGAGCTCTTTCTCGATAAGCGTTCAAATCCCTTGTATAAAGCGACTATGTCTTTGAATCGTTTTGAATACATCAGACGATTTCTACGATTCGATGATAAAAGAACTAGACAGATCAGACTCCAAACTGATAAACTGGCGCCAATAAGATATATATGGAACTTATTTATCAAACAGTGTAATACCGTTATGATACCGAATTCCAATGTTACTATTGATGAACAGTTACTTGCATATAGAGGACGATGCAATTTTATACAATACATGCCAAGTAAGCCTGCAAAATATGGCATTAAATTCTTTTGGTTGTGCGACAGTAAAAATAACTACGCCATAAATGGTATAGTATACCTTGGCAAGCAACCCGGTGATGAAACTCAAAAGAATTTAGGAACACATATTGTGAAAAGTCTGATTGGACCAATTAAAAATTCAAACAGAAATTTGACTATTGACAATTTTTTACGAGTATTCCTCTACTTGAAAATTTGTTAACCATTGGAATTACAGCAGTGGGAACTTTACGTAAAAATAAGCGGGAAATTCCCCACAATTCAAAGCCAATAAAGACAGGGAAGTACTTTCATCTATATTTGGATTCACTAAAGACATAACAATTGTTAGTTATGTACCAAAAAAATAAATCAGTAATATTGGTCAGTTCTATGCACCATGATGCGGCAATAAATTATGTAAGCCCAAAAAGAATCCAATTATTATTGAAGATTACAACAAAACAAAAGGTGGAGTGGATCAAATGGATCAAATGGTTAGTAACTACACATGTAAAAGGCAAACGCGTAGATGGCCATTTGCAATATTTTATAATATGCTTGACATTGCTGCATTGAATGGGTTTCTGCTGTATACATCCGAAAATCAAGATTTCGAAGCTACAAAATCCCACAAACGTCGACTATTCATCAAAGAACTTTGTAACCAGTTAATAATCCCATTCATGATTAGGCGATCAAATAATCCCCGCCTCAGTAGTACCGTAAAAGCCAGTATTAATCTTTTTATTGAGAACGTAAATACTCCGCAACATGATAGTAATCCAAAACCCGTAATGAAAAACGATGTTACGCTTGTCCATGTAAAATATCCAGGAAAACTACCCAAACATGTAGTAGATGTACAAAAATATTTGTAAAGAGCACAGTAAAGTAATTTGTAATAATTGTTTAATACATTAAAATAATAGTAATTTCAGTTTCCTTACTCTGGTACTACAGTGTTTAATTTATTATAATTAGTTCTTATTATATCAAAATTAGTGTTTATTAAACTAATAACAACAGTTAAATCAATAGTAAACTCTTTTATTCAACTCACTGTATATGAGGGTCCAACGGACCCATCATATGCATAGGTGCAAAAAAGTTGATCATGCATCATAGGGTTAAACAAAACTGATTGAGTTCGCCGTTGAAAGACGACGACGAATACCAAGAAAAATGGTTAATCGATACTTGATGCCTTATTTTCTCTGACAGGAGAAGCTGTTATTTTCTTTATTTAAAATGACAAGTTTATTGTGGAAATTGTGACACTTTAACCGTTAGATGAAAAATGTAAAACAAATTCTTTTCATATTGGTTGCTATTGTTTCTTAGGCTCTATTGAAATAAAAGCACCCGTTTTAAAACAATTCCGAAATTTTTTTTCTAATATTGAAAATTGAAAGAATAACGATTTATTTTGAAATATTGCAGGGCACTTTAGATATTTGTGATTCTTATCACAGAGTGTAAAGTATAACTCAAAAATATAAACTTATAATAAAATCGGGGTTATCTTACTTCGTGTTTGCTGTCAGAGAACAAGCAGTGAATAGTTTAAAAATACAAAATACAAAAGGATCAACTAAAAAACAGCTGACAGTAGTAATATCTGTGTCATTTTCCAAACATTACTGTATCATTATCTAGTCAAAAAATGCGTTTCTACGCTAGCGTCTTAAAGTATTGATAGGACTATAGCAACTTAATCGACATATGTGAAAAAAATTAAAGAAGTCGATTCTTCAAATATTACTTATTAGCAAGAGATTGTACAACTGTAAACAAACATTGACAATTACACGACAGATGCTTTGTCTTTTAGAATTTTTATTTCATTGTTTTTTTTTGATATTATACGGTATCACGGGCCCGCACTAAATGTTGCAACTTACACTCGAGTTCTATCACTCTGTTACGGGTTTATTTGCAAAAGTAAAACGTATGTCGGAAGCCTTCTTAGAAACATGTGTCGTGTGTAGCACTTTACGACGAAAGTCGAATTTGCCGCGCATATTGCTAATTTTGCATTGGTGGTAATGTTTAATTCACAAAAGTGTCGAAGAGGACGAGCGGACATTTTCTACTTCCTTTCTACTTGGGTGTTTTCAGCGTGCCTTGTGAAGTTAAAATTTTACACATACATTATTAATGTGTGTTTCAATAATTCCAAGTTAAATTAGTGTTTAAAGTTAAACCCGACCGCATTCACCGTAAGTACTTCTTTTCCTTTTTGTTTCGTGGTTGTGTTAATTCTAATTACGACGTATGGTTTCGCACGTGCGTTGACCTCATATTCTAATCGTGTATTACAATCTGGGGGTGCTGAAATGGCAATTTAAGAACTCTTCGCTACATAACTTGACGACTACCACGGTTTTGCATACATTTATGCTGCCAACAGCCGATGAACTCTACAGGCCGATGGGTCGTTCACGCTGCATACTTGCTGCTTCGAGAAAACATATTTGCCTTCCATTTTTTGCTGTAACCTTCCTTAAAAAAAAATTCGGGGTAGACTTTACTACCGACGTACAGTTTTATTTTAACTAGCTCCATAAGTGCTTGGGCGCTTTAGATAAAGTGGGTGAAGCTAAAACAAAAGGCCTTTTAGGTTGGCGGGAGCTACTTACCGTGTTATTCCGAGTTTAAATTAGTTTTAAGTCACCGTGTGTAAGTGACGTGTGTACGTCGACTTTTCTTACTACCCAATCCTCAATTGGAACGCTAACTTTAATTTGGGGTGTAACAAACAAAAGCTTCAATACATTAATTGCGAGCTTTAATAAAAATGTTGTTGCTAACGCCCGTAATTCTATGCGACAGCCTCTCTCTTATTTCTCTCACATTCACCCAGTACTGTAAGTTTTATTTGCTATATTAAATTGTCAATTTGTTTCTCTAATTTGTGTTCGTTTTAACGTATTAAACTCCTGTTGGTCGGTTTTATTTCTTTCTATTACCCAGCAGGTGGCGCCTTGTTAGGCAGCAGTCTAGTTCTTTACAGTTCTTAAAGGACCTCCTTAACTCAACGATTAAGCTGGACACTGCTGTGCTAACTACTACAAATACTGGATTCTCCACGAATTTAGTGCTCTACTTCTAGCCAAATTGTCTTATTTTCCTCTCTAGGTTGTATCGCTAGAACCGTCGTTTTCTTTTATTATTTGTGAACTACAACCGTTACAACTCCTGAAAAGTACCAAAAGAACGAAATAGCTGTCAAGTAATTCTAAATGTTTGGAAAAACCAACAATTTGAGATTGTTCTAATACAACGCTTAGTTGATAGTAATAATTATTGATCTTAAATGTTAAAGCCACCAATTTGGTTTCAGATTAGATTTGTTTTTTAGTGGCTTCTGTTCTTTAAAAACCATTTTAGATAGTCAAACTTTTCTTCTTTGTACTGTAATTTAACCATTCTCGGTCGAATTTGGTTTTTACTATTGCTTTTTTTACCCCTAGTGCGTATATCTTCCATCGAAGAGCTTATTTGTGACGACGACAAAAAACTTTAGGAGGTATAAAATGCAAAAACTTACTATTCACAAGTAATAAAATTTGACAAGGCCGATGATACAGTTACCGCATTGTGGCAATGGTACCCCAGTTTCCAACCACATTATCTTTTATAGTTATTAAACAATAGGAGGTAAAGAAGATGTTAGAACATAACCTAAAAGAAGAAGTGCAATATATTTTTAGAAAAAAAACTTTGCAAACAAAAAAAAACAGTAGACAGAAAAAAAAGAATAAAAACACGCTAACGAACAACAATTGGAAAAAAGCCCACTAATTGAAACTTTGAAAATTTTTAGTTTATTTAATAACGTTTATAAAAGTGTATACAAAATTAAAAGTAAAACACAAGCATTAAAACACTTTACAGAAAATAAAGACGTGTTACTTAAGAAACAAAAAAATGTCGAGAAAGTATCAAAGACATATTGATGGAAGACAGAAAAACTATCCAGAATGACAATACAAAATCTTATATTAAAACTGGAGTTTCTCAAGGGTCTATTCTAAGACCTCTTGGATGGAACATCCTTTATGATGATGTTTTCTTATTACTCATTAGTTATGCAGGCAACAGAGTACTTACAATTAAATTAATTAATATGACTCTAGCTCCCCTAAAACAAATTGACAATAGAATTCAGAGCTGCACATCAAATATGCACGCCAAAAAGGATAAAATAAAAAAATATTTTGTTCTTGAAAGAAATTCGTAAAAATGGTTAAAATAGCAATTTTTTCACTCTTTCACCTAAAATTAAAAAAAAATCTGACGTTCCAGAGCAATGTAAAGATTCGACTTGTTTTCTGTTTAAAAAACTCTTTAAAAATCACTCCCGCTTATTCTTAAAACTACGTAAGACTGTGTAATGTTAATTGATCATATCTCACAGCTTCAGTCTGCAGCGCATCTAGTCTCATCTCTATGATGTACTCTTCTATACGACATGAAACAATGATAAGTTAGTATAATGCAGCTATCCAGGAATGGAAAAGTAGGTTTCCAGAATTGACGCTAGAACTTCCTTGGTATCAACAAAATTGGGACGAGATCTACATTAAAGCTACGTTAAAAATGTTGTGTGTTTGTTCACAATCCATGAGGCACGACATAAAGCCGCCTAAAAGAATGAAGCAAGTGCATTGTTAAATACTCTACCATCAAGAACAATTGAGACACTATTGGAAAATAACATCTTTCGAATACATCTTTAATAGCTTTATGACAGGCATGAAAAATTTTTATTCCTCATCAATGTACTTGCAAAGAGCATGTAACAGACACAGTAATCCATGGTTTATGCTGCCAGAAAGCTTGAAGACGCTGGTCAAGACATGCAGAACTAAATGACCTGATCAAAGAGTTCTAACCACAAAAAAAATCCCGCAACATTAGAACCGTCAGAGATAAGTCGAGACGATGGCAAATGCTCTGACAGAATGATCTTTGTTCCTTGGAAAGTCGGGCGTAGTCTGGTGTGGGATGCGATACTTTGACTTTTTACATGTTGAAACAGCCTCTAAGAAAACTGGACTAGTTGCCGATCAGGAATAGAAAAATTAATGTAAACAACATTTTTGCGTAATTTGCAGTTGAACCCCTTCTTACGGTTTAAATTGCTCGAACTTGAACGTAGGTCGCAAGATTTCTGAATAACGGTTGTCGTAAGTTGCACGTTACGACAAAAGTCGAATTTGCCGCGCTTGTTACAAATTTTCCCATTAGTGGATCCGTTAATTCACAAAATTTATCGAGACGACGAGCGGTGATTTTCTTCTATTAGGCGTTTTTGGCGTGCTTTGTAAAGCTAAAAGTATACACGTAAGGTATTAATGGGACTTCAATATTTCCAAGTTAAATTGGCGTGTAAATATAAATCCGACCGCATTCTCCGTAAGTTACTTCTTTTACTATTTCTTTTGTTGTCTCGTGGTTGTGTTAATTCTCATTACGACGTATGCTTTAGCCGTGTCTTAACCTCATCATCTACTCGTGTATTACAATCTGAATAATTCCTGGAGGTGCTGGAATGGATAGTTAAGAATCCTTTGCTATATAACGTGACGACTACCACGGTTTCGCCTATATTTAAGCTGCCAACGGCCGATGAACTCAACAGGCTAAAGGGTCGTTTACGCTGCTTACTTGCTGTTTTGAGGGAATATATCTGCCTTCCGTTCTTCGTCGTGTATTTTACCTAAGGGAAATCCTGGGGTTACCTATCTTCTGAAGCTGTCAAACACTGTCGTTAGCAAGAACCTTTCTTCTTGAAACTGCATACTACAGAATACAGCTAAGTTTATTGTTTAAAATACCTATTCACTATTCATGCGTATAAAACTAACTTACATGTGACATTAAACGGTTTGAACGGTTGAATCGGGGTAGACTCTATCCACCGACGTTCGGTTTTGTTTTTAACTAGCTCCATAAGAGCTTGCGCGCTTTAGATAAAATGGGTAAAGCTAAAATAAAAGGTCTTTTGGGTTGGCGGAAACTACTTACCGTGCTAGTCCGAGTTTAAGTTTAGTTTTTAAGTCCCCGTGTGTAAGTGACGTGTGTACGTGGAGTTTCCTTAGTAACCATTCCTCAATTGGAACGCTAACTTTAATTTGGGGTGTAACAAACAAAAGCTTAACTGAATTTAGACATATTGATTACGAGCTTTAATTAATTTGTTGTTGCTAACGCCCGTAAGTCTTATGCGACAGAATCTCTTACTTCTCACATATTTTCCTATTATTTTAAGTTTTATTTGCTATATTTAATTGTCTATTTGTCTTGCGGATTTGTGTTCGTTTTAGCGTATTAGACTTTAAGTAAAATTTATTGAATTCCTGTTGGTCGGTTTCATTTCTTTCTATTACCAAGAAGGTGGCTCCTCGTTAAGCAGCAGTTTATTTCTTTTAGTTTCTCAAGGATCTCCCCAACTCACCGACTAAGCCGGACACTCTTACAAATACGGGATCTTCTAGGTTGTATCGCTAGAGCCGTCGCTTTTTTTATTATTATTATTTGTAAACTACAACCGTTACATCCTTGGGAAGTACATGAAAAACAGCACATTCCTTCATTAACATCATCAGGTCAGGTTTGGCAGCTATCTCAGGAGATCAGAGGTCTAAACAACGTATTAGCCTTGCTATCCAACGTGGTAACGCAGCCTGCATAATGGGAACTGAGTCAGGCGCCATATTGCTTAAAGAGATATTTCTTTTATAACGCAACAGTAACAAACTCTTCTTTGTTTTGTTGTTAATTTATTGTATTACTGATTATTAAAAAAAAATTCGACTTTCCACAGAAAGATGAATAATCTAAACACAAATTAAATATATATAATCAAGTTGAACAAGCAATTGAAAAGCTGAACTGACAGATTACCATCAGTACATTAAGTGGAAGAAAACACATCTATAGTAGCCAGTCAGTCACGCGTTAAATTGCTCTTGGAGGAATAGAAAAATCATTGTTATAATTGAGTGAAAAATCAAAAGTTGACCTTAAAGATAACTATTTAATGTAAGATGGAAGTAAGTCCTAAAATGATCAAAGGAAAGGAATTAAAGAAAGACAAAATTGTGATCATTAACCCAATCAGTTTTAACTGATTTGTATCTCTTCCCAGTGAACTATGAACCCAAAAATATTGGGGTGATTATTGAGTCTTACTATTGGTCTCAATCGTTTTGGGATATTAAGTAAATGTGTGGAGAATAAAATTTGCTTTAATTTTTTGGAAAGAGTCTTACACAACCATGCCGGTTATTGAAACAAGATTTTTTGAAGGAAAAGATTAATCAAATACTGATCGACAGTTTTGGTGATACAATTAGAACAGAAAACTTTACACAATCTTCCTTTTTTTTTAATTTTTTGATCGCGAGATAGAGACTAGTAAAGGCCAAAAGGCCAAAATGCGTTAGCAATGTAAAAAAAAAATTTTTTGGCTCCTGTTTTGAAAATAAAAGTTTGATTTACGATTGAGCTGACAAAACTCTTAAACAAGTTCTTCGTTTCTGTTTTCGTTTATTTTAAAATATCATCTGTTTTTATAAGAAAAAAGAAAACTGGTGTAAATTATCAGATACCAGAGTAAAAAACTTCCAAACAAGGTAACAGTCATTGTAGAATATTGTATGTACATAGTAAAAGAAAATTTTTGCGTAAGGTTGGTTGTTTTCATTTGCAATACCTTGCAAAAGAGTGTGGTTAGAAAATTTAATGTTTACATTAGGAATCAAACCCGTAGTGCTTGCTTAGCAGTTTACCCACTTAACCGCTAAGGTATGACCGCACTAGTGATAATTAATAAACACCAAAGTTGACGTTTTGATATAATAGAATTGATTTGTATGGGAACATTTCGAGAAAGGGCGACGACCAAACATCCAACATGTTGTTCTTAGAATTTACAACGGTCACGCTAGACACTGCTTAAGTAACTGCATTTCAAAAGTTATAGCTACTAACTTACTTTTCAACAGTGCCAAAGTCACATTATTTACGGAAACTGCAGTAAGTGAATTTTGGTTTTGTAAACTCATGCTGAACGCTATGATTTTGTAATTAAGAGGTATGTTATGGATTCTAGTTTTGGATGTTTATGAAAAGGTTTATCATTTTATTTAACTAATTATTCTATTCCGATTTAGTTCTTTAGTTTTTATTAGGTTTTTACTTTATACCAAATTTATCAAAATGGCCTCTTAGCTGTACGACAATTAGGTTGAATTTAGTTACGTTAATTGTCAAGGACAGTTAGTCAACGCAGGCCTGTAATCTAATTCTACTTTAAGATGTTTACGTAGTTTTTGTGATTTCGCCACAAAGACGATTCCTGCTTTCTTCGTTTAACGAACTTTATCGACTGTCCACATGTTTATTAATAAGTAACTGTTTTATATCTCAAACAAGGAAACAAAATAATCAGTCACCCAATTAACCAATCACTAAGCCACATCACGACTAATTTTTTTTATACATATTTGGTGCTTAACGTGGGTAGCATAACATAGTAGCTGTTGGTAATTATAGTTTTCTTCTTGTCTTTGATTTGAATATTCACTTTTCAATTATGACTAATTACCTTAATTTGTTGTGGAAGTTTCTTGATTAATGTTTACTGTCACCGACGATGCCAAGTATAATGAAAACATCCACCTTTGATAAGTCCGCCGTAGAGCACACCTGATAAACTATAGTTACCTGAGTACGATGAAGCTTTGTATGCGAGCGAGCGAGAAGTTATACCGTCGGTTTTGGTGGTGGTCGGCCTGCGGCTGTAATTAAAGTAAGCGGAATAATCTTGACACGCCCCTTGCCAGTGCTACCGAGTGAATCAACGCACTGTAGGGTTTATAAGTATGTGATAGCTGTAAGAAAACCGATTAATACTGTGGTTTTAAGCGGTTAATACGGTTTTGCCACAACTCGTACTGAATGTTAATTAGCAGTAGAGGTTAGCTTTGAATATACGATTAATGAAAATAACAGAAACCTATGTCTGAACGAGACAGAATTTAATCACTTGTTTCAGAGTAGTATCACAGCTATGTAAGTGAGAAGGGTAAGTACAGAATATAGTAAAGCAAAGTTTTAGTGCGGTCATTCGGACAGGATTCGCACGGTCGGTATTGTCAGAGAATTCTGAAGTAACCTCGGAGGAAGAACTAAGTGAAGCTGTTGCGCACGACGATTCTGAAGACATCAAACTTTAAGTTGTGAGATAATTCTTATCTCGGCGGCAAATTTATAAAATCAATTGTTGGTTTGTTACAATAATGACGTTGGTAAGGTAAGTTTGGACACGATTCATACTTTAGTTAACAACTAGCCAAAAAACCTTTTTTTTTCTCTCTAGTGGGTTATATCTTTTTATCACGTTTTATACCAATAGGTGTTTAAGTTTGCTTGAACGTGGTTGTTTTTGGCATCGCATTCTTTTTATCGTCACTATCTTTACTTCTTAGCACACATTTTTTTTCCCTAATTTTTATAAATCATAACTGCTCTACATTTTCCCTTGTACTCTCCTTTGTTTACTTATTTTTTCTTTTTGTTGTTTGGGTTAGGGTTAGTCGTGATTTAGTTACAATTGTCGATTTCTACCCTCTCATAGACCATTGGAACAACCCGAAGCTTAACCCACCAGTACAAAGAAAACTCTTTCTTCTCGATTTTATTTTTTCTATTTTCTGTGTTTTCTTTCTACTTATTGCGGACTGCGGCTATAGTGTTGGGGATTTATTTTTATGCTAACGATTGCTGTCAACTTTTGTAGTGCTAATTTGAAACCGAGTTAAATAGTAATTGAACACTTGCTCAGGTACATAATTTACAAGATGCATGGTGGTTTTAGGTCGGACACACAATGCGGCAGTTATATTAAATACTAATAATTAGAAAATTATAACCGGAAGATACGTCCCGCTAAATTTAGAAAGCCTTATGAATTTGCGTTCTCATAGCTAACATTGTGGTTAATGCGACCTCAATAGGCCGATTACCCTAAATAAAAATCTGAACATACAACCGGTAGTAGCATACGATAAATGTTTATTCCTAGGACAATCTTGGAGTTGCACTCCACTCTATGCTTATGTAAAAAGATCGACAGCTTGGAAGTTTTAAACGTTTTTCAGGGACCAACAGAAGGATCATCTCGCAGACAACGACGAGGAGAATATCGAAGTTGTAAGAAACCGACGATGTTGTAATTCAAATTTGCCGCCGAGAAGAACTTATCTCACGGCATAAAATTTCCATCGTCAAACACAGACGTCGTGCGCACCGCCCCAATTACAATTACCCCCATGCAACCGTTGCTCACTCTTCCGCTCCAGATAAAGCCCCCTATATAAGCGCGAGCGCAATGCCAAAAAGGCACTTTTGAATCCGACTTTCTTTGAGTACTACTTTTGAGTCCGACTTCTTAGTAGACTTCTAACCCGACTTCCAATCCGACTATCCGATTTAAACCCCGTCCGCATTAATGCGGAATTCCGAATATAAAACCGTCTAAAGATATCCGCAACTAACTCTAAGACCGCTGCAAATGCTGATTAAACTCGGTACGTGCTCGGCAACCAGTAACACTAAAACCGGTGCAAATGTTGATTGAATTCGGTACGTGCTCGGCAACCCGTAACTCTAAGACCGCTGCAAATGCTAATTGAATTCGGTACGTGCTCGGCAACCCCAAACCCGAATCACTGTGGCTAAACTCCTCGGTAGAAGTTTGCTTTCCTTCGACACCGTTTTGTATTACTGACCCCTACAAGGTAGTTAATATATTTGATAGCACTTTGTAGTAGGCGTGCTGATAGAAGTGGCCCTAGGCGAAGTATCACTGCCACAAAACCGTCGTCGGCTCCAAGCACCACACTTGCATCCGTACACGGCTCGCTCGCCAAACAGCATGGTATGAATACAACCACCAAGTATACTGGAGACGTTGAGACATATTTCCCTCGTTGGCCAAGCCGTAAGTTGCAATAATAAATACTGTCGCCGTTCCAAACAAGACTTGCAAGTATCCCGCGTATTACAACTTAAATTGTAAATAAATTCCGTGTACATATAAAAACCCTAACTTTGTAAATAATTATAAATAGACATTTCAACAGCAAACCCTGGGCATTTTTCCTTCGATTGAAGCTACCCGCGTGTATATAAATTTTGTTACGTCACGTTTTATATTCCAACTACAAACAAACCCGGCAGTAAGGAATATAAAAGGTGCGCGTTTACAGATGTGCGGTAATAACCCACAATCTCAATAAGAGAACAATTTATACACAGGTGGTCATGAGCTAAACGAAGTCAAGTTTCCTTGACAATTATTGGTGTGTCTATACTTGTGTTCCACAAGAGATTAGAATTTGTGCGCTTTACAGCCTTAATTAAGGCAGGCAAAATTCGATCGACCAATTAGAACAATCAACAAACGCGCGGGAGAATTAAAATTTGCCGTAACATATTGCCCACAATATACGTTTATTGTGCTAGTAAAAATATAAAGCTAACATAGTGTTTGTTATCAATATGGGCTTCAGTGCTTCATTTGTAGCTAAATATCATCTTACGAATTTTTTGAAATGAAAGGATAAAGTAAAAACCACTATCTTGGTTTTAGTTAGCCAACGTATGGCCCCGTCCTTCGTGAGAAACCTTAATAAAGCTCACGCAGTACTAGGAAGAACTTTGGCTAAATAAAACCAAGGAAGTGGTTTTTTATGTATCGCTCCACTTCGAGGAATCAGTAAGAGGATATTTAATGATAACTAAAATTTGGAGGATTAATAAATTCAACTCAAGTGTTTCGGTTACTTTCTGGTTGGCTAGTAGCATGGCTTGTTCCTTGGAATTATATAGTAAACTTTAATGCGACCTATTGGGCACACCACATACCAATGTCTTCTTTTTATTGGTACTTTTTTGTTTCTCTCTCTCTCTCTTTCCCTCTTCAAAGTTTTCATTCCTTGTCTGTAATTATTTATGTGTTTGTTGTCTATATTGAGACAGATTAAGAATGTCTCTAAATTGGACCACACTAACTGTCGTAAGAGGCGACTAGTTAACCGTACCATCATCAGTTCGTGTTTATTTGCATTAATTTACAATTGTAGCAACTCATTGGTCTTGTAGGACAATCATAAAAACAATATGGTGCGGTGCTGCGTGCTCCCTTTTTAACATTTGGTATTGTTGATTTGATATTTTTTTGGTGTTTATTTCTAGGAAAGTTTATTTTTTTGCCTTGGGATTTTTTTAGGATTCGATTTTATTTGGTTTTAGGGCTACATAGTTCTAATTTTTGTTTGGTCCTTCTTTTTAGTGTTGGTTGTCGTAAGAGTGTTCTGACGTAACTAACCTTATGTGACTTCTTCATGGGTCAAGCATAAAGCACGAAGAAAATCTTCTCTTTGTTTTAATCTTTGGGATTAAATTACTCACTTTGCACCGTGTGTGATGCGATTATTTTCTCATTATCCGGCGTTTTAATGTTGTTATGTTAAATTTACAATTTCTGAGTTTATGGTTGGTATTATTTTATGTGTCGTCTAAGTACACAGCACTGGAAATTACACCTGACACGCTAGACATCTCTCAAATTTCATATCAAAAGGTCATAAGTATTCACTTGTTCGTCAGCCTTTTCTATTTCCGACCACGTTAGAATCAAGTTGTCTGCAAAAACACATCATGGTTGTAAGTTTTATCATTTTCTTTTTTTGGTTTTAGTTAAACTCGTCAGAACGAGATGACATTCTAATTAAGAGATATTTATGTTAAAAAGCTTTTTTAGAAATATTACTAATGAGAAACTGTTCCATTTTACTTTGACGGCAGGCTTACAATCAATTTACCATAATAGCTTCTTAACTATAATATCAATATTTAATTACGTTAAATTATCGAGGACAAATACGTATTTTATTATTCATATTTTACTTTAAAGCGCTTCACGTTTTGATTAATAACATTAATTATTTATGATTTCGCTGAAGAGACGATTCTTTCTTTCTTCGTTTAACAAATTTTCTCCGTATCTACGGAGAGTTAAAGTTAGAGATTGTAAGTCAATAAAAATAATATTTAAGAAAAATTAAAAGAATTAAATAAACAAAAATAGTATATAAATAACCGCATGGAGTTATGTAAATTAGTATACGAAAACGTAAAAATAGAAGCTTTATAAATTGGTGCGGCATGTTTACCTTTAACATTCTTTTCAAAGTAAGTTTATTTAAATTCGAAAAACTGTGCCGTTATTTTCAATAACAGTCTGAGTTGTTTCGACGCCGAACTATACAAAACCCAGAAACAAATTGTTTCTTAAAAATGTACCGATTGGAAACAAAACAATTATGGGTAATTCATTACGTGCATAATAAAAGAAAACGTCTTCTCGTTTAATAAAAAGAACTTATTTGCAAATTTTATCGGACGAGCGAGCGAGTCGTAAAACTAAATTTACAGATATATACGTTACGAATGCAAAGCGTTCATCGCTTAACTGTTGAATTTTACAAAACTTATTTAAAGTTTAAATCAGGCTTATTAGATTGATTAGAAAATACCAAAGTATTGCTTGAAATTGTTGCTTTTATTTCAGCACCTTGTTTAATTAAACTTGGAAGTTTCAGAAAGATGCGAATGAAGTTTGAAATTTAAAAAAAAAGTTGACAAGCATGAAAGTTATAATCAGACTTTTAAAGAGCTTTTAAAATATACAAAAGAAATGAGTCCGAACAAATTTGGATTAACGTCTGCAAAAGAAATTTAACATCGACTTCGAAAATACAATTTTATCTAAATTTTATAAAGAAAATTTGGCTGTTTCGTTTTTCAAAATATACTGTTGTAACAGACAAACCAACATTCTCTGGAAAGTTATGACCAATTGGTATAAAGGGCTGAAAATTGTGTTAAAATCTAAATTTATGTTGTCTGAAGTGTTTGATTATTATTTTATATTTTGTTCTCAAATTGTTTGATTATATAATTTTAAAATATTTAACGTTTGGTTTCTGGGTTTACCATTATCGATGTCTAGGTATTTATTCTTGGGTTGGGTGTACTCTGGCAAAGTTTCTTTGGGGCTTTCCTATCCATTGCTAGTTCTACTGCTTCTTTCAATTTTTGCATCCAGCTTAAAGTATTTTCTCTATTGTGCTGGTCTGCTTGATTCTGGGGCTTTTTACCAGTACTTTGCAGTTTCATCTTATTTGGGTGGCATTTGGTTCCTTCATTCTGGTTAGATGTCTGAACCATTTTAGTTTATTTTCTTCTATGCAATGTCATATTGGTTTCATTTCCAAGTCTTGTCTAATTTTGACATTTCTAAGTCTGCCTTATTTTGTTACAACTATTATCTTCTTCGGAAATTTCATTTCTACTTCTTGTAGTAAGTTATATCCGTAAGCATTGCTTTTAACGTATCTTGAATTTTTTTTTCTTAATGTGGCTTTTATAGAGTGCTCCATGTAACCTGTTTGTTGTTTTGATTCTGCTATTGAGCTCTTCTTCTACTGTCCATCTATTCTGATTATTCTTCTGAGCTACTTAAAGCATTCGACCGTTTATAATTTATTGTTCTTTACTTCTACTGTGATTTATCATTGTTTTTGATTTTTCTCAGTGTATCTCCATATTTTTTCCATTCCTTATGTTTATGTTGTTTTGCAGCTTTTTTTTGTTACTTGCAATTATTACAGTATTTTACGCACAAAAATGTTTGTTATGTGACCGGCAAAGAGTTTGCATCAAATGGGAAAAATTTTTGTAATTGAGATATCCAAAATATTCTTTTGGCCAATAAATTCAGCATATCAAATGACAAAAAAAAGCACTTTGACAAATATTATGTGAACACTCTAATGGCGGCAAATTTAAAAATTATGTTTTAAATATGTAAAAAGCGAGGTTAGATGACAAGATATTGAAAAATGCCTAAAAGAGAAGTTGTTCAGTATTAAATTATACGACTATGTGCATATTTTCAAAAGAAAATAACGACGTTTCAAAAATATCAGTTTTCCGGCATTTTCTCGGGAAATTTTTGTGTATGTTTTTGTATGAGGGTATTATCCAGGCAATATTGTAAAAAATTATTTAAATTGGGTTTAGAATGGAAGAATTAATTATTTTAGGACTATTTTAAAATAATTCTAAATTTGTAGTTTCTGTAGGACATTGCAACAAAGTCCGTCCTAAAAAAACAAAGTTTTTTGTTCTTTACCGTCCATTGGTAGACTAATAAATAAAAATCACTGGATTGTAAAATTTATTTGTTGGTTTTATTGTGTTTTATGCAAACCAAACGCAAAAGAAATTGTTTTCTTAATATTTCCGTAAAAATGACGGAAAACTAATATTTTTGAAAAGTCGTAATTTTTCTTTAAAAATTTGCACATTGACGTATAATCTAATTTTGAACAACTTTTCCCTTAGGCATTTTTCAATATCTTGTCATGTAACCTCACTTACATATTTAAGGAATATTTTTTTAATTTGCCGGCATGACAGTGGTCACATGACATTTGTCAAAGTGCTTTTTTTTGGCATTCGATATGCTGAATTCATTTGCCAAAAGAAATTTTCGGATATCTCAATTACAAAAATTTTGCCCATTTGATGCAAACTCTTTGCCGGTCACTGTATACAGTAATATCCGGCATGAAATTTTTTAACTCGTTCTTTAACTTTTTTATTATATCTATCTAGTATAAATAGCAGCGGGCTTAGGGTTTATCCTTGTGTGACTCCTAGTTTAGTTAGGAACGGTTTCGATTTCTTATTATTTATTCGTATTTAGTTTCAGCTGGTTCTGTAAAAGCTCTCTCTTTGTATACCATTAAATATCTTGATTAAATCTATGAAGCAGTAATAAAATAAAATTCTATGGATTTCTTTAACTTGGGCTCTGTTTCTTAAAATTCGCTTGTACATATTTCTGGATAAGCTGAGTAGGGATATTACTTTGTAGTTATCGCATTTTTTGCCTATTAGCTTTTCTTTGTTTTAGTGTATTTATTGCTTCTCAAAGACCTACTTTTATTATTAAGTCTACTTGTAACTTGGACAGATCTCTTCTGTTTCATATATATCCTTCTCCATGTCTTCTCTTCTGTTTTTATCTGTTTCTGTACCCTACAGTAATGTTATCAAGTATTGTCACCATATTCTACAGGGGGATTCATAACTATTGGGACATAGGCTAAGGGCCGGTTATTTAGGCTAAAATATGACCATAGAACCCAATATTCCTTAATAAAATATTACTGTGAAAAAGATGTAAATTAAAATTTTTTTTTTGTTAATAATTTTACTGTAAATTTATCAATTCTTATCAAAATCGGCAGAGAGGCATAACTTTAGACCAAGAACATTATTTTATGTACTACTTTACAATTTGTTGTAGGAGGCGTTACGTGAATGATTCCTAATGATAAAATCGACTGGTAACTTTTTATGAGAAAACTTTTTAGTGATTTTGATTAGAGAATATGACGTAAACATCACTTCTACAGAATATTGGTACTCTTGTTTAAATACGATAATTTTATTTGTTTCCGAAAAAAAAGCAGTTGCACAGTTTGTAGTGTCAGAAGGGGATTTCAAATGTTACTTTATTTATTAAGGGTACGTTTTAGACTGTCAGATAATTATGTTTATCTGTAGATTTTGATAAGAATTGATAAATTTACAGTAAAATTATTAACAAAAATTAAGAAAAAAAATATTTATCTAACATCTTGTATCTTTTACCACGGCAATATTTTATTAAGGCATATTGTGTTCCAATAGTTATAAATCACCCTGTATAATTTCGTTGGCATTTGTGATAACCTTCCCATTTTGGTCTTCTACTTAGGTCAGAATTTTTTTTTTCTTTGAAAGATTTCTCAACTTTGTCGAACAATTTTTGGTTGTTTTTATAGTTATTCTCTACGGCGTTGTCATTTCCTACGTTTTTTGACTTCTCCTTCTTTCTTCTTTGCTATATTCCTTTGTTGTTTGTATTTTTCAATGTCGTTCTGCTTATTCGTGTTTAGATAATTTCTTCTTCTTTCCTATTTTGATTTTACTTATCTTGTCCACTATGCTGTCTGTTTTTTGTTCGTCATTATTCTGTTTTTTTGCGGCTCCTTTTTGTTGCAGTTAGCAGCATTGATTTGATTTTTTTCTATTTTTGTTCTCTGTCTTTATCTCATTCTATACTTTTTTTTTTGATTAACTCCAAATATTTTTGTATGTATTTTGAGTTTCGTAGTTTGTGTATCTTAAATTTTTTAATTTTTGGTTGTTTGTCGTTAGTATCATTTTAAACAAAAATTCAATTTATTTTATCTCTTTCTTTCCAATCTGCTGCAATTGCTGCTTTAACTTTAGCTCTATCGTTTATGTTAAATCACTGAATATTACGATATGTCCATCTTCTGTTTCAGTACAGCCTTGGCATTTTCCTTTAGTTTACATTATTCTCAATATTTCCAAATTGTTACTGTTAAATTTTTTGGCCAGTTGTAACCGCCCACCTTTGATGCCAAAAGTTACAATTAAAAATTGTAGTGAAAGAATAAAAGGGGCGTACAAACATTTTATGTAATTAAAGTAAGCGGAGTAATCTAGATACACCTTTGCCAGTGCTACCGAGTGAATCAGCCGTACTGTAGGGATTTGATGATAAGTATGTGATAGCTGTAAAAGAACGAATTAATAACGATGGTTTTATAGGTGGATTTTAAATAATCACTACGGCTTTGCCATGATCCGTGCCAAATGCTAATCAGCAATGGAGGTGAGCTTTGAAAATACGGCTAATGAAAATAACTGAAACCTATGTCTGAACGAGACGGAATTTAATCACCTGATTTAGAGTACTATCGTACTTATTGATGTAAGAAGAATGATTACAGTATGTGGTATAGTAAAGATTTGGTGCGGTTATTCGGACAGGATTCGGGCGGTTGATAAGGAGCTTGGTATTCTTAAAAAATTTTGAAGGAACATCGAATAAACATTGCCTTCTCGGCATTGCGCTCCCATTTATAAAGGGGACGCTTTCACTGACTGAAGAGTGTTCAAAAGGTGCACGGGGATGATACTAAGTGGGACCGTTGCGCACGACCATTTTAAAGACATTGAAAATTAAGTTGTGAGATAATTCTTATCTCGGCGGCAAATTTATAATAATCAATTGTCGGTTTCTTACACAGTTCTACCTTTTCCCCGTTCAGGCTCTTAACATTCCAGGTTCCAATTTTAATCTATCCATTTTTCTTTTTATCATTGTCTGATTGTTTAGCTATTTTTAAATTTTACAAATCCTGAAGATTTATTATAACTACAGACAGTCTTTGACTTTGTGTTATGATTTAATTATAAATGTTATAAACTTATAATCAGAATAATAAATAACAATAAACTTATAAATAAATAATTAAAAATAGTAAATAAAGGATAGTTTACGCTTGCGCTTGTATGTTCTTTTAGGAATTGCTTTAATGCGCATCAGGATCTGTTAATAATATTATTACTTGTAATTTCAATGCCAAGATAATTCTTGCTCGTTTGATTAGCGAAAGTCTATCATATCACAGACTGCCGAATGTCAATTTCCGTTTACCGTTAAGAGTCAACCTGACACGCTCACCAATAACTGAGCTTTAGCCGTATTTTATCTTAAATGTGGGAATGAAGAATAACTTCTCTTTTTCTTTCTTATTTAAAATAAAATTCTGAAACAGGTGAGTTACAAATTTTACTTATTAAATTCTTTGGGTATAGAGTTCCTACTTCCTATAATATAAAATTAGGCGTTGGTGATTAAGATTACAATCTGAATGGTATTGGTTTTGAACAAACACAAAATTTGAAATAACTCAACTTGTTCTAGATAAGCATTTTGCAGACGTGTGTATCATGAAACATATAAATCCGTATTGGAACTACTTAATAAAGTAGTATAGTATTTTGTACACAGCAGCCAGTTAAATAAATAAGTTTCCAACCGCTTCTACAAACTATTTTCTGTCGATTATAAGAAAATTCTATCCGTTGTTTCATCAACTCTATCACCCAAGAAACGACCACTGCCATTATAAAACTCAATAACTCAAAGCTACTAAAAAAATGATCAATCTATGTTTTGTCACGACGTAAACGTCAACGGTCGAATTTGCACACGTCGCGGAATTCAGTGACCCAAGACTTCGAGGTTTAACTATGTTAGAGCAACGCGTTCGCTTACACGTTACAAAGCTTACAACACCCGGTATTCGACGTCATTCGTTTTATATACAGTGTGTCTAGAACCTCTTCTGCCAAACGAAAACTACAGGTACTAGAGGTAATTTTTTGTTCAATTAGAAAATCAATATAAGAAACTCTCTGGTACCTGGCATTTCATTCTTATTAGGTATCATATTCAATTGTCAAGGAATGGTGAAGAGAGGAGACAAATAATAAGCCGGTACTAGGTGCATTGTGTAGTGCATCGAGATACAGAAAAGTATCCTGCGTAGAAGGGCTGGTAAGAAAAAATAGTCAAATTTCAGTTAGTACAATTTCAAAAAATTTTTTGAGCAATTGGTTCCTTGCTTTTGTAAGAGAACCAAAAAAGTTTGCAAATTGACTATACAACACCTCATGGAATAGAGTCAAAATGGAAATAACTTCCACTTCAGTAAGTTGTCATCAATGCAATGGAAACACGCAACTTATCAGCCACCAAGAAAGTTTTAAAGTTCAACTTTCAGCGAGCGAGTCAACAATTTTGGATAAAGGACCTTTGGACAAACTTCATTAAGCAATAGGACAAAAAAGTCATGTCATGTTCGCCAAAGCAGTGAAAGAAAATCATCAAGGAAAGAAATAAACTGAAAACAGAATGTAACCTTAGAAGAAGCACAGAATGTAGGAAATTACAAACCAGTGAATTCTCCCGGTGATGACGTATTGCGCGTTAAAATGTGGGCACTGACAAAATCAAACATAGACAAAATGGTCAAAACCCAAAAAGCAATGGAATTTTAAATTCTTAATAGACAATTGACATTTAGAAAGGGAATAAAAGGAATAAGACAAAAAATTAAAGTAATTAGCCGAGCGGCATACGTGGCCTCACAAAAATTAAACCTGTTCAGAAGGTAAAACAAATGCAAATTCCCCATTACAAGTGTGGTAAAATTAAACCAAGGTTATGACTATCTCAACCATATTAGATGCTATAGCAATCTAAAAACTCGACAGTTTATGTTTTCAGCATGACATAAATCTATTAAAATTATGTAATTAAAATTGCAACACACGTTTTCACCTACATTGACATTTCTTATTTTAATCCAAAATACAACTAAAATTGAAGACTCTTAAAATTAAAACGCCTAGGGGTTAAATGTCAAGGGAAAAATATACCATCCACGTATTTAAAAAAAAAGAATTGTTAAAAATTGAATTTTAGACCCAAAGTTCCATGAACTAGTGTTGTCTAGATTCGGGTCTAAAGACCATCGTTGATTAAATATGGTCAGCCTCTTTAGAGGTTTGTTCAATTTTGACGTTAGATGCATACTGACGATTTTTTTCTCTTTATTCTGGTTCTGAGAGGGCAGGATTTGCATTACGCCGGTCAAATACTCGTAAGGTTGGATTCGAGGTCTGGTTGAGCGTTAAAGTTTCTTTTTTGGATGTTGATGGATCAATTTTGGGTTCTTCAAAACAAAACAAATCCAATTTTATTTGTCCTTTTACGTTAACAAAATGTTTCAAAGAAAAAAATTGTAATTGTATAATTTTTTTTCTTTCATCCAGTCTCTCCTCTTTTTCACCACACTCCTCCCTAATATGTTTTTAGTTTTCTTACCCTTTTCACACAACCTACACTTTCTGTCCTTGTTTTTCCACCAATACTTATTTTCCCTTTTTTCAATCTCTAACCTGAACCTCGCTTTCGATCTTTTTTCTTCTAATTATTTTTTCTCCCGTTAGACAACTGGGTTTCCCTTCCATTCCTATTATCCAATATTTTTCATTGTACTATCCTTCTTCTCTCTCTTGTTTTTTTATTTTCTGTTCATACCTTATCACCCATCTTTCTGTCCAAATTCGTACCTTGTCCAGTTTTACATCTTCTTCCATTATATATCCAGGTGTTTTTTCTCTCTAGCCCTAGTGTTGAATTTCCTCTAGTTCCTTCCATTCCTCCTATTTCCATATTTTTGCTCCATATATCATTACTCCTCTGACTATCCTATCAAATAACCATCTCCTTTTCTCTAGGTCTTTGCCAAATTTTTTTTCTCCTTTCCCCCATACCTGTTTTATTATCTTATTTCCTTTCTGTTTTATTTCTTTAATATTCACCCAATCCTTGTTGTCATAGCATTTATATTTGTCCACTTTCTCTAATTCTTCTTTTCCTCACCACCATTTCACATTTCTTTTTTTTTTAACTCTATAATTTTTGTCTTTCCCATTAAATATTAAATTTTCTCTTTTTTTCGCCACCGTCATCCGCGTACGCAAGTACCCAAATTTTTGTCTTTCCCACCACAATTGGAGCTTTTGAAGAATATCTTGTGATCCCCATTGGTAGGCGCATGTTCTGCTACAGCTGATTTTTCAATGTGTCCTAGACGGAATTTTCTTGATGCTTTGTGATCTTTGTAAGTGCTTCCAAGAATTTTAACTGAACGTGTGTGCTTCCTAAAAGCTACATCAAAGTATGACGTAGCGTTCGAACATGTTTTTTAGCGTAGTTTTGACTATTAAATTTATGCTTGATACCTTAGCAACCACAGCATGTCACTTAAAGCAAAGAATATTAACCTACAGTGAAGCAGCGACACTTGTCAATTTTGGCAATTTTGAAACTACAAATTCAGTGGCGTTCTTGACAAGAAACTATTATAATTTAAGTAAGATTTGTCTTACTTATTTATTGAAAAATTCAACAACGTCAATAAATTTGTAGTTTTAAAATGGCCGAAGGTCATTAACAAGTACTTTACGATTTATATGTAAAAATATATCCTCGGACAAGTGAAGAACTTAAACACGTTTTTTTGATGGTTATAAATATTTCATCAGTATTTTGACACTCACGCAACACTCAATATCTAGTGGACATCCAGTTAATGGCTAAATATTGTGCGTATATCTTGGACAATTGCGGCCTCTCGGTTGCAAATTGAACCTCTGTAAAATTAGGTAGAGTAAGATGGCCAAAATAAAGGAATCCAGAGCAAAAAAAAAGATTATTCCTTAAGAGGTTGCCGCTAACTCAACGGTGTTTGGGTGGGTACGTAGTGTCAATTATTTTGTTTTTACCAGGGCGCCAAATCCTTTCCCACAGACAACCTATATGCTCGTCTTGGTCTTGGATTAGAGATCCAGCATAAAACTCTACAATAATTATATAAAGGTTTTGTTACCGAATAAATGATGCCCAAAAAAAAAAAATATATAAAAGAAGGAAAAGAAAAAGAGAAGAAAAAAATATATTTCCTTGTGTGGCACCACAGAAATGACAATAATGTGCATACACAAAAAAAAATGCTAACAAACAAGTATTAATTATGTACAGTGTAGATAAAGCTCTATTCTATAAACTGTCGAGTGCGCAAGTTGAATAGTAAGATAAGTAAACTGAATTTGTACTTTTTATGTGTGTATAATTTTAAAATTTTAGCGATGTTGAGATTTATGCGGTAAAGGGCGTCGAGCAAGCTTGTCCGAGTCTTTAGTGTTGAGGTGCAAATCAAAGAAAAATCCCGGATAGTGCAATAACCTCACTTCCACGCGCAAAATATCTGACGTCGTCGTCAGATGAAATCTCGCGATACTACTTGCGTTCACGTTACAACAAACTTTATAGGTAACTATTTTTATTATTTACAATAGCAAGCAAAAATAAATTGTAATGGTGTACCACACGTATTTCTTTTCGACACGTATTTACAATTATTACCTAAGTACATTAGAAACAAAAAAAAATGAAAGGGAGAAAAAAACCGATTCAATGGTGTATGACACAATAAACTTTATGTTTTCGATGATGATGATGGACGTCAACAAAAATAATAAATCGCCAAATATAATTATTCCCATAAACTAAACAAAATACGCGTTTTGGGGTCTTTACACACGCACAATCAAATAATTTTTACACGCACAATCAAATGTTCCAGTCACTCTTGATTGTAGGTCCGACGTTTAAAATAAATAGATTTAATAACTTACAGTTGCGGACGTTGTGATACTCTATTTTTTTGTAGTGACCCCGGACATCTGGCCGAGATCGGAAAGTCAAGAAAATAATCGCTCCTGGACAGGTAGCGCACCAAGTTGTGGGTGTGAGAAGCAGCTAGCGAGAGAATCGGGTGAGTAGAAATGGTTTTAAAAATGGAAATTAACGTTTGATTGAAAATAATAAAGATCTTACCTTCCAGGTGTTAGTGAAGCTGATAAAGAGATTATCTATCCGTGCTGGACGTAAATCCATCAAACGATGAGTTGATCGAAATAACTTTTTGATTACAACACCATAATAAATTCCAATCAAATTAGTGAATACAAACAAGATCCAATATAAAATTGATATTTTAATTACATTTGTAATTCACTGCACCAGCACAATGGATATTACAATAATAGAAATCAAAACGTCAAAACCGCATTTTCGAACACAAAAATCTACATTTATCAATGCCCCTTTGAGATAAATCTGACCTTTATATACGTCGACACGGGGAATTTAAATTCATCGTGTAAACAATTAGGCAACCCAAGTCATACACACATACAAACATTCACATAATATCCTAATGTAATAAGAAATAAAGTTTTGTATTGAAAACTCGAAAATAAAATTGTAACAACTCTCCCTTACAAAAAAAGTTTTGTTCCACTATAATCATATCAGATCAGGTTGTCAACAAAATCATCTTAAGACATATCTAAATCGGGTGGTTCTTCTTTTAAATCTCGTATATGCCACAATCCTTTACTAACACGATTGTCATCCATCAATTCGTAAGATACTGAAGAAAGCTTCTTTCTAATGATAAATGGTCCTATATAACGTGGTGCGAATTTTGATGTAAAGTTCTTTGCAGCATCTGAAAGAGCAAAATTTCTTCGGTACACCCTATCTCCTACCACAAACTCGGTTTGTCTACGACGTAAATCATAACGCGATTTGGCTCTATTGTGCGCGATTTCTAAACGTTTCTTGATATCTACAAACAACTTTTAAATTCTTCTTCACGCTGAGTTGGTACTCTAGCTTCTTCAATTGGTGAGATTTTGGTATGATGGCGGTCCCCAAAAAGAACATGCTCTCTTCCGAAATTCGCAAAGTATGGCGTAACTCCTATGGTTTCATGAACTGAAGTCCTTAATGCACAAGCAACTCTAGGTAAATACTGATCCCATTTTTGTGGTTTTCGGACACATACGCGGTTAACATAGCCTTAACGTCTCTGTTAACCCTTTCTACAGGGTTAGCTTGGGCATGGTATAACGGCGTAAACTGTATGTGGACTTTAAACTCTTTACAAATTTCTCGGAACTCTTTTGACCGGAACTGTGTTCCATTATCGCAAATTACTCTATGGGGAGTGCCATAAACTAAAAATATCTGATCCCGAATAACGTCTACTATCGCAGAAGCAGTACCCGTTCGTAAAGGAACAAGTACAACATATTTAGTGAAATAATCAGAGATTGCCAAAATCAATGTGTAACCTTTTGCTGAACGAGGCAAAGGTCCACACAAATCAATACTAATCATTTCCCACGGTCTCGATATCGTAAGATGCTTTCCTAAAAGTCCTGCTGGAGCTCTTTGATCCGATTTAGTTTGAGCACAAAGTTTGCACGATCGTACATATTTAGTCGTATCGGTTTTCATCTTAGGCCAATAGTATTGGGCTTGCAATCTCTTAAATGTTTTGAACATACCGGCGTGACAACCTTCAGTGGAGTTATGTGATTGTACTATTATGGTCTTTCGCCGTTCTTTCGGTACTACAATTTTCCAAGAATCACTTTCATCACGAAGACCCGGATAAGAAACTTTAACATACTTGAACAACTTGCCGTTCTCAATACGCCAATGGGGGTGATGTAATGGATTCTGCTTTACTTTAGTTATCATTTTCTTATACCAGGCATCCTGTATGTTGGTATTTGTTGTGTCTTCAACGACCGATATTTCAGTGACAGTACGTGATAATAGATCAGGAACAACGTGATCTTTTCCTTTACGATGACACACTTCAAAATCGTATTGCTGTAGGCGCAAAACCCAACGAGCTAACCTGCCAGTAGGTTCTTTAAGATTATGCAACCAAAGTAATGAATAGTGGTCAGTAATAACCTTGAAATGATAACCTTCTAAATAGGGTCGAAGTTTCTCTACCGCAAAAATAACCGCCAAACATTCACGCTCGGTAGTCGAATATTTCTTTTCAGCAGCACTCAACGAACGACTGAGATAACAGATCACATGTTCTCCGTCCTCATCTTCCTGTGATAGAACAGCACCTAATCCGAAAGCTGAAGCATCTGTTTGTACTGTAAATGGTAGATTGAAATTGGGACAACTCAATACAGGAGCCGAAACAAGATAATTTTTTACCTTCTGAAAAGCTTCCTCACAAAAACTTGACCAATTCCAAGCTTTGTTTTGTGCAACAATGACGTTAACGGAGCAATTAATGATGCGAACCCAGGTATAAAACGGCGATACCAAGATGCTGTTCCTATCAATCGCCTAACTTCTGTAGTATTCCGAGGTGTTGGAATTTCAATTATGGCCTTAACTTTTCGGGGTCTACATGTAACCCCAGTTGATCCACCACAAACCCTAAATACCGTAACTCGGGACGACACAGTTGACATTTTTCTTTAGATAACGTTAGACCTGCTTTCAAGAGCCGATCTAAACACTTCTCCAACACGACAAGATGAGTTTCAAAAGTCTCAGTCACAATAATAACGTCATCCAAATAAACGAAGACATGCGGTTCTAGTTCTGGCCCTAACACTCGATCTATCAATCTCTGCCATGTTGCAGGGCTGTTCGCTAAACCAAACGGCATTCTCTTAAATTGAAATAGTCCTCTTCCAGGAATTCCGAAAGCGGTGTAAGGTCTCGAACTTTCTTCAACTTTGACTTGCCAATATGCCGATTTTACATCTAAGGAGGTAAGATATTTTGCATTCCTGAGTTGATCTAAGATTGTGGAGACGAATGGAATGGGGTAAGCATCTTTGTGACAGACCTTATTCAATTGCCGGTAGTCGACACATAAACGATATGTTCCATCTTTCTTGGGTATCATCAAAACAGGACTAGACCAACCTGATGACGAGGGTTCGATAATGTCGTTATTTAACATGATGTTTATTTCTTCATCAATCTTCGATTGCATAGCTGGTGAAACTCTGTATGCTCGTTGTTTAATTGGGGCAGCAGTGGTGATAATGCGATGTTCAACTAGATTCGTACAACCAATGTTGTTTCCCATTTGACTAAAATATTTATCGGCCAAGCATTCCAATTGAGTTTGTTGTTCGGGTGACAATGTCGCTTTGGCCACTACAGCACTAATTTCAGGCAACGCTGCATCTTTGGAAAATGTCCAACAATTTCTTCTTAAGTCTGGAATTATTCCCATGGTTCTCCAAAAATCAATACCCAATATTAGCGGGTGATTTAACTCTGGTACAATCAACATAGTGAGCATTCGAACTTGACCTTCAAGCTGTAATGGTAACGTGACTGATCCTACTACGGTACAAGTTTGACGGTTGGCTACTACACACGAAGATATTGATGATTTGGTTATTTTTATACCTAGTTTATCGAGAAGTTTCCATCCAATAGAACCTAATATTGTACGAGTGGCTCCAGTGTCTAACAAACCTCTAATTTCAATGCCTAAAATATTAACTGTCAAATATGGCCTCAAGTCGTCTTCACAATGTGTAAAAATGTAATTTAGAATAGGAGTCATATATTCATAGTTATCTTGATTATTTTCCGAAAAGATTTTGACCGATGAAAGAGATTTTGGTGAGTACAATTCTCGGCCACTTATTGCACTCTGCGACCGTTTCCCGTACATTTGAAACAGCTACGTATAGTAACTCCAGGGTGACCGCATCCATAACAGTGGGTGGTTTTGGGAGATGTGCAGACATTCGCTCGGTGACCGGTTTTCGACAATTCCAACAAGTAATAGCTTGTGTAGGTTGGACGGGTGATACCATATTAGTATTAGCCGCAGTATTCCTGGACGATGCGGACAGGTCATCAAAATCTATCAATGATGGAGACGATTCATGGAACTCATTGACTTCAAAACGCACTTTACGTTTTTGCCAAGCTAAATCTGGTTCCAGCATTTGCGACCAATTTGTTGGAGGGGTTTAAATTTCTCCGCATTAATTTTTGCATCTTCTAAGGATCGACATAGTCGTACTAAATCGCTCACAGACGTAATAGGATGGATCGCTAACTGTTGACTATAATAAGGTTGAAGATTTTTCTTAATAATTGCCAAACGGGTAATTTCTGATGGCATTTTCGGCAAACGTGCAAACAAATTCTCCATGATCGATATAAAATTATTACTCTTTCCTGTGGATGTTGAGTTCTACTCCTAATTTCATCCCACAAAGATGTTTCATAATCTGTAGGCAAAAAATTGCTTTTAAATTATCAACTAAATCGTCCCAACTTTTAATAAAACGATGATGGGCTCGGTACCATTGTAAAGCACTACCAGTAAAAATTTCAGCTGCAGATTTTAGTAACTGATTCTTCGAAATTCCTCGCGATTCTCGTAACTCTTCTAAACGAATTAAAAACGAAGACAAACTGGTAGTTTCGCCATCATAAGTTAAATTCCATTTGTATATGGGAACAAATTTTTGGACGGGACTGTACGTATCAAGTTCAGGAGGATGATTAATGGCGTATTGTTTCTTTTCTGGTTGATTTGGAAATAAGTTAATGGCACTAAGGTGACCAGACAAATCAATATTTGGATTCAACACAACTTTCTCAGTAACTAAATTAGGATGTTTAATAGGACTTAAATTAACTTGCGCTACTACAGCTCTTGTGGACACCTCATGATCAATAAGCTGCGCTACAGGCGGTTCACGTGAACGTCCTGGAGATGATGCACGAGTTTGAACTCTGGAAGAACTTGGGATATTAGGGAGTCCAACAATGACTGACCGGTATGTACAACTTCCTTCTTAGATTCAACTTTATTCGTGAGTTCTAGAGCTTGGAATAAATTTTTCAATACGTCACAGAAATGCTCAATTTTCTTCAGTTCCTCAGGATCTTGAGCAACTATCCTTTGCAAACGCTGTTCGACATGAAGCAGTCTCGTCTTTATTCGCTTGGTTTCATTTGCCATGTTTTCCATATCGAAATCTTGAATTGCACCACTAAGCTCTTCTAATTTTAAGCTACAAATTACCAGTTCTTTCTCGGTTTCAAATCTTACTCCGACCGGTGTCGATCGATCTCCTTGAGCTTCCTCATACAATGCATCACGTAGAAGTGCTCTTTTCTCAGCAACAGTCCTACCAGTTGCACGACCTCTAACTAATAGTTCATACGATAACTCATCACTCAATAAACGATTTACATCCATGGCGAAAGTTCAAACACGCAACAAAAATTAAACAAACAAAAAAAATTGACTTCCAAAAAAAAGAAGAAAAAAAAAAAAAAAAGAGAGAGGAGGGTATATGCCCTTCAAGACCCTTCAGTGCCCTTCGGTCGAGCCCCACGTTGGGCGCCAAAAGTGCGACCTCTCGGTTGCAAATTGAACCTCTGTAAAATTAGGTAGAGTAAGATGGCCAAAATAAAGGAATCCAGAGCAAAAAAAAGATTATTCCTTAAGAGGTTGCCGCTAACTCAACGGTGTTTGGGTGGGTACGTAGTGTCAATTATTTTGTTTTTACCAGGGCGCCAAATCCTTTCCCACAGACAACCTATATGCTCGTCTTGGTCTTGGATTAGAGATCCAGCATAAAACTCTACAATAATTATATAAAGGTTTTGTTACCGAATAAATGATGCCCAAAAAAAAAAAAATATATAAAAGAAGGAAAAGAAAAAGAGAAGGAAAAAAATATATTTCCTTGTGTGGCACCACAGAAATGACAATAATGTGCATACACAAAAAAAATGCTAACAAACAAGTATTAATTATGTACAGTGTAGATAAAGCTCTATTCTATAAACTGTCGAGTGCGCAAGTTGAATAGTAAGATAAGTAAACTGAATTTGTACTTTTTATGTGTGTATAATTTTAAAATTTTAGCGATGTTGAGATTTATGCGGTAAAGGGCGTCGAGCAAGCTTGTCCGAGTCTTTAGTGTTGAGGTGCAAATCAAAGAAAAATCCCGGATAGTGCAATAACCTCACTTCCACGCGCAAAATATCTGACGTCGTCGTCAGATGAAATCTCGCGATACTACTTGCGTTCACGTTACAACAAACTTTATAGGTAACTATTTTTATTATTTACAATAGCAAGCAAAAATAAATTGTAATGGTGTACCACACGTATTTCTTTTCGACACGTATTTACAATTATTACCTAAGTACATTAGAAACAAAAAAAATGAAAGGGAGAAAAAAACCGATTCAATGGTGTATGACACAATAAACTTTATGTTTTCGATGATGATGATGGACGTCAACAAAAATAATAAATCGCCAAATATAATTATTCCCATAAACTAAACAAAATACGCGTTTTGGGGTCTTTACACACGCACAATCAAATAATTTTTACACGCACAATCAAATGTTCCAGTCACTCTTGATTGTAGGTCCGACGTTTAAAATAAATAGATTTAATAACTTACAGTTGCGGACGTTGTGATACTCTATTTTTTTGTAGTGACCCCGGACATCTGGCCGAGATCGGAAAGTCAAGAAAATAATCGCTCCTGGACAGGTAGCGCACCAAGTTGTGGGTGTGAGAAGCAGCTAGCGAGAGAATCGGGTGAGTAGAAATGGTTTTAAAATGGAAATTAACGTTTGATTGAAAATAATAAAGATCTTACCTTCCAGGTGTTAGTGAAGCTGATAAAGAGATTATCTATCCGTGCTGGACGTAAATCCATCAAACGATGAGTTGATCGAAATAACTTTTTGATTACAACACCATAATAAATTCCAATCAAATTAGTGAATACAAACAAGATCCAATATAAAATTGATATTTTAATTACATTTGTAATTCACTGCACCAGCACAATGGATATTACAATAATAGAAATCAAAACGTCAAAAACCGCATTTTCGAACACAAAAATCTACATTTATCAATGCCCCTTTGAGATAAATCTGACCTTTATATACGTCGACACGGGGAATTTAAATTCATCGTGTAAACAATTAGGCAACCCAAGTCATACACACATACAAACATTCACATAATATCCTAATGTAATAAGAAATAAAGTTTTGTATGGAAAACTCGAAAATAAAATTGTAACACAATGAATGGATGTGCATAAGACATACTTTAAACAACATCTAGGGGATGTAAATAACAAATCTACAGTGGATATCTAGAGTAGAGCTAGGGATAATTTTAGCAACTCTATTACGTAATCATAGAAATCTGTCAATGCTGAATTCATGTAGATCTGTCGGATGAAAGAAGAATTGAATTTGCATTAGAATGAAAGAGATAGAGATAAAGCGATTGCCTGTTACCTATTGATTAATTTCTCTTGTCCAAAAATATCCCCAGCTGTGAAAAAGAGGCAATGCAGAGTTTAAAAATGAAGTAACAAAATGCATAGGCGATGATAGCCATAATTATGAATAATCAAACTGACAAGAACAATAATTAAATTTAATTGATTGTGCCAATATCATTGTGTTTCTAGCTGATAAATGCGAACAAAGATTTTTGGTTCTACGCAACAATTGTTTGGTGTCAATTCCTTCCATTTCGAGTATTACAAGGTAAAGCACTTCTTAATATTATGTTCGTATATTCTAAATTATTGTTAGTTAATGTTATGATTAAATCAAGCAACAATTTGTCACTTAGTTAAGAAATATAATTTATTAAACTCTACCTGAGGATAAATATGGAAGCGTAATCCATTTTGTTTAACACTTCTAAAAGCATAATAATGTTTGAAGTTGTATTTAACTTCAATACCAGGAATAGTACTTATTCTATCGTGAAGTGTCTGCGACTAAGAAAAGGGGTTGTGTACAAACAGATAGTGGCAGCTGGCAGCTTGTGTAAATTCTAAAAACACTTAAAATATGTAAAGTGGTTGTAGTGAAGGCACAACATAACCCATTTTGTGTTTGGTATGCGAGAAATGTGGAAAAACTGATTGTGTTGAAAAAAGTCAATGATCTCTAAATACAAACTAATTGAGAAGGTGACAAGAAATCTAACATGTTTTAAGGGAATATCGGACCAGAGGAATCGTTTGATGCAATTAAAATTGATCACAAGGTGACACTTGTTAAACAATTTATTATTGAGGAAACTCGATAAAAGTCTACGGCATATTACAATTTTTTAAAAACTAAAGCTGTTTGAATTGACTCCACAGTTAAATTCAACTTTCAATACCAAACAACAATTGGCAGTTTTTATGTGATATATGTAATAAATGCTCATTTTTATAAAAATAAGAAATTTATATAATTTTCTTTTTTAGGGGCCCCTGAAAATGGGATAGGGCTTAGGGATCAGAAGATATCATCTACGTTAATAAATAAAATTTGTTATAATTATTGAGTAAATATTAAGAATAAGTATATTGATTAATTAAACTAGATTAAGTTTAAGATAAACTACATATAAGATATACAGTGGACATTGCCAAAGCATTAATTAAGTATGGGTAGCGGGTAGATACTTATCTATGGTCCCGATAGGGGATAGATCTACTTCAGGGATGCGCCCCTGCCCACGCGAGCCTTGGTTCATCTTCCAAAACCGTACGGAAGAAACCACTGTCCCATCCTCAGCCCATCACCAAACCTAATATTCCATTCCCAGTACCTCCTCAAAATAACCCACTACCAACCCGCACTAGCCAGCGTGGTAGCGAAACGGCTAATACACCCCTTACATTTAAACCATGACAGACAAACCTAAAACACGACCCTCAGTCCCCGGCGGCTCTAATATCCCCGGCCAAGGTGGCGGGTGGAACAGAGTTGGAGCAGAGGGTGCTAAGAATCACCGGAAGAGATCAGGCCACCACGGAAAACGACAGATGCATATTGCTTGTTATAATGTCCAAACCCTCCTATCGAAGGCAAGGCTGTTGGAAATGGAAGAAGGATTAAAAGAGATAAAGTGGGATGTGGTCGGCATTAGCGAGATGAGACGTAGAGGAGAAGAGCAAAAAATACTTAAATCCGGCCATATGCTTCATTACAGGGGAGAAGAAGGCTCATCAAATGGCGGAGTCGGTTTCTTCGTACATAAGAGACATATACTAGATATTATAAAGATCGAAAGCGTATGCCCTATTTAGTTCTAAAGCTAAGCTCAAGATATAAACTTAAAATCATACAGGCATATGCACCAACAACGAGCCATTCAGATGAAGAAAACGAGGAATTCTACGAAGACGTCAAAACCGCTCTACGAAAAACAAAAACGCATTACACGATCTTGATGGGGGACTTTAACGCCAAACTGGGTTTCAAGAAAGATCATGCAGAAATAGCGATGGGCAACTTTGGTTATGGCGAAAGAAATGAGAGAGGAGATCAACTCATTGACTTTTTACACCAGGAACGTCTTTATGCAATGAATTCATTCTTCGATAAAAAGCCTCAGCGTAAATGGACCTGGATAAGCCCAAACGGAAAAACAAAGAACGAAATAGATTTTATAATGACTAACAGAAAAGAGATTATACAAGACATCGTAGTTGTGAATAAATTTTCTCTTGGAAGTGACCATAGAATGGTTCGAGCAAGAGTATGCTTCAACATCAAGAAATAAAGAACAAAAATGATACATCAAAACAAAAAAGGGAAATGGCACCCCCCGGAAAACATCAGACTATACCAAGACTGCATCAATGAAAACTTATCTACCCTCGAAGAAACGGACATAGAACAAATTAACACCAACATAGTGACAGTTATGAAAGAGGCCGAGAATGTATGTAGAGTGAACAAGAAAAAAAATGACAAACTGAGCCAACATACGAAAAACCTTTTGGCCGAAAGAAGGAAACTTAGGGACAAGTATGATACAAACCTTGCAGAGCTGAGAAACCTCAACAAGCAGATTCAAAAGGAAATTCGAAAGGACATCAGACAACACAACACGAGAGAAATATCCAGAGTGATAGAAGAAAACAAAAGTTTAAAAGTTCTGAGACAAAGCATGGCAAAGGGAAAGAAGAACATACACAGATTGAAGGATAAACAGGGACAAGTTGTTAACGACAGAGAAAAAATTTTAGAGGTTGTCGAGGGGTTTTACCGAGAGCTTTATAGCGAACCAGAACAACAAAAAGAACACCAACCTTTAACAAAGATAATAAACCAAGGCTCAGAAGAGATGCCGGATATAACACTGCAAGAGATACAAGAGGCCCTACAGGAAATGAAGAACAATAAATCTCCGGGAGACAATGGAATAGTGATCGAGGCAATAAAATGTGCTGGGGAAAGACTCCTGAGCACCCTAACTAGACTCTTTAATAAATGCTTAGGAGAAGCGACAACGCCAACTCAGTGGAGCAACGCAGAGGTAATTCTGCTGCACAAAAACGAGGATATTGCCGATCTCTCAAATTATCGTCCTATAAGCCTACTTTCTCATGTGTACAAGATCTTTACAAAGATACTCACAAAGAGATTAAAAATAAATTAGAACTTTACCAACCAAGAGAACAGGCAGGTTTTAGGTCGGGATATGGCACAAACGATCACCTACTGGTAATAAAAAACTTAATTGAGAAATGTGCCGAATACAATAAACCTTTGGTGTTGATATTTGTTGACTACGAAAAGGCTTTCGACACAATAAATCAACAAAAATGTTAGAAGCTTTAACGGAATGTCGAATAGATCACCGCTACATAAATATAATAAAACATATATACAAAATGCTACAGCGAGAGTAAGAGTAGGAGATCAACAAACAAATAAATTCCCCATAGGACGTGGAGTTAGACAAGGAGACACCATATCGCCAAGACTCTTCACTACGCTACTAGAGTATTCATGCAAAAGAGCTAACCTGGATGAAAAGGGCATAAATATAAATGGCGAGTGGCTCAGTCACCTGAGATTCGCCGACGATATAGTCTTGATAGCCGACCAAATGGATGATGCCAGGGATTTGTTGGAGACGCTCTATCTCTCCTCCCGAGAGGTGGGACTAAAATGAACATGGCCAAAACACAAATTATGACAAACCTCGTGCTCAGCGAAAGCATAGCTGTTGCTGGAAAGGCAATTGAGCAAACTGTGTCATACAAATATCTGGGGCATGAGATTTGCATAGGCAGAGACAATCAAACAATCGAACTTAACCGACGCATAAGACGTAGGACATAGCCTTCGGAAAATTAAGCCATGTGTTCAAGTCAGACCTTTCAACGTGCCTTAAAAGAAAGACTTTTGATCAGTGTATATTGCCTGTATTGACCTATGGAGCAGAAACATTAACACTGACCAGAAAAACGATACACAAAATCCGTGTGGCACAGAGGGCGATGGAACGGGTAATGCTTGGCATTTCTATTAGAGACAGAGTCCCAAACAGGGAAATACGACAAACAACAAAAGTAGTAGATGCAATAGAGAGAATAACCACACTCAAATGGAACTGGGCAGGGCTGTCGCCAGACTGACAGATAACAGATGGACCAAGCGAATATTGGAATGGAGACCAAGACAGGAAGCGTATCAAAATAGGGGACGCCCTCTAACGAGATGGACCGATGACCTAAAGCGTTGCCAGGGAAACTGCATGCAGGCGGCGCAGGATCGAAGCACATGGAAGAGATTAAGGGAGGCCTATATCCAGCAGTGGATACAAGAAAGGGCTGTTTGATGATGATGATGATGATCCACAAGATATGCTTCTAAACATCCAGTCGATATTAACTACATCCCATGGACGTCCACGTTTGTGACAAATGGACGTCCACAAAATATTCACAGTATGTAGGAAGCTTTAGCTAGACATCTCCTGGATGGCCACCTTATCTAGTAACGATAACTAATGGACACCGAAGAAATAAGTTTGTGGGCGCCATGTTTTGATGTAGCAAAACAAGTAGCGCTTACACATGATGGTGAACGCATCCATTATTTTAAAATTCGGAATGTATTTCAACGGTCTTACTTAACCCCTACTTCCCATAAGATACAGACAATGTTATTTTGAAACTTTCAGTCGTCTAAAATTAGTATTTTTAATCTCATATTTACAGAAAAAAAATTTGTTTTGTTGCGTCGCCATTAAGATTTTCTTTGCTTAATGTTAAATGTAAGTAAAGCGAAAAATAATTGAAAAAAAAACTTTTTGACTCGACACTATCTTGTTTGTTTGGATACTTCGATACGCGATAAGCTTCCAGTTTGTTGACGTTATAATTAATTTTCTATGATTAAACACCTATACCGGATAATGTAGTACGTGATAGATAATTACACTTAAAATGTAATGTTTGTAAATGATTGTATGAAAATGGTTGTATGACGGCAAATCAATCATTTGACTTGGGTGGAGAACGCAAACGGTGTGATTGATTACATTATTGTATCTTTAATAATAACATATTGAACAAATAAAAACGTCGGTTAAATCCGTTACGTATTTGACCTTGTACTTACAATTTTTTGTGAATTTCTCCTCCCAATTAAAATTTTTTCAAAAAAGTTTCACAGTCCTCGGTAGTATAGTGGTCAGTATCCCCGCCTGTCACGCGGGAGACCGGGTTCGATTCCCCGCCGGGGAGGTTTTTTATTAATAAATTTTGTTTAAATTTTTAACGAAATTTTGTACGACAACATTTTTGAAATTTTTATATAATTTTAAAATTAAATTGCAGAAACATTATAAATTATTTGCCCTCAGGATGAAATTTTGAAAAAGACTGCATTACAGCGGCCCCTGTTGGTAAAGCTGCCAATGTAGTATTTCAGTAATAGAAATCTGTTGCTCCCCTAAATTATTGATTTGTAATGAAAATTGTAATTTGAAAGTAAAGTGTGTTTTTTTTAATCTGGCTTCGAAGATTGACAATGAAATTCGTACTGTATCATCGTACTGTATTTACTTTTAATGAGGTTTCTAGGTGTACAATCACGAAATCTTGAACCAGATTTCGACGCCGGATTATAAAAAGTTCACTTTTCTAAATACAAACAGTAATTCGTATTAGTTTCCAACGTTTGATATGATTTCCGAATTTCACTGCACAATAAAATCCATTAGTTTTTGCTTTGAAATTTTATACAATTTTACAAAATTAACTACAGCTTGTAAATTTAAATTGATTGTTTTTTTTTTAATTTATTATTTATTTTACTTTGAATACCAATATGAGCAAAAAATATTAATTTTTTTTTGGTTTTTTTTAATTTTTATTTCGGCAATCAAAAACAACAACAAAAAATCTCCCCGGCGGGGAATCGAACCCCGGTCTCCCGCGTGACAGGCGGGGATACTTACCACTATACTACCGAGGACTGTGTCGCAAATTTTGAAAATTTTTAATGTGTTCATGATGGATTAATCATTTACCGGAATTTTATAAGTTGATGAATTGCGGTCCTGCTTTGTACGGGTCATTGATAGTAGGTAGGTTAGATGCTTATGGAAAACGGGACATAATTTAAATTTTGGTGGGATCATACAAATTTTGAAAAAAATAACCTAAAATAATTATTATCTTGAAAACCGGTGTAGGTAAAAATTAAATAATATACAGGACGTTTTATTACAAATTACTTAGTTGTTACTACTTTTAAGAAGAAGAAGCGGCAACACCGCCAAAATAAAAATGTTTTAGAAAGACAGATTGTGTCTATACAAGGTGACACAGAAAAGTGGGTACAGTCAATATCTTTTTTCCTATTGAAGATAAAAACTTGAAATTTGGAGAGTTTACTAAAGACAATCTTTTGAGTTTAATGGGATAAAAATAATTTTTGTGGCACTTTCGGTTAAACCGGAAGTGACCTAAATTTTGTATTTTTCAATAAGACACCCGGAATTTTTTGACATTTTCGGAATCAACGAATTATTTTACACACGATATCACTATTTTTGAAAAATATTTCGCAAAAAAATTTTTTTAAATTAATTTTTAGGAAAAAAAATTAAACGCCGTCTATGGTCAAAACTTATTAAAAACCTTCTAGTTATGCCTAGAAAAATTAGAAACCGTAATTTTTTAGCACGTGAATTAAGTTATACCTCTTTAAAGTTTCCTAAATCACTTTTATCAAATTTACTCAAATTTTTCAAATATAATTATGCCGGTACATTCGATAGGAGTAAAGACGATTTTTTTCCAATTTTTTGACACCAAATTTTTGAAAATCGGCCGAGAAATAACATCACAGTAAAAAAAAATAAAAAAATTTAAGATATGCAATCATCATAAAATAATTCCTAGAATAAATAGCAACCTTTGGATTGCAAATTCTTTTTAAAAAATATTCTGTGGCTCTAAAAACAACCGTTTTGTGTTGGCATAAACCGTTTACAGCAATTGTTAGAACTGACCACCATTTTGAGCAAGACATTCCCTGACTCTTCTGATATTGTTTTCTGCTACTCCTTCCAACATTTCTGGAGTAACGGCGTTAAATGCATTTAAAATGCGTTTTTTCAATTCAGCAAGATTGAAAACTCGTGTAGCATAAACAATACCCTTGATGTGACCCCACAGATAATAGTCAAGAGGAGTAAGATCTGGGGATCGTGCTGGCCAACGCACTGACCCATGAGTAGAATTGACATTCTCTCCAAAACTTTCCAACAAATGCTGCCTGACGTCTCTAGAATTATGGGGCGGAGCACCGTCTTGTTGAAATAACATTTGGGCTAACAAACGTAAAGGCAGGTTATCCAGTGCTTCTTGGATTTGGTTTCGTAGAAAAGCCAAATACCGAACTCCAGTCAGCGTGCCTTGGAATAAAATCGGGCCGATAACTCGGTTTCCAAGAATCCCCGCCCAAACATTGACTCCAAATCTTTCTTGAAATCGACCAGGTCTAATAATGCGCCTGTTGTTTTGCGACCAACACCTGCAATTCTGCCAATTAAACATTGCATTATTACAAAACCTGGATTCATCCGTGAACAGAATACAGTACAATAAACCCGTCTTCTGTCTTCACCCCATCACAAATGCTGGTGTAAATTGTACTTAAACAAGCAATAATTATGCTTCTTCAAAATTCGACGCACAGTTTCTTTTGACGCATCCACCTCCAAAGCAATCTCTCTTAACGACCGCCGTAGCATTCATATTAACAAACGCCAACACGTTAATTTTATCTTCACAACCAACAAAGCGATCTTCCCTTTCTCTTACCGTATTCCTTCTAATAAAATTTTCCAGCTTTTGAAAGTACTTAAAAAATGGTTGGCGCCTATCGGGAAACCGCTCTGCGTAGAGTTGTTGCGCTTGACGGCCGTTTTTCCTACACTCACCGTAAATTAACAACATGTCAACTTTTTCATTTTGGGAATAGCCCTATTATCATTAATATTATTCATAATGTAGTAGTAGTAGTATGTATTTATTTGCTTTTTTATATTACAAATGATTCGTATTTACACCTTAACCTCACTTTACATAATAAAAACAAAAAATAAAATAAAACTAACTTTTTTCCTTTTTTTTTCACCTTCCTTCTTCTTTGCAGTATCTGCTCCATCCACTTCGTTCCTTCTCCATTTTCTAACAATATCACCCTTCTTTCTCTCATTTCTTCTCTTAATTCAGAGCACCTCTAGCTCATGTGTTCCACATTTTCCCACTCCTCTCCACATAGCTTACACATTCTTCCACTGTCCTCCCACCAGTATTTGTTTTCCCACTCTTCGTTCCTACATCTAAATCTTGCTATCATTTTTTTTTCTTTCAACTTCCTGTCTTTCTTTAAATATTTGGGCATCCCTTCTGTCATAATTTCCATGTATTTAGTGTTGTATCTTCCTTCCCTTATTTTTGTCATTCTTTCTTGTTTTTGAGTATCCTTATCTCTTTCTACTATTTCCTTTTCTATATTCCACCCCTGCCGTCTTCTTCTCTCTACTTCCTCAGTCGCATACCCCACTCTTTCATAATACGACTTTCTGTCGTCTTGTCCATATTTTATTTTTCTTTCTTTCACCTCCTTCCAACTTCCTTGTAGTATTTTGTATTTATTTCTTTCTCCCATTTCTTCCTCGTATCTTACCGCTTTTTTTCCTGCTTGTATTCTTATCTTCTCAATCTTGAACTCATTTTTTACAATATACCTTGTTGTTTCCCTGTCCAATCTTAATACCTATCTCCAATATTTTTCTTGTATTTTTCTAGCTTACTCAATTCTTTCCACCCCCATAATTCTGCTCCGTACATCATTACACTCTTTATCAGCCTATCAAATATCCACCTTCTTTTTTTTATATATTTCCCAGATACCCCACACTTGCCCTAGTATTTTTTCTCCTTTTCTCGCCAGCCCGTTTACATGTGCCTCATCCTTATTGTTATACATCAGCGTGTATCCTAAATATTTTATTTCCTTTACAATTTTTATCCTCTCTTTCCCCAATTTCCAATCTTTATTTCTTCTTCCCCTTCTTCTTGTCCAAGTAGTTCTTTATTGTTTTCATCATGTTTTTCATCTCCTTCTTAACTTTTGCCACCATCACCATATCGTCCGCGTATGCCAACACTCACACATTTACTCCTCCTATTACAATTCCTCCATTTTGTTTTCTTTCCAACTCTTTCTCCAAATCTGTTATATATGTCGCGAATAACAGCGGGCTGAGCGGACACCCTTGCCTTAATCCCTTTTCCAGTATAAATATCCCGCTTACTTCTCCGTCTACTTTTGCCCTAAATCTAGTTTCTTTGTACATTTCTTCTAGCTTCCATACCATGTCTTTTTTTACCTCATTTTTCCTTAGCACTTTCCACAATTTCTTTCTGTCTACATTGTCAAAGGCAGCTTTGATGTCTATAAACAGCGCAAATACCTTTCCCCTTTCTTTCCCTATCTTATTATTTACTATTTGCCTTAATATGTATATATTATCTACTGTTCTCCTTTCCGTTCTAAATCCCGCTTGCTAACTTTTTCTTTAAAATAGTTGCATATAGTTTGTATCCTGCGTTCAATATGCTCACTCCTCTATAGTTGCTTTTGTCTCGGTTCTCTCCCCCTTGTATACTGGACATATTAATGCTACCCGCCATTTTGTGGGAACCCTTCTCTTTTCCAAATCTTGTTTAATATCTTTCTCATATTTTCTCTTGCTCTTTTACCCAATTATTCATAATGATAAATTAGTGAATTTGTTATTAATTATCAACAACAATCAAACTAAAAAACTTTTTAAAGTGCAAATTTAAAACGGGAATGACAATCCGTTTTGATAAATAAATTATTATTGAGTTTTAGAAACCGTGAGTTTCTTTTGTTTCCCGCGTTGCTAAGCTGTCAACAATTCCAAGGGTTACTATTTTTTTTGTTCGAAATGTTCTTATTGTTTTTGGTCCATTCATTGTTGTCATTTTAATTTGTATTTTTTTTAATTTAATGTTATTTCTCGGCGGATCTTTAAAAATTTAGTGTCAAAAAATTGGAAAAATAATTGTCTTTACTTCTGTCTGATGTACCCGGCATGTTTACTTTTCAAAAAAATTGAGTAAATTTGATAAAAGTGATTTAGGAAACTTTAAAGAGGTATAACTTAATTCACGTTTCTAATTTTTCTAGGCATAACTAGAAGGTTCTTAATGAGTTTTGACCATAGGCGGCGTTTAATTTTTTTCCAAAATTAATTTAAAAAATTTTTTTTGCGAAAACTTTTCAAAAATAGTGAAATCGTGTGTAAAATGATCCGCTGATTCCGAAAATGTCAAAAAATACCGGGTGTCCCATTTAAAAATCCAAAATTTGGGTAACTTCCGGAAGTGACACAAAAATCGTTAAACTCAAAAGGTCGTCTTTAGTAAACTCTCCAAATTTCAAATTTTTATCTTCAATAGGAAAAAAAATTTTGACTGTTCCCACTTTTCTGTGTCACCTTGTATATGGCAGTAGCCAAATTTTCAGATTATTCCCTGTATAAATAATCAAAATACAAAATATAATCTACAAATTGTAATAATTTGGTCATTCTAGTAACTTTGATTGTGCAAGGTTGATTCAGTAAATTTCAACCAGACAAATATACTAATTTCAAAATCATTTAATTCAGGTAGATACATTCAATATATACTGACTTCCAAAAAAATTGCAACACCTAGAAGTTGTTGAACGATTTTAATAAAATTTTTAGAAAACGTCTATTTTCATTAAACAAAGTGATGATTAAAATTTAAAAACAAAAGAACAAAAGCTTAAATAATAAGTTGCTCCGCCACTATTTGTGATGCACTCATCTAGACGGTTTGGCAGGCTATCAATCAAGTGATCTATAGCTGCTTGTGGTATATTATCTCAAGCTTCCTGAATCCGTTACTGAAAATTGTGTAAATTATTTGGAGAGTGCGGTAAATTACCCAGTCGCCAACCAATCATACCCCATGTTCAATTGGCGACAAATTAGGCGTCCGAGCAGGCCATGGAAAGACGGCAATGTTAGATTCTTCCAAAAACCGTGTTGTAGCCCTTGCCGTATGAGGGCGCGCATTATGCTGCTGGAAAATGGGATTTTGCAGCCCCTGAAGATATGGAAAGCCAACTGGTTGTAGCACATTAGCAATGTAACCAGCTGCGTTAAGGTTGCCGTCAATAAAAACCAAGGATGATCTGCTACCATAACATATTGCACCCCATATCATAACTCCTTGGTAAGGGCTGTGTTGCGTTCCACAAAGAATGTTGGATTTTTACGTTCTCCACGCATCCGTCTGACCCTCCTACGACCATCGTGGACCCACAAGCAAAATCGGAACTTGTCACTAAACACAATTTAATGCCATTCTTGTGCCCAATTAACCCTTTCGTTGCTCCACTCTAGTCTGCGTAGACGGTGAAGTGGTATAAGAGGAAGAGGACGATAAAAATGGACGATATGAACGCAACCTATAAGATCTTATCCGGCGATAAACAGATGACATTGACAAGTCCTGTACCTCTCATCCAATCATTTGCAATTGATCGAGTTGTTGAAAATCTATCTCTTGTGACCAAAACTCTCATACCAATAATATGGCCACGTTCAAAATCACTTAATTTGGACAAAATGTTGATGTTGGCGTACTCTCCGCATTGTTTTCAAGTTCAGAATGAAGTTGTGAAGAGACAACAACAATTTGCAAACTTGACAGTTATTAAATGGTCTAATACTTCAAATTTATTGTTACTATGTGCTATGGAAGCAACAGGCAAAAAAACAAAAACTACTGTCTAGATTTTATTCCAATTTTAATCATCACTTTGTTTAATAAAAATAGACGTTTCCTGAAAATGTCATTAAAATCGTTCGACAACTTCTAGGTGTTGCAATTTTTTTGGAAGTCAGATATTTTGACATAAATCCTTGATAGATGCTGAGCGGCGTATTGAATTTGGAGTAGTAACTTTTTGATTGGATCCAAAATTTTTAACACTTTCAATTTTGATAATTTGTGACAATTAAGTTTGGCAAGACATTTAGTGCCACAACCTTTGGCTACCATTACACGTCTTTTGAATATTTTTAGAACACTTTTCTTTGGCTCTTACTCTCCATTCTTCAGACCAAGTCTACTAGATCCTATTTATTGGACTGTTTATCATCTATAGTCTACTAAGGAATTCATTTTAGAAAATAAAAAGTTTGAGATGACTCATGACTAGCCATGATAATTTTTGAAAATACTCTCGAAAATCTTCATCCCTTGACCATGGCTAGAGAATATTCTAATGATGCACAAAAAGTACCAGAAACTCTAAAACTAATTTATTCACATACCGCACTTTAAAAGCTCAAATCAAGCGCATTTAGAACAAGATTAAGAACCAACAAGCTATAGAACTTCTAGCAGAAAATGTGACACTCTTAAGATATTACTTAAAAGATCAAATCAAGCGCATTCAGAACAAGATTAGGAACTAACAAACCATAGAACTTCTAGCAGAAAATGTGACACTTTTAAGATATCCGATATGAACGCCGACACAGACAACAGCCAAACCAGTAATTAAATTTGCTCTTCAATTGAACATTTCCAGAACTACAGTTACACCTATCCAAACATGCCTGTCAAATTTTATGTTTCCAAGAAACTAACTTTGTTGAAGAGAAGACTCGTAATAATATCGTTTTAAACCGAATTCCGCTAACTACCTTTCTGGAAGCAATAGCAATTACAGTTTAAGCAGTATTTAACTTTAGCGTATGCAACACGTACGTACCTAATAGTAAAAATTTTTTAACACAACCAGATCAATGATCTACTCGCTCAGCTTTCGCGCACTTAGACTTTTAGTCAGCAACTTTAATTCTGACAATGTTATTTGGAGTTCCAAAACAAAACAAAACGCCAGAGTTTTTGAACAATAATTAGTTAATTTTTCTAAATAGTGGAGAAAACGCAGCACATCGAGAAAATTTCTCGGTGATAGATATCTGCTTATGCGACACGTACTCAGCAATTCACCTAACATGGACCCCAGTAGATAAACTTTATGGTAGTAATCACATCCCTGTAATAATATCAAGATTTTCAAGAGCTTATTTTACAAAGTCCAGACGATGAAAAGTTCATCTCCATTGTAACAGACATGGTTTTTTATATCTCATCCATCATACAGGATTAAAATGAATCAACGGTTTGAGTAGCTTTTTTTGTATTCCTTCTTTACTATTGGAATAGTAGGTGAAATATTCGGCATACGCGTTAGTCTTTCATTCATTGTCGGAGATGGACTGGTTATTTCAAATGGACCAAATGATATTCCATATATATTTTTAAAGCATCTCCTTCAATCGTAAATAATATTTATTGCTGATAATATGTATACTGTATAAGGGTTCTTCTAGGTGGAGATGGGATGTACAAACAACTCAGTAAGTTGTAATTGCCGACGTTTTTTTTACCTCCACCTAGAAGAACTTTTATACAGTATACATATTATCAGTTATAAATATTATCTTCCTTATAGAGTATTTATATTATTAAACAATTTTGGAAGAAACTTACCTTACTACTGATATTCAAAAAAATATTCTCAGAACATCAGTTTTCAGTACAGTGACTACAAAGTTGTTGTTACGGTTAAAATTGCTAGAACCCGAACTTAGGTCGCAAGAATTGCACGTTGCGACGAAAATCAAATTTACCGCGTACGCTACGATTTTTCTCATTGGTAGATCGATTATTCACAAAATTTATCGAGACGGCGAGCGGACATCTTGTAACTTTCTTTCTATTGAGCTGTTGTCTGCGTGCTTCACGAAGCTAAAATTTACACGTAAAATATCAATGTGGTTTCAATAATTCCAAGTTAAATTAGTGTGAAAATATAAATCCGACCGATTTCGCCGTAAGTGACTTCTTTGCTATTTCTTTTGTTGGTCTCGTGGTTGTATTAATTCTAATTACAACGTATGTTTTTGCACGTGTTTTGACTTCATACTTTACTCGTATATTACTATCTGGATAATTTCTGGGGGTGCTGAAACAAGTAACTGAGAATCCTTTGCTATAAAAACGTGACGACTACTACGGTGTCGCGTACCTCGGAGCTGCAACGGCCGATTGTACTCTACCGGTTGATGGTCGCTCACGCTGCTTTCCTGCTATTTTGAAGAAACATATCTGCTTCCCGAGCTTCGTCGTCTAGTCCTCCTCAGAGAAATGTTGTGGCTACCAATATTCTAATAGCTGTCAACTGCTGTCGTTATCAAGAACTTTCCTTATCAGAACTACACAGTACACAGCTAAGTTTATTGTTTAAGGAACCTATTCACTTTTGCGTTTGGAGATCACGTACATGTGACATTAAACTGTTTGAATCCCTAGTGTATAAGCAAATTGTTACTCGGGGTAAACTCCATCCACCGACGTTTGGTTTTGTTCGCTGTGGCGCTTTCAATAAAATGGGTGAAGCTAAAACAAAAGGCCTTTTGGGTTGGCGGGAGCTACTTACCATACTAGTTCGAGTTTAATTCTAGTTTTTAAGTCACCGTGTGTAAGTGACGTCGAGTTTCCTTAATTACCAATCTTAAATTGGTACGTTAACTTTAATTTGAGGTGTAACAACCAAAGCTTAACTGAATTTAGACATATTTGACTGCGAACTCTAATTAATTGTTATTGCTAACGCCCGTAAGTTTCATGCGACAGAATCTCTTATTTCTCACAGATTCTCCTAGTAGTTTAAGTTGTATTTGCTATATTTACATGTCTATTTGTCTCTCTGATTTGTGTTCGTTTTAGCGTAGTAGATCTTAAGTAAAACTTAATGAATTCCTGTTGGTCGGTTTTATTTCTTTCAATTACTCAGCAGGTAGCGCCTCGTTACGCAGCAGTTTATTTTTTTCAGTTTCTTCAAGGACCTCCCCCAACTTACCGACTAAGCCGGACACTTCTTACAAATACGGGATCTTCCATAAATTTAGTGCGCTATCACGAGCCAAATAGTATTGTTTTTTTTTCTTGTTTCTAGGTTGTATGACTAGAGCCGTCACTTTCCTTTTTTTTATTTTTATTATTTGTGATTTACAAACGTTACAAAATGTTGTACTTCCCTTTCTGAAACCAGATAAGCCCAGAAATAGAGTAACAACTTACTGACCAATATCAATCACCTATACTATGTATAAGCTCATGGAAAAAAATTTGAATCAAAGATTAATGTTTACCTTGAGATTTCGTACAGTAATATCTAACACACAAAACGGTTTGAAAAGATACAGGTCAACAACGGACAAATTGTGAACGTAGAACCACAAATTCAGGAAGCAAATGGTGAAATAACAGCACCTGTTTTTTTAAATATCGAAGAACCCTATGATATGGTTTAGCGTCATGGTGTAAATAGACAACTGCAGAGAACAAAATACGAAGTCAACATACTGTTCTTTATAAAAAACTTCTTACAATCCAGAAACTTCTACGTTAGAGTAGGACAAAGCTCATCTAGTACACATTCATCACAAAATGGACTCACACGGGTTTCGGTTATGAGTGTAACCTGGTTTATGCAGATGACGTATTCTTATGTATGAAAACCAAGAACGTCGTTTTAATTAAAGAATTCCTTCAGAATACAATTGATAATTTAAAAAATTGGTCTAATACTTCTGTAGAAACTACACATAAATCATCTGAAAAAAGATTGTCATCAGTCTCTCAACTTACTCAGGACAGTCGCGTATCGTGACAACGATACTTTGATTACGGTTTGATTGCCTACGAGACATCAAGTAGCACCACTTTGAAAATAGTTGACGGAATTTAATCTGCGGTTCTGAGGATAGTGTTTGGTGCACTACCAACGAGTCCAGTTAAGAACCTTCTTTGTTTGGCCGGAGACTTGCTATTAAATCTACGTAGAAATTGTCAGATTATCTGGTATTTCTCAGTTTTTCAAACATCGATTACCAACACTCTGTCAACCCATAGTATGAACAGAGATTTCGAGAGTAAATTACAAAGATTTATCATATCGTGAAAGAGTGCAGCCAACATTATACTGCAGTCACTTAACTCCAGTATATAAAAATTACTCTCTCTATCTAGTACCATGGGTACCTAGCCTTTTCCACGTGGACGCCTTTTTGACACCTTATAACATGTCTTCAACTCATCCGGCTATACATTATCAGGCGTTTTTAGAACTCATATCCAGATACAATTATTCCAAACTTACATTTACGAACTCATCAAAAACAGGAAATGGAATCAGGGTGGCTGTTAAAACAAATAAATACAACTATAGTATAAAGGGTGTCCCAAACAAAGTGGCCTATTATACGTTTATGGAGAACTAATCGTATTTACATTTTGATAATTTGTGATAATGTTTGTCTTCAATTGTAAAATAGTTTCGCTTATATTGCACTTCCAGTTGTGCCGGAAGTCGACATCAACTTCTTTATGTTAAATAGAATGATATGTTTTTTATGATATTTTTGTATTTAGCTCCTAATTTAAAACAACTTTTATTAAGGTTTGTAATATCTACTTCCCATAGTTTTTGAAATATCGTTAATTTTTAAAAAAAATATTGGTTTGTAGGATATTTTTTAAAAATTCATATTTTTAAACTTTGTTAAGATAAAATAATTATATTTGGTTTTCCTTAGTTTTATTCATTACTGTGATCAAAATATGTTCAGTGTATTCAGGACGTTTACCATTGATTCTCAAAGTCAGCCAACTTCAAATAGTAACAAGTCAATTTTTTTTTTAAATAGAACATACTAAATATTATTCAACAGGTTAATTCTAAAATTTTTTTGTGATCGATTGATATAAGCATTACCTATACTCATTTCGTACTGTTTAGAAGTTATTACGTATTCTTATAAAAATTGTTTTTAATGTGGTAATATCTAGCTAACTATGGAAAAAATATAAGTATGTATTGGTAGCAAGATATTTATTTGTAGTAAGTGAAAATCTAAGTAGCGGTGCAAGACAAAAATTAAAAATGTTTAACGGTAGGAGCAATGTAGGTTACAAATACCATACGAATTAATTCTATTAATTCTTCTAACTGCCGAATTTATTCGACCTACCAGTTCTTCACAATTACTTACGGGAGTTGCGTAAACAATATCTTTTAATTTACCCCAAAATTAAAAATCGCAAGGAGTCAGATCTGGTACTCTTGGAGGCCAACGTAAAAGACCGTAACGAACCATCCACCTTACCAAACATATTGGTTAGTTGTAGCATGTGTACTATGACCTGGAGCTCCGTCTATTTGGTACCAACAAATCAAATATGTTTGAAGAGGAAGATCTGTTTTATTATTTTACAATATTACAATATTACATGTTACCAATAATGCATTATTTTTTTCCATAGTTAGCTAGATATTACAAAATTAAACATAAATTTTATAAAAATAAGTAATAACTTCTAAACCGTATGAGATGAGTACAGATAATGCTTATATCAATCGATCACAAAACATTTCTGAATCAACCTGCTAAATAATATTTAGTATGTTCCATTTAAAAAAATTGACTTGTTGCTATTTGAAGTTGACTTACTTTGAGAACCAATGGTAGACGTACTGAATACACTGAACATATTTTGATCACAGTAATGAATAAAACTAAGCTTCTGTTATAAGGATAAGAAATATAATTTTTGTATCTTAACAAAATTCAAAAATATGAATTTTTAAAAAATATTCTACAAACCAATATTTTTTTAAATTTAACGATATTTCAAAAACTATGCGAAATAGATATTACAAACCTTAATAAAAATTGTTTTAAATTAGGAGCTAAATACAAAAATATCATAAAAAACATATTATTCCATTTAATATAAAGAAGTTGATGTCGACTTCCGGCACAACCAGAAGTGCAATATAAGCGAAACTATTTTAAAATTGAAGATCAGTATAAATAATATATTATTACAAATTTTTAAAATTTAAATACGATTAGTTCTTTATAAACGTCTAATAGGCCACTTTGTTTGGGACACCTTGTATAGTGGTCAGTATCCTCGCCTGTCACGCGGAAGACCGGGGTTCGATCCCACGTCGAAGAGATTTTTATTGTAGTTTTTGTTTACCAAAATAAAAAACTCTAAATGTAGTTATAAACCGAAGGTATGGAATTGAGGTATAGAGAATATTAAATAAAAAATAATAAGTATTTCTTAAATATTTCAAAAAGCAAAAAATATACAAGGTGTATTTTTATCGGCTGATGATTTCCATCTGTCCCATCCTCGACGTGGTAGAGTGAACCATGTATTAGTCATCTATATTTTTTCTTCTTGGTAGAAGTGCAGTAGCCTATCTCCTCTTTTGTTTTGGTTTTCAAGCCCAAATGATCCTACTAAGTCCTCACACTTTCCTTCTCCGTGTTTGCCGTTAAAGTCTCCCATGATTATATTAATTTCTGTTTTTTTTTTAGTTTTAGGATTTTTTAAACCATTATAAAACTTCTTTATCTCTTGTTTAGTTAATCTGCTGTTAGAGCATAGATTTCAATTACATTGAGATTCATGGGCTTGACGTTGACAATTCTGTTTGAATATGGGAAGAAATTTATTTCAATTGCTAACGGTTCTTCCGTAACAAATATTCTTATTCCTTTTTGGTAGTTTTTCTGGAGGTCCCTGAAACTGCACCAACTTCATTATCACGTTCCAGCAACACATAGTATTAATTCTATTTACTTCTTGAAGTAAATTGTTGCTAGTTTTTATGTTTCGAATAAACTTTGTACGTTCTAGGTCCCTATGTTGATCTTATTTTTATTTATATTTCTTTGCGTAGTTTTATTCAATTCCGTTCTTTACGGAAATCCGATCGAGCAATTTATTGTACCTACAAGATATTTTGATTTAAAGTTGAATTCCTTTTTAAATTCCAGTAATATTGATTTTCTCAAAAGCTGAGCCTTCAATGAAGGCGCGGAAGTGAAAAGGGCATTAAAAGCCCATGTTAGTTCTTACTGCCAACGTTTCGACCGAAAGGCCCGGTATTTATCAAAGCATTCAAACAATTAGAAAATTATATATGCCGCTTTCACTTCCTCACCTTCTTCATTGAAGGCTCAGCTTCTGAGTAAACCAATATTATTGAGATATGTTAAATTGAATGTTCTTTTGGGAAAATAATAGATGTGATTTTCTGTTATATTCCTCAATGGTTGAATATATAAAGGATACATTAAGTTCTGGGTATGGAGTGGTATTTAGGACTCGGTTTCGTTTTGGTATTAGGAGGTAAAGACAGTCGATGCTCGCGTGAAGAACACTTTACTGAAACGAAATTGTCATCTACCGTGATCGTACAGGAATGTCCATTTGCTACCCAGTTTGACAGTACAAACAGGAAATGTTCCTCTATATCATTATTTTTATTATTCTCACACTCAACACTTTTTTTATTTTTTTTTTTTGTGATACTGGTAAAACCGACCATTTATTTTTAAATATTTTATAAATCAAGAAATAACATGTTTGTATACATAATGTGTGGAGCAATTTGTCATTACCAAGGTTTGTAGCAAAAATTTATTATTATATCGTAGTAAGCTGTTGACAAATATACCGGGTTTTCAAACTTTAGTCGGCACTATTGCTAACTTTGTTATTGTTAGAGCTACAGGGTCGATTAAATAGGCAAACTAGTAGCATTTGTTTCTCTCATCACTATGGTAAAAACAGAATAAAAAACAAACATCGCGTTTGCGAGTTATGTCAAATTGTTCCATTTTTTAAAATAGGACACTCTGTATACAATATTCTAGATTGATAGGAAATTGAATACTGAACAAAAAGTGTCCCATTATTTTTTATCCTAAAGTCAAAAATGACAGAGCTATTGATGATTTTTCAAATAAGTTTAAAGTGGCTGTGATTTTATAAACTACAATTGTTTGTTGTATAAATGTCATCGGGGTTAAAATGTCAAATTGAAGTTCCCTGGTAAACAGTTTACAGCCACTAAAAGCGTATACAGGAGGATCCAAAAACGCTTGGACTAAGAGGGTGACGTTTTTGAGCATCTAATTTGAATTTTTCATTTAATGTTCACAGAATAAATTGAAATAAATCTTATTCTTTCGCTTTATGGATATTTCTCTTTCTTCATTTTATTTACTACTTCTGCTGGATATGGCCACCGTGAATTTTGTATGTTGATTTATCCCCAACACAAAATAATTTTTTTAAGTGTCTGTCGTAACCAAGATTCAAACCGCCTCGACCAACGGTTTTCCGAATAGTAAATTTAACTATTTCCTTGGCATTACTACTCGACCATCCGCGGGTCTGATATTTTTCCTACTTTCTACTTTATAGTAAGGCAAAGTTACAACTAACACAGCCACCTTAACCAATTTCAAATATTATCACAAACTCATTTTTGACTTTGGGATAAAAAATAATGGGACACTTTTTGTACAGTATTCAATTTCTTAACGATTGAGAATATTGTATACAAGGTGTCCCATTTGAAAAAATGGAATAACTTTACATAACTCGCGAACGAGATGTTCGATTTTCATTCTGTTTTCACCATAGTCATGAGAGAGACACTGCTACTAGTTTGCCTACTTAACCGACCGTGTAGCTCTAATAATAACAAAATTAGCAATAGTGTCGACTTAAATTTGAAAACCCTGTATATTTGTCAATATATTTCTTAAACTTTATTTGAGTTTACAACTTTTTTTTTTATTAAGATTTTTAGGCACAATAAGAGGACCAAGATGTAAAAAAGCGACAGTGACTAATAAAACCACTACAACACGTTAAGTCACTGCGCATTTTTTTTCTTGAAAATTACATTGAATTTTTTTATCACATATAGTAAAAATAATTTAATTTTAAATAACTCTAACATGTGCAAGTGTTAACTCGACACTTTCTGCAACCGGTGCAATGTGTAATAAATTCCCTTATTACTCAACAACTCTGCATGCGTGCCCATTTCGCTTATTTTTCCTTTGTCAACGACGCAAATAACATCAGCGTCTTGTATTGTAGACAAGCGATGAGCGATGATGATGCAAGTGCGTCCCTGCCTAGCTTGATCCAAAGCCACTTGCACTACCTTTTCACTCTCTGTATCTAACGCTGAAGTTGCTTCATCCAAGAGCAAGGCTTTTGGTTTTTGCAATAAAGCCCTGGCAATCGCAATTCGCTGTTTTTGACCGCCTGACAACTGCGTACGTTCGCCGAGTTTGGTTTCATAACCCTAAAACACAAAAAGTCGTTTATCAAAATAATCATTAATAATCACTCACCAAAGGCAACGAGGTAATAAAATTATGGATGTTGGCATTTTTAGCAGCCTCTATGATTTCATCTTCCGTAACAGTACGATCGTTATCGCCATAAGCAATGTTTCCTCCTATCGTCTTATCGAACAAGTTTGGTTCTTGAGAAACAACGCCCAATTGTGACCTTAAGCTCGCAAGTGTCATATTTTTGATTGTCTTTCATTATAGACGATTTTTTGTCGTCAAAAACTACAACATCGTCTTTGTCGTCATCTAAGAAAAAATGCCGTTATTTTTCATCAACGAGCTCAGCGCAGCCCTTACCTAATTCAGACATTTCGAATAAAGTTGCTTGAGTATTGACTAAGTTGTAGTAAGCACCTTTTTTTGAAAGCAGTTCCGAGTAACTACCTTCTTCGATTACCTTTCCTTCGGATAGCACAAATATACGATTAGCGTTCTTAATTGTAGATAGGCGATGGGCAACTATGATAGTGGTACACGACTTGCTAGTTTGTTGAGATATGTTGAATTAAATGTTCTCTTGGGAAAATAATGGAGGTGATTTTCTGTTATATTCCTCAACGGTTGAATAGGATATATAAAGGATACATTAAGTTCTGGGTATGAATTGGTATTTAGGACTTGGTTTCGTTTTGGTATTAGGAGGTAAAGACAGTAAATGCTCGCGTAGGGAGCAACATTTCGTTAAAACGGACTTGTCCTCTACCGTGATCGTACAAGAATGTTCATTCGCTACTTAGTACACAAAGAGGAAATGTTTCTCTATATCATTATTTTTATTATTACTCACACTCAACACTTTTTAATTTTTTTTATTAGTGATAGTGGTAAAATTGATCATTTATTTTTAAAATTCTTATAATTCAAGAAATAACAAGTTTGTATACATAATGCATGGAACAATTTGTAACTACCATGGTTTGTAGCAAAAATTTATTATTATTATTATATCGTCTGTTCTAAAACATCGGTTTTTTTGTATAAATCATATGTGTCTGAAATATCTATTTATATCCAATATCATCTATTTTCTTCTACGTCTGGCGTTTCACAAGGTTCTAATCTGGAACGACTACTATTCAACGTCTTGTATCAACGTACTAGAATATATGAAGTATAACTACATTAGGAGTTCTATGAGGAGTTATCGTGATTTCTCTACAAAGAAACCGCTTTTCCTTATCCCAGCAGGCGGCCTTCCACTTCGACACCTGTCCTTCGTGACCCTTCACAGCCAGTAGCTAACCGATCAACTTTTGTTTTGTCTGTACCCGTTTCAAATGGAAATTTATCTGAAGCACCTGACGTTTTCGCACAACAAATACAATAATTTGACAACTAAGTACCTTAGTAGTTGCATGTATTTTAGAAACCGATTATTTTAATTCGCCTCTAATTGATAATTAGCCCCTTTGTAATCGCGGGGTTTCTCGACAAAACTGTTTCACATATATATTTCAATATTAGTTTAAATAACTTTTACGGTCATTAGCTATAACTAGACAAAGCCAGCATGCTACGCATGCGGTTAGTCACAAAAATGAATTAGCTTCTAAACAGCAGACAGTCATGAACAATAATTAGCACTTACATTAACATTCATCAGTTGAGTAATCAATATGAATGCAGAGTATGTACTCCATGTGAATTCGTAAAATGAATCGAGAGTATTCGTGTGTGCGCTCGCAACGAATCGAGAGTAAGTGAGGACGCACAAACGACATAACATTTTAATATAGAAGATATAGATGTAGTACGAATAGAAATTATTTATTAAAAAAATATTTAGAACCGGATTTTTTGGCTCGACCGCTTTAACGTAATTCAACAAAGTTTATTTAGGTGAGATTGAATTCTCTACAGTTAAACCATTCAAAATTTGCAAAATTACGAATATTTAGATTTTTATTCGTGTTTTTACGTAATATGGTTCCGGAGTTATAAAAATTACAGTATTCGTATAACAATGTAAAATTGCTTGAAAAAAAATTTTTAAAAATGATAAATTTTATTAAACATTATGTGATAGGGTCATAAATGGAACGTTTTTCTTAAATAATTTTTTTTTATTTGTTATAATTTAGAAATTATGGCCGTTTTAGTTTTCGAATGAAATTTTGTCGGAAACGTTTTTCGCTTATAACTTTTGAAAACACGCGAGGTCTAACAAAACTGAAACGGCCAAAAAATTTTATTTCTTTATCCGCGTATGATGCTTTTTGAATTTTAAAAATCGGTCCGTAAATAAGCGAGTTGTGGTCAACTTACGGCTCAATTTGTTTGAAATTTTTTTGACTAATTTTAACATTTTTTTTAACCTTGAAGATGCTTTCGTACAAAAAAAATCTAAATCAAAAAATAAAGACACATTTTTCGTAAACTCGAAACTTTTTTCGAAACGAAAATATCTTAAGCCGTTCTAATGTGAGACGAATTTGAAAAAAGGTTGATTTTCGTATAGATTTGAAAATGAATCGAGAGTAGGTGTGCGTTCACACTAACGACATAACATATTAATATAGATTAGGAAAGTCAACGTAACTTGTTTGTAATTAAATTCGTATTAGAATATTTAGTCCCTACTGCTTATGATAGAACGTCCCTTCGTCTTAAAACAACTTTTCTACTACTACACGTTAGAAATCGCTCACGACCCCTCACCGACAGCAGCTACCAGGTAGTGCTACAAAACAACTAAAAATTTCTTTTAAAATAAATTTACCACAATAACAAACTGTAACAAACTATTTCGAAGCTATGTTTTTTGGGCTTTAAATTTCAAGCGGTTGTAATGAAATGAAAAATATTATTCAAGTTTTTTAGTTTGTGTTTAAGTTTGCGTATAAACCAAAGTTTCCAAAAATAAAGGTAAAGGTATTATTATTTTAAATAAAACTTTTAGCAAATTTTATAAATTTACAAAACGTAAACACAATCTATGTTTCTGATATTGATCAAAATCTGTCGTGGAGAAATTTTGAGTGTATTAAAAAAAAATCTTAACATGGTAACTATAATAATTACTTATGTAAGAAGATATTTTTTTGTTTCAACTTTTTGTATTTTTTAAGTCTTTGTTCTGATGCAACACCTTACGATAGTTATCAATACGTTGGAAACAATGCAGTCCAAATTTGAAAGAAGTGTTTGTTTAAAAAAAAACCTAAATCATAACTTTTTTTGGTTCTGGATTACACAACCATTTTGTTCGTATTCATTTATTGGAACGCTACGTCTAATGATTTTCTATCTTTTTTTTTTTATTTAAGTGTTCAATTCATTAACTTTCTTTTTGGTTTCTTTGTAATCTCTTCTTATTTTTGTCATCGTTTTTATATTTAGTTGTTTATTTATGTTTGCTTATAAATCAATGGTACCTTTTGTTTTGTCTAGTTACAGTTTTATTTTTAAGACAATAGACAATTTTTTCGTTGTGTTTGATGTTATACCATAATTCAAAATTAAATATACATTTGTCATTAAATTTCTTAAACTTTATTTACGTTTACAATTTTTTTATTAACATCTTATTAACGCTTGTTTCTTTGCCTTCCTGCTTATCGATGATTTTGCAAGTTGTATTTTTAGGCACAATATGAGGACCAAGAGGAAAGTACTGATTAAAATAGCGACAGTGACTGATAAAACCACTACAACACGATAAGACACTGCGCATTTTTTTCTTGAAAATTACATTATATTTTATATCACATATAGTAAAAATAATTTAATTTTAAATAACTCTAATATGTGCAAGTGTTAACTCGACACTTTCTGCAACCGGTGCAATGTGTAATAAATTCCCTTATTACTTAACAACTCTGCATGCGTGCCCATTTCACTTATTTTTCCTTGGTCAACAACGCAGATAACATCAGCGTCTTGTATTGTGGATAAGCGATGAGCGATGATAATGCAAGTGCGTCCCTGCCTAGCTTGATCCAAAGCCTCTTGCACTATTTTCTCACTCTCTGTATCTAACGCTGAAGTTGCTTCATCCAAGAGCAAGGCTTTTGGTTTTCGAACTAAAGCTCTGGCAATCGCAATTCGCTGTTTTTGACCGCCTGACAACTGCGTACCTCGTTCGCCGAGTTTGGTTTCGTAACCCTAAAACACAAAAAGTCGTTTATCAAAATAATCACTAATAATCACTCACCAAAGGCAACGACGTAATAAAATTATGGATGTTGGCATTCTTAGCAGCCTCTATGATTTCATCTTCCGTAACAGTACGATCGTTATCGCCATAAGCAATGTTCCCTCCTATCGTCTTATCGAACAAGTTTGGTTCTTGAGAAACAACGCCCAATTGTGACCTTAAGCTCGCAAGTGTCATATTTTTGATGTCTTCGCCGTTGATTTCGATATTACCGCTCGCAGGATCGTAATATCGTTCCAGTAACTGTAAAACCGTTGATTTTCCGCACCCGCTAGAGCCGACGAGGGCAACAGTTTTTCCTTCCAAAATCGATAAATCTAAACCTTTCAAGACGCGCACAGACGACCTAGTCGGATAAGAAAAATGTACTTGCGAGTATTGGATGCTGTTGTTAGTCTGAGAAAGAAACAAAACTTAAACCAATGAAAACGCTTGAGTGGAGAAATTTACCCATTGTTCCGAAGACGGATTGTCGATATCCTTGACAACTGGTACTCGGTTGATGAGTTTAAAAATTTTAGACGCAGCCGATATACCTTTTTGGAAGTTGGGTGAAAAAGCTAAAGCCTGTGCAATGGAAACCGTTCCCATTATTAAAGCTTGCGATACCCTAAAGCAAACTGTTACATCACTGACGTTTGTGAACGATTGACTTACTTAAACATGTCTTCGTAAGGCATGTTTTCGTTGACTATGAGAGTACTACCGTAATACGTAGTTATAGAGTAAGCAAAGAACATGATGCTGCGTGCCATGGCCAGCACGATTGATCTTCCGTGCGAGTTACGTTTCGATATTTTAAAGTGCGGTTCTAGTTCTGCGCAGTACTGATTGAAAAAAGTCTCTTCACAACCTAATGAGGCAACCGTGCGTATATTTGAAACTGCTTCGACGGCAGCTTTTGTCGATTTTTCCAAAGATTTGGAGCGGCCTTCATTTTCGCCATGTGACATCCGCCCTTCTAGGAAAATCGCGATCAAAATAATCGGTGAAAAAGATAATGCAACTAAGCCCAATCTCCATTCGTAGAACATCGATAGGCCGATGGATAACACCAACGTAGAGATTGCTTGGAATATGGTACCAATTCGTTGACCAGTAGCCTAATGAAATTGTGTGTTGTTGTTGTCGATCTTTGGTTGACAGAGTACTTACACCTTGTACATTAGCAGCTTCGGTTGATAGTTTTGCGCATAGCGTACCAACACCATTATCTTTGTTGTCGTACCAACCCATTTCTTGTCTAAGCATCGAAGAGAACATTTCTCTGCGCACACGCATCGTAAGCTTCTCCCCGGCAATACCATACATATAAATCTAAAACTCTTACAGTCAATCGAGGTAGTAATAGTTTGGCGATCACTTACTTGAAAAAAGGTGGCAATTCCTGTGACTACACCCGAAGCCACAAAAAGAATTACGTAAAAATTAGATTCCGATCTCACCTCGACGGGATCTTCCAGCGCCAGTACCTGAAAAGTTTCTTGAATTTCCATTGCATTGTTTACACATTAACTTACTCCTAGAATATCTCCAAATAATATTGCAAACACCGGCATAGCAGCCCCCATTATTACAGAAGTAAGACATCCAATAACAATATTGCATGTTTCGGGTCTACTCATTTGCAATATTGCCCAAAGGGAACTGGTTGTTTTAGTTTTTTGATTTCCTCTAGATATTCGACTTGAAGACTGTCTTCCATTATAGACGATTTTTTGTCGTCGAAAACTACAACATCATCTTCGTCGTCATCTAAGAAAAAATGTCGTTATTTTTCATCAACGAGCTCAGCGCAGTCCTTACCTAATTCGGACATTTCAAAGGAAGTTGCTTGAGTATTGACTAAGTTGTAGTAAGCACCTTTTTTTGAAAGCAGTTCCGAGTGACTACCTTCTTCGATTACCTTTCCTTCGGATAGCACAAATATACGATTAGCGTTCTTAATTGTAGATAGGCGATGGGCAACTATGATAGTGGTACACGACTTGCTAGCCTAAAAGTCGGGCGATTAATCTTCGTTACAATTTTTTATTTACGTACGTTATCCAGGGCATGTTGCACTTTCGCTTCACTGTTTGTATCCAAAGCGGAGGTCGCTTCGTCTAATAAAAGAATTGACGGTTCACGAACTAAAGCACGTGCAATTGCGATACGTTGTTTTTGGCCACCGGAGAGTTGCGCCCCTCTTTCTCCTACTAATGTGTTGTATCCTAGTGGTAACGACGATACGAATGAGTGCGCGTTGGCACGTTTAGCCGCTTCTTCTATGTCCTCTTGCGTCGCTTGCATATATCCGTAACGGATGTTTTCGGAAATAGTAGTTCCGAATAGTACCGGTTCTTGGCCGACGACTCCAATTTGGCTTCTCAACCAAGTTAGATCGAGTTCGTCCAATCTTTCATCGTCCAAATATATCTGTAGAAAGCGAGAATTTAGGACTTTACAGAATCACATTGTAGTAAAGATTTGGCGATGCCTTATGAAAGCAAAGAGTTGAAAAAGAGCACACATCTTGCATGAGAACTTTCAATAGAGCTTAATGGGATAAAAATTTTCCATTTTCTATTTTTGAGTACGTGTGCAAACAAGAATTAATAGAAGAGAAAATAGAAGACACAGAAGAAAAATTAAACAGAAATTATGCGAAAATTCGAAACCAATTGAATACAAAATTGAACAAAAATTGGAATTGATGAAAGCAACAATTGAAGAGAAAATAGAAGAGAACAGAATAAAATTTCTAAAATGAACGTTGTACCACCCACGTTTGATGGTGAAGTACCCCAGTCAACGTATCACAAACAGTTTGAGGTTACAGAGTTAGCTAATGGAGAGATCAGATCAGAATTATGGTTTTGGGTGGGAAAGCACCGAATGTACTACAGACTTTTCATTTTAGCCAGCAGAATGAGTAATGCTTGATCTCACGTTTGAAATCGAGGTATCGAGACTCTCATTTACAAGAAGTGTATCTCGCTCAAATCGTTTTCAAAAATACACTAAGAGCCTGCAAAATTTGAAGCTGCTGAAGCTAGACTGGTTCCATTAGAATACCCTACGACTCCGAGTAGTTTCCTAGAGCGACTGGCTATTCATACTTTTGTGGATGGAATTACAGATAGTGAGATTGGGTCGACCAAAAACATTAGATGATGCTTTGGCCCATTCTTTAATATTTAAACCGGCAAAGCAAGCGTCTCACAGAAGTAGCCATACGTTTGTATATGCTGGTACCAAACACTACAAAGGTGATAGAACTGTGATGAAGTGGGACATGTTTAATGTCGCTGTACAAAATCCACACAAAAGCCAGCAGAGCAGCCGGAAAACTAGAACAGGTCAACCAAGAGGGGCGAAAGTCGACCTCAAAGAACAATGCCCCAAAGATTACCGTTTGCATCGCATCCTCTATGAAAGATATACACAGCATCTACATCGACGGATTTATCAACGGACGGTGTTGTGCTCCAGGTCTTGATTTCCAACGGTACTGTTTCTTCAAACGGCGACTGGCGAAATAATTACTACATATGGTTAAATGAAAGTAATCAATGGTTTAGGAAAAGAAGTTCTCAACCATCAAGTACGAGTAGCTGATGAGGTTTTCCTGGGAATGGACATAATAAAGAAGTATGGGTTCCATTTAGATATAAAGAACAATGTCCTGAAAATAGACAACTAGGAAATTTTGTTCCGTTCGTCAGAGCAGGCTACAGTACGTGTTTTGTTGAAAAAAAATATTAAACTGCTGTTATAGGATGCTTGGATGGACATCTCCGAGATGGCAGCATTTGCTATATAAAACAGCCTCCCTAGATAAAAGGTTGCTGATTGGCAAATCACTGGTAAGAGTTAAGAACGTGGTACCGGTAACAATATTAAACATCAACCCGGAACCTTAAGAAAAATGTTCTACTAGGAATGTGTAAGCCAGTAACTTAAGTATTGGACAACTGAAAGAAGTAAAAAACTTAATTAAGCGGAGCAAGTCATGGTAAAACAAACCAGGTAGTCTGTGGGCGTCCCCAGTGATATTAGTTAAGAAGAAAGACAGTACAACTAAACTTTGTCTTCAGTATTGACTACTGAACAAGGTTACGAAAATTACAGCTACGATGAGAGGTAAATATTTTTTTCTGTAACTTTTGTTTAAATGATTGGTAAAATGTAAAATAATGTGAAGAAAATAATTACACAAACAAAAAGAAAATTTCAAAAAAATAATGAATACGGACCCTGTCGGTATGGCAAAGTATCCGTACCAAATTAGCACTGATCACTTACCTCTCCAGCAGTTGGGTCGTAAAATCTTTGCAGCAGCTGTATACAAGTCGATTTTCCGCAGCCCGAGCTCCCAACCAACGCCACAGTTTCTCCAGACTTAATGTTAACGTTGATACCTTGCAAAATCTTTGACAACGATTAGTAAATGTAACTCGACTAAGTGATACACTTACTTTCACGTCACTACGCGATGGATACTCAAAGTGGACATTTTTAAAAACTATATTTCCTTTAGCTTTATCGAGCACTTTTCCGACACCTTTTGAAAGATTAATGGTAGGTTTATGATCAATCACTAAAAATATTTTAGCAGCCGCCCCTTTCGATATACCAAATTGTTCAATGTAGGGCGAAGATATGCCAAAATTCATGCTTCCTTGCATTACGCTGAAGAATACCTATAAATTATGTATTTTCTTATTAAGTTCTTCAGTAAACAATTTATACTTACAGTAACCATAGTTCCTGAATCGTACGTGTCTTTTTGCTCAAGAATTAATTCAACTCCGTACCAAAACGCAAGACCATAGCTAGCGTAAATAAAAAACCAAATTAAACCAAAACCAATACCCGAAAGCATAGATCTTCGAATGTTGTTGTTTCTGGCAAACACTAATTTCTCAGAGTAACGTTCAATCTCTTTGGCTTGCCCTCCAAAAGCAACTACAGTACGAATTGCTCCTAAGACTTCTTCGGCTATAGCTCCGGCTGCTCCATAAGCGTCCATTTCTTTAACTGCCAGCTTTCCTGTCAACTACAAGCAACTGTTAAAGCGAAAGTACCTACAACTACTTACGTACAAAAGCCACTATGCCTACAGACAGCATTGTCACCGGTAACGAGATGAGGCAAATCAGCGCCAATTCCCAACCTTTCACCAGAGCCAAAATTAAGCTAGCTATAAATGTGACTTGAAAATTGATGAACATTGAAACCTTTTCTCCCATTCCGTCTTCTAACTTAGTTATGTCCCTGAGAGAAATGATTGCAGACGTTGTTGCAAAAACTAACAAATTTCTTACTCAGACATGCGACTTGCAAAGTCGCCAGTTTTTTGGCGGTCGTACCAACCAATGTCTTGATTTAAAGTACTAGTAAGGTACAATTTTCTAATTCTATGTATTTGCCTTTTTGCACTGTAGTTAAATAGTTCGGTAGCTAAGTAAGTGAGGATCAGCATCGCCAAACCTAACCCACAATTGTAAAGTACAAACTCTACGATGTCGTCCATAAATGCATCGCTAGCTTGGTCTATAATCTCTCCTGTCAAATTTGAATTTATAATCATAGCATGGTTAACTATGCTATTAGTTAAATCGCCGAAAATAAGGACGTTTAATGGTTGAAGAACCCCAGTTCCCGTAGCAAAAATCGTACCAAAGAAAAGTAAAACTTTATCCAACCCGGTTGCGAATCGATACTAAAAAACGTAAACTCGAAGCTTTGCATCGGAAACATATAAGACTTACAATTTGGAAAAAGCTAATGTTATTTGGAGTTTCAGCTTCGGTCTTCGCCGTTTCGGTTTCACTAAAATTTTGATAAGTTAAAAATTTTATTTTCGTCATCTCAACACGATACTCACTCTTTTTTAAGATCACCTTCCGGCATTATGTCGTTTTTCGTTAGAACGTGTTTCTTTTTCATCGTCGCTAAAAACAGAATATCATATTGTTGATGCTTATCTACGCGATATTGGCAAAGGTTGTTAACTAATTGCTAGCGCTATTATTTTGTTTCTATTGATTTTGGAGTGGTCAAAAAATACGTGTGCAATTACGTAATTACGCTAGTTGTGTTAGTTTAATCGAAAAAAAAATTACCTTTCTGGTAGAAATCGATGTGAACATTAATTTAATAATGGTTTTTGAGTGCCTTGACAATCAAACTGAAATGAATCGATATTCGATAGCGATAGAATAAATAAGTGCCTGTCATTGTAGATAAAGAATAGTTCTTCTATTATATTTTTTTGCGCGAGTAATCGGCATCTGGAATTTTGCCCGTAACGTACAATTGCACGTGTAGCCCCGTTTTTCAAATGCAAAGCGCGAAATTGTCTTGTATATACTAATTATGGAGGTCAGTTCGTGTAAAGATTGATTTTTTTAAAAGCCTCATAGAAGGAGATTTCGAAAGAAAAATAGAGATGCAGTAACCGAAACATGCTGCTTTCAACAAATATCGCACTAGTCGACGAAAATCAAAGACACATCTGTTCCCCAACAGACTTTAGATTCTTTTTGTGCGCTTAGTAAGCGCTTGTTTACATATATTTTATTTTTGGCGTGGCCGTGAAGTCGGTTCCAAAATTAAATACAGGCTGCTGAGTTATGTCGTCATTAAGAAGATGTCGATATCTTATCTCAGTTATGTAGTTGATGTATTTGATTAAGCAATTAAACAGTGATAATTGTTTATGCGTCTTAAAAAAATGTTATATCATCGTAGCGAAACGTCTGAGTACTCTCTCATGAGACGCCAATTGTTTTCGGTTCATAAATCAATGAGATTGATTGCACAAATTGGACGTTCAGAGATCTTCAATATGCCATCGTTGGTTTTATTGATGTAGGACTAGACCATGGTCAGGGGTGAAAATGGAAGTGACGAAAATATATCAAAAACGCTATAAAATAAGCTTGAGTGCCATTTAATAAAAGTAAATACCGTGTTCAGCCTTGAGCCAAACTATTGACGAACTACAAACTGCGATCGATTCTCCAAAACTTGATTAAAGCCGCAGGCGCGGTCAATCTAAAAATATAAACAAATCGTTAAGTTTGTTCTTGAGGGCGGAAAAGAAGTTACCAATAATCTGAAAACTGGGTACGCGTTATCCCCATTGGGAAAAAGAACTTCTTCGTCATTACGTCACAAACATGATTGATTTTGAATACGCAAGAACCGCGTGTGTTTTAAACAGAAAACACAACCGGTGGTGAAACTACAAAAACTATTTGAAGGAGCTATCCTCCCTTCCACTCTATATTATATTTTTATTAACTACATCACTAGGTAAGCGCACCGTCAAATAAATTGTTATACGCGGGCGCTAACATACAAGGAAATTGTATCAAAGTAGAAGAAATTAAATCAGATTAAAACCTATTCGTATATAAGTAAACAGAAAACGTTGCTTAAAAGATAAGAATTCTTAATTAATGGAACATAATGCCTTTTCTTATCAATTTTTTTTATTGTAGTGGTTTAATTTCGTACTTGTAGAATCTTCTTATTGAAGGTAGCAGAAAAAACAAGTTAATTTTATAGTCGACGTTTCGGTTACCTACTAAGATAAACTTTTATGTTAGACCAATAAGTACGCCAATATGGCGCCTAAAAGTCAAAAATTTAAAATTTTCAATAGCTTTTTTCACGGATCTAAAACTTATAAAACGTTATGGAAAGAATTTTGTGGTATGTTTTTAACCGTTCCCGATTCAAATTTGACAAAATTTTGGATCTATCAAAATTCAAAATGGCGGATTCAATTTTTAAGTACAGTAGAACTCCAATTATCCGAACTCCAACTATCCGAATCGCCGATTATCCGAATCACAAAAATTGTCCAAAAAGTCTAAATGCGCTATTATTCTTCCCCCGCGAAGCCAGTGTTTGCGCGTCAAGTCTTGACTTGACTTGTCTTAACTTGCCGTTGTGTCTACACTGACTTCCCCCGCGAAGTCAGTGTAGGCACAACGGCAAGTTAAGACAAGTTCCGGCGCATTGCAGTCACGGCGCACCTGTCATTGTTTGTTTTGATTAGCCAGTGTGCTATTGACCTTGCTCGAGGACGCTACTCTTTCGCTACGGCTTACTTTTGTTTGTGCGTGTACAATACTGTATTGTTTTTATACCATGGCTTCGAAAAGAAAACGTGTTGTGCTATCGTTAGCGGACAAACTGAAAATTATAGAGCAACTCGATAAAGGTGTAACGGGTAAGAAGTTGTCTGAGATTTATGGTGTTGGACAAGCAACAATTTCTGACATTAAAAACAGTAAGTCAACACTTTTAAACTTTGTTTCGGTGCTTGAAAATGAAGATGGAAGTTCCTCCAGGAAAACAATGAAGACAGCAACCAACAAAAATTTGGAAGATGCCGTGTTTAAATGGTTTTGCAGCAACGTTCTATGGGAAATCCGATTTCAGGTCCAATCCTTTGTGAAAAAGCCAAAATCTTAGCAGAAAAGCTTGGTTATTTATCTTTTAAGGCTAGTAACGGCTGGCTAAGGAATTTTAAATTCAGGCATGGTGTACGCGAGTTAGATTTGGCTGGTGAGAAGCTTTCAGCAGACTCTGCAGCTGCTGAAAATTTTATTGAAAAATTTAAAACTGCATCAGAATCCTATGATCCGGAGTTTGTTTATATTGCCGATGAAACTGGCCTTGTTTGGAAAGCATTACCAAAAACCACTTTGGTTTCTAAAAGAGAATCTAGTGCCCCTGGACATAAGGTTAGTAAAGAACGTGTTACAGTGCTTAACTGTGCCAACTCCACTGGAAATCATAAACTGCCACTTCTTTTGATAGGAAAATCAAGAAATCCAAGAGCATTTAAAAACGTAAAAAACTTCCACTCTTCTACAAAAGTCAACCCAAGGCCTGGATGACTGCAGCTTTGTTTACCGAATGGTATGATGAAGTGTTCATTCCTGAAGTGAAAAAGCACCAAAAATCGGTGGGAAAAGAAGGCAGTAAGGTGCTTTTAATTGTTGATAACGCACCCACTCATCCTACAGCAGAACTGTTGGAAAGAGAGAATGGGCAGTTTAAAACGACGTTTTTGCCTCCCAATGTTACAAGTTTGCTGCAACCCATGGACCAGTCTGTTATTGAAACAATGAAGCGCCATTACAGAAGGCAACTGCTGAGAAAATGCTGATCGAAGGTGCTGAAGATGAAGAATTGGTTTTGGCAAATCATAGCAAAATAAATTTAAAAGACTGCTGTTACATGGTAGCGGAAGCTTGGAGTTTGGTTACGCCAGTGACGCTAAGACGTGCGTGGAATAAATTGAAAGGCCTACCGTCTGAGAAGAACAAAAAAAGAATCTGAAGAAAATGAGAAACAAGAATATGGAGAGGATGATGATGATGAAGATGCGTTGTCACTAGAGGAAATAAGAAAAATGATTGTAAAAATTCCTGGTTGTACAGAAGTAAGTGCTGAAGATGTAGGAGAGTGGATGGTTTGTGACACGTCTGACCCTGGTTTTCAAATTCTCAATGACGATGAAATTGTTGTAAGTGTGAGAGAAGATGTTGAAGTGGAAGTGGAAGAAGAACTTTCTGCTGATGTTGAAGTAGACGCTGGACCATCAGCTAGTGAAGCATTTGCCGGCCTCGAGACTGCTTTGAAGTGGATGGAGCGTCAGCCCGAGTGTGACCACTTGCAACTGCTCACCGTCAAGCGAATGCGTGACCTGGCTGCCCGAAAACGGTTGAAGACCGCAAAACAGCTTACATTGACGGAGATGTTTAAAAAGAATGATTTTTATTTCTAAACTTGTACATAAGTACATTTTATTTATATTTAAAACATGTGAAAATTTCATGTTTCTTTCATTTAATTCAATAAAAAAATAGTGCAATATCAAAACGTAGCTTTTATTCTTTCCAATGGCAATTTTTTAAAAAATCCGATTATCCGAATATTTGATTATCCGAATGGGTCCCGGTCCCCATTAATTCGGATAATTGGAGTTCTACTGTACTAGATTTTTGTATGTACAATATCGTTTTTTATCGAGATGTTACACATAACTACCAAAACTAAAAAGTTTTCTAAGCTCACTTAAATACAAATTAAATTTCAAACTTAAAGTTTATTTATTTTGTAAGCTAAAAATTTAACAATGACTAAATTAATACCTAAATAAGCAACTTTAAATAATAGGAATTGCAATGAGGTGTCAAGGATAGTACCTCTGAGCACAATACTGTCAAGCCTCAGGATGAGGTTATTTGGACGCATTTGTTTCCAAATAATACCCACCTATGGCTTCTAGTAGTTGTTCACGCAAGAGCATAACGGTAACGCCCCGATAAGTGTGTCAACACACAGGCTAAACTAAGCAAGGGTCTATCGGAGGCAACCTTTGAGTATAATTTAATGAGTCCCGTAATTTTTAAGATGAGGGAACCCGCAGCGGCTTTCTCGCAGAAGATACCAGGTGCAAAAGTAAAAATCAAGTAAATTGGAACAGTTTCGTAATCAGGCACATGTTGGCACAGAAGAAAGTTATCAACAGCGGGAACAGTACCGCTATACAGAAGGCAACGGGAAACTACTGTATTATTATTTAGTAGTTATCCCAAAAAAATTACAATGGCAATATAAAATGAAAAAACGTCTCTCAGTTCTTGGCAAGTCTTAAATAACCAGAGAGGGTGCTAAAAATCTCCGAGTGGAAAAATATCAATTTAACACTGAAAATAGGAACATGGAATGTTTGTAGTTTGTTAGATTCGTTCGTATTCAAAAAATTAACAGAATTAGATGCAAATATTAGGAGCCAGTGAAGTAAGATGGAAGTACAACATCTGATGATAAATCCGGGTCTAGGTGAATTTATCGAAAGCAATTTATCGAATGGCAATTGACCGAATGCAGTTTATCGAATAAGCAATTTATCGAATGACAATTGAACAAATGGTAAATTTATCGAAATAAAAGCAATTCGTTTCTTTTGTAAATGCTTTGAAGTTGATTTATAATTTTAAGGAATGCACATTCTTCAAGAATTATAAAGCTATTATGTAACTGGCTTTTAAAGCTAATCTACTAAAATATTAAAATACTATTCGGTCGGCTTACTAGTTTTCCTTTTTTTAACTTATGTTTCTTATTTAATTTTTTTGTATTACTTTTGTCTTATTTATTTTTTTTTTTGTATTTATACCTTTTTCTTCTATAGATTCTATTATAATATTTTAAGTTTAAGTCCCTAATAGTATGCTATTTTAATAAGCAATATTGTGTGCGATGCCACGCAGATAGTCATGCATGTTATTTCTGTCAAAGTTTTCAGCAAGTTGTTTTATTCTATGAGCACAGTCTCTGTACTTTTTACGACTACTTGTTGCTTCTTGTCCACTTACATATTGTTCGATTCTCAATCCTTGTTCCCTCTGAATGGCTTCAATAAATTTCAAGATGTTTGGATGATCTGCAGAAATTTGTTGTTCAAAACTTCGGTGCCAACCTTCTACAGAATTGTTGGTTTTTGGCAAACCTTGAACTGCTGCATCAAAGCAATTCCATAAAATATGTGAAAATCGTGGCTCTCGACGACGCTGGCGTTGCTGTGGACGCCCTATCCACGTATCTTCGAAGTAATCAATAATTGGTTGTAACTCTGCTGGCAGAATATCGTCATCGCACAACATTTCAAAAGCGTCGACCACATATTGCGTAGAAACAAATGCTATTGTAGAAAGTAATCTCACTTTGAAAGCAAAATCTGCATCCGTTTCGTATCTTGCTTTCAGACCATGTGATTGGATTTGGCGATAAACACATTGACAAAAATGGAAAAAACAACCACGATGCGTCGATTGAGGGAATGCACTCACCATTGCATTGATCATGGCAGGTTCAAGATCGGTCATAATAATTGATGGTCCTAGTAAGGGTTGCAATTCCTTCACTTCTCTTAATAATCTGTTGAATGTATCTTCTCTTTTGTCAGGTAGCAGTGCATCTATCAATGGTATAGCATTATTTTGTTTTAATATATGAATGGTAAACAATTGGTAAAACATATGTGGCACAGTTTTAAAAGTACCGTCGGCATACTACTGTGCTAGAAGTCCAAGATTTCGTTTGGTACTAAATATTAAAATGCGATCTTCAGCGGGCCCGGAATCAACTAAAAGAAACGGCTCCCCACTTTTGGTGTTCGTAAATTCTTCAGGAAAAATAATGGCACCACGTTGAGTAGGTAAAGCTGGAGCAGCATTCTGATTTTGGCGAATATTTCTTATTGTCCTTTTGATAATATCTACCTTTGGAAGTTGAGCTGCACCCGCTTGAGTAACTGTTGCAGTAGCATTGGACACAATATAATGAGGTGCGTCTTGAGTATTTCTAGCACTGTCACAGATGTTATTCATAACTTTACTTGCTTCTACATGTGCTGCATCAGCAGCATGATTATGATTATCACTCTTTTTAGTCACTTGATCTTCGACTGTGATAACACGACCACTACATTTAGTTTTTCTGTAGTTTTCACATCTCCAGTAAATTGTGGTATCATCTTTTCGATCTTGATAATATAAATGACCATACACGTATAATTTTTTCTTGCCCTTTTCACTATTCATAAACACTAAAGGCATTTTGTAATATTTTTCTTGCGCTTCACTCAAAGTAACAATTGCAAGTAAATGGTATTCGTAAAGAGTCAGGCTTTTATATCCGTAATTATGATTAGTAACCCAATAGCGATACACAACACAGCAATTAGCTTTGGGATTTTCCGAGATTAGGAGAAACCCCATTAGCGATAAGCCATGACTATTACAATTGCAGAGATTCACAATAATAGCTTTCTAATTCTTAAAGAATGTGACATTCCTTCTTCTATTTTTCGTTAAAATTATAAATCAACTTCAAAGCATTTACAAAAGAAACGAATTGCTTTTATTTCGATAAATTTACCATTCGTTCAATTGTCATTCGATAAATTGCTGTTCGGTCAATTGTTTTTCGATAAACTGCATTCGGTCAATTGCCATTCGATAAATTGCTTTCGATAAATTTATCGCAGACGGATAAATCCATATATTATTCCAGTAATTAAGATAAAAACCATCTCAACGACGTAACAATTATAATAAACAACAAACTGAACTAAACTCACCGACACAAAATTCGGGACATGCAAAATTTAAACCAAATTCAATGTGCGATAACTCTTTCCTCCATTGTCCGATTTTAATGGTTTTTTTCTCAAAATGTAAATAATTGTTTCGGTTTTAATAAATTTTATTCAATTTTCAAAAATACAGTTTACGTGTTGAGATATACGGGAAAATAAAAAAGTGTATTTTTTCTTTTAACTTTGTAACACTCTGTAGAGTAATGTAGTTATTAAAACTACACCGGATATGCATTTCTACCGAATTTGATGTATTTTTAACCTTTTTGATGTTTTATGTTTTTTCGGTGTTGTTATCGGTTTAGGAGATATGAATTTTTGAAATAAACATAACACTTTTTTGCAACAATTTTTTAACACTGTTGATTATTTGGAATGTTCAAGTTGTCCTGAATATGTATTCTGTTTGCATTTGTCAAACAGTTTTGTCAAACATTTCCAGCATTTAAAACGTTGTGTCGTGAGTAAATTTATTTTTTATTTCACGATGCCTTTGTCATCCGAAGATTCAGCTAGAGCCGTTGCTCTGCATGATGTTGGTTATTCCTATAGAGAAGTGGCTGATATACTGGGTTTTACGAAATCTGGCGTAGAAAGTGCCGTTGCAAGGTTTCGTGAGACTGAAAGTCCTATAATTGTACTTTAGGTAAAGTGCTCGGAATTGCTTCAAATTTTTACAAGTGATAGCCCTTGGTCTACTGATCATAAATATGCAATAAAATTTTGTCGCTCTCAAAAACTGAATTTTTTAAAAATAATTTTCGAAAAAATTTTGAAAATTTTTGGGTCGGTTTTTTTTGCACGTTTCAGACAATTCTAAGACTTCTATTTTTCAGTGAGAAAAAACAATTATATAAAATCAAATTGCATATCAAAATCGTCAGGGTCGTCTCCTTCTTCAGTCTCCATCGGTGGAACAGGCATGGCTGGGTCGTACAGATCTCGGGCAAGCATGAAGAATAGAATCAGTGGGTCTTGATTCAAAGATTTGACCATCTTGAGGAAAATATACCGGGCGAGGTATCCTCCCAGGAAGGTCTTCTGCCGGTTAGCATAGGGGCCGCTCGCTTTGGCGTGTCGCCTAGAGTAGTGGGGTTGGTTAGGTTAGGTTAGGTTGGGTTAGGTTACCATGTGGACTCGATTGAGTTGGTGTGGACTCCGGTTCGGGGTCCTTGAAATGGAGGGAGTGGTTCACCTGCAGGTTGGTGTAGTTGGGGTGGTCGGTGAGCCCGGAATACCCTTTCCAGCAATCGGAATAAATGGTGGTTCCCGGTTCTATGTATTTTTCAATACATGCCAACAGGGTGTCCGCAGTACGGTCGTTCAGGACTTCCATGAACACCCTGCCTAACCCCCTTTCAATTCTCCCAAACACCCAAGCTCCGTCGACATTTCACACTTTTCTTTTTTAGTTGTCGGGGGTGAACGGTGTTGGTTGGTAGGTTACAGTTATTACAATTTTCTTCTTAAAAAAATTACATGTTTGCATGTGGTTTGAGGTAAACGGTGTTGGTTGGGAGGTGCGATCGGGGGTGAACGGTGTTGGTTGGTAGGTTACAGTTATTACAATTTTCTTCTTAAAAAACTTGTCGAATGTGATCCATTTCACAAGAAACACAACAAACCCACTTGCTCTTACTTTCTCTTTTTACTCTACTTCAACTTTCGCGCTCCCTCTTGTGTCACACCTCTGACGTATTTGGTTGGGTTAGAGTTAGGTTAGGTGGCCCAAAAGTTTTTGAAAAATTTTTTAGTTTTTTCTTACTAAAAAATAAAAGTCTTAGAATTGTCTAAAACGTGCAAAAAAAACCGACCCAAAAATTTTCCAAATTTTTTCGAAAATTATTTTTAATAAATTCAGTTTTTGAGAACGACAAAATTTTATTGCATATTTATGATCAGTGGCATGTAGGCTACTTTTGGTAAAAATTTCAAAAAAATCCGAGCACTTTACCTAAAGTACAATTTTTCCCTGAAAGTTAATGGTAGAAGACCTTGATCTGGAAGAAGGCGTGCTACTACCGCTTTATTATTCTTTCAGTTTTAAGAGATCGGCATACCAGTGCAGTAGTGATAAGAAATGAACTTCAAAGAGTTCATCAAGTTGATGTCAATGAAATAACGGTAAGAAGAAGACTCAATGAAAACCGGAAGACCGGCAACTGGACCAGAGCTTCTCAGACAGCATCGAGTTAATAGACTTTTTTTTTCAAGAGCACTTTAACTGAGTGGAGACAAGTTCTGTTTTCTGACGAGTCCAGATTTTGCATGAGGTCTCCTGATGGGCGAGACAGAGTATGGAGACGACAAGGGGAGAGATTTGCACAATGTAATTTTAGCGAAAGGGTTAGCTTTGATGGTGGATTCATTATAGTGTGGGGTGGTATTTCATTTGACGCTCGAACAAAACTTGTTTTTATTGACAGAGGAACTCTAACTGCACAAAGGTACGTTGATGAAATTCTGGTAGACCACGTTGTTGTTTATGCCCAGTTTATTGGTAACGGCTTCGTTTTTAAGCATGACAATGCCCGTCCGCATACTGCCAGAATAGTGATCCAAGAGGTTGGAATAAACGTTATGCGCTGGCCCGCTCGTAGTCCTGACATTAATACCATAGAGCATTTATGGGACATGTTAGGTAAACGAATCAGGGAACGCCGAAGACAGATATTTACTCTCCATTAGCTCCGAAATGCTCTGGAAGAAGAATGGAATGCTATTCCTTATTCAGATAGAGTTGTGCTTCTACATTTAAAGAGCAAACCCATGAACATAAATCTGACAAAGCAGTTCGAGAATTTTATTTACAAACTAAGGACATAATGGTGCAAAAAGGAAGAATTAAATTAAATTAGCTCCGAAATGCTCTGGAAGAAGAATGGAATGCTATTTCACAAGATGCTATCCAAAACTTAATTGGAGGAATGAATAGACAAATAGTAGCTGTTACAAGAGCTAGAGGAGGTAACACCAGGTACTTCAACTTCGGTGCAGGTGAGGTAGAAAATATTATGGGTAATATGGTTTGGAAAAGAAGAATGAAAGAGTGGAAACACTAATACAACTATGTCAAGAAGAGCAATTCGTGATAAGTAACACATAGTTTAAATTGCCATTCTGCAGGTTATACACATGAACCTCGCCCCAAAATATCATAGAAAAAATAATGAGAAATCAAGTAAAGATATTAAGTGCAAAAACTTGTATTGGTACCGATATCGGATCAGGTCACAACCCAGTTAAAAATTAAATTAACAGTTCAGAGTATTTTTTTCCTACAATTAAGTTTATGATTTAAAGTTGTTAACCTTCTAGGTGAAGGTAAGGTTGAAAATACCGACGTTTCGCCCAAACCTGTGAGGGCTTTATGGAAGCTAAAAATTTTATTAAAAGTTAGAAAAATGTGTACATAGTCAAAACAGTAATACATTATAAAAGCAAGCCTTGGAAGAAAAACTTTAGTTTAAAGATTTTTTATATAAAAAGATAATTTTAAAAGTGTACAAAAAATATGCAACATCACTAATTAAGTTGTAAAAGTTATTTCTTTAAGAGTAACGATATCACTAATTTCAAGAGAGTTTAAATGTAAACAATATCAACATGTTAATTTCGAGATGATAAAGTGAAATACTAGACTTACCTAATAAGTAAATTAAAAAACCGTGTTGGTCACAAAATTTAAAATGTTCAAAATGATCATCAATGTAGATAATGTCACGAGTTAATAAATAATTAAAAATTAATAAATTATATAAGACACACAGAAAAGTTACGAAACGAATAAATATACACGCATCTAAAAATTGTGAAGATAACGTCTTAGTACTTTCACCACTTGTAAGATAAGAATTGATATTATTTATATTAAGTATTTGTTAATTTGTATATGTGTAAATAAGGTAGTTAGAGTTATTATACGTTTGAATGGTTTAGAAATGTTATGTTTCAAATAATAACACTATCCTGGACTTCCATTGTCTATATTTTATTTTAATAGAATAAACACAACGTTTCGATTGCTATTGAATCTGCAATTGTCTTCAGGTGAATACTAACAACTTAAAGACTACTGTAACTTATATACTGATACAAAGTTAGTGAAGCGATCAAGCGTACAAAGGAAGTCCAAGAATGGTAGTGAGTATTTCCTTTCTTTCTCCATGGTGAATTTGATAGATGGCTTGATGTTGTTCAGGTGGTGTAGAAAAAGGTCTAGCTGACGGTCGCTATGGTTCCAAATTATGAACGTATCGTCTACATATCTGAACCATAATTTTGGTTTAAATCTCGCTTTTTCCAGTGCTTGGACCTCAAACCAGTTCATGTAGATGTTGGCGATCACCGGTGAAAGAGACGAACCCATAGGAAAACTGTCGTCTTGTGCAAAGAATTTGTCCTTTAATTGGAAATATGAGTTCCTGAGGCAGCATTGTAGAAATTCCATTATTCCTTTAACCGGTAGCAAAGTTCTATTATGTAATTCCTCGTCTAGTAACTTTAGTAACATGGTTCAAACATAACATTTTCTAAACCATTTAAACGTACGTTGGAAAACCGGTATGGACCCGGAATCAGCAACACATTTCAAGACTACGAGATAATCAGAATCAAGATTACGAAGGAAAAGACGCACATAATGTTTTTACGGATGGCCAGAGACAATCACGTCATACCCAAGGGCTTCCGTTTGAAGTCCCCAATCTAGGGTAAAAGAGCACGCAAGATTGTTAAATGAGCTAGCCTGGCTCTGATTAGATTGCAAATCAACTATCATCGTTGGAAGAAGGCCACACTAATCCAAGACGCTACACTGAAGTTCGAAGAAATAAAAGCAATCATCTCGGAAGAAGATTTAGCACCTATACTCCGAAAGATTGACACCGTCTGTGACAAGATTCGAGGAACACAACAACTAGCTCACAACAGAAAATGGTTAAATCTAACTCGAAACCAACAAGAACCAACCAATACTCGGAAAGTACCGAAAAGAACCATCGTCAACATTTCCTCACATCCATTATCAATCACGGAGACTTTACTTTTGAAAAAAGGACTTAATTTTGCTGTAACTTGTCAATTCTGGACATCATGAGTGCTGTAGAGACCGCAAAGTTAGAACCGGTACAAGCAGAGGAATTTAAGTGGAAAGTCTGGAGTGTACTGGAGAAGAAAAGGAAAGAACAAAGCAACATAACAAAACGAGAGATATCGGTCCTTAAAGAATTACAGAAGAATAAATCCATCAAAACCCTACCAGCTGACAAAGGAAAAGCAACAGTAATCATGGATTCCCAGATATACGACCAAAAAACAGACGAGATTCTACGACAAGGGAACTACCGATGCTTGAAGAAATATTCAATTTCTAACCTGGCGAGGAAGGTCTACCAGGTATTGAAGAAATACCTTTCTTCAAGAACAAGGACAACTCTTACGCTACACTACAGCAAACCACCGCATTTATATGGATTATCAAAGATACACAAAGATACCAACTAGCCAAGTTCTTACTTCCAATTCTACGACCAGCCCATCGTTTGTCAAAGATTACAGACATTTCGTAGAGTTTCTTGGGTCTATAGAACTACAGAAACGAGATCGTTTTGTCAGCTTCGATGTAGAAAGCTTCTACACTAATGTTCCGGTTGAAGAATCTTTAGAAATTATTCAGAAGAAGTTACTAGAGGACGAGGAATTACATAATAGAACTTTGCTACCGGTTGAGGAGATAATGGAACTTCTACAATGCTGCCTCAGAAACTCATATTTCCAATTAAAGGACGAATTCTTTGCACAAGACGACGGTCTTCCTATGGGTTCGTCTCTCTCGCCGGTGATCGCCAACATGTACATAAACTGGTTCGAGGTCCAAGCACTAAAAAACCAAAATTATGATTCAGATATGTAGACGATACGTTCATAATTTGAAACCATAGTGACCGTCAGCTAGACCTTTTTCTACACCGCCTGAACAACATCAAACCATCCATGAAATTCACTATGGAGAAAGAAAGGGAATACTCACTAGCATTCTTGGACGTCCTGGCAAAAAGAAACAATGAGGATATTGTGAAATCAGTTAACAGAAAACCAACTCATACCGGCCACTATCTGAGTTACGACTCCAATCACAGTCGAACAACAAAGAAAGGGATTATTACGTCGACAGAGCTCAGAGACTATGTAATACAGAGAATCAAGAACATCAGAAGTGATCCTAAACAAAATGGTTACCCGAAATGAGTAGTAGAAACTGTGCTACAACTCTCTAAGAACTAATCAGCCATGACCAAAGAACTACTCAGCATTCCATATGTCAATGGATTATCTGGGAAAATAAAACGGATAGGAAGAAATTATGACATTAACACGGTATTCAGATCATCAAGAACTATTGATAGCATGATCTCCAAAACTAGACCAGACAACAGTCGTGACTCCAAGAATTGCATCTACGAAGTCCCATGTGAATGCGGCCAGTCATACGTAGGGGAAACTAAAAAACCCTTAGATATCAGGTTGAAGGAACATAAATCCCATTCGCAGAGAGGAGAGACTTTGAAATCCGGCATTGCCTAACACTCTTGGGAAAAACATCACAAAATGAAGTGGTCGGAGGCAAGAATTATACACCGAGAAGAGCACTGGTACAAGAAAAAATTAAGGAAACAGCGTTTATCGAAAACAACAAGAATGTTTTTAGTCAACCCAGCGTGGAGATTAACAATGTGTGGAAACCCTTAATTGGACGCCTGGCTAATCTCAGTCTACGGTAACGTCCCTCTTCATTAACTTTGTACGCTTGGTCGCTTCACTTTGTATCAGTATATAAGTTACAGTAGTCTTTAAGTTTGTTAGTATTCACCTGAAGACGATTGCAGATTCAATAGCAACCGAAACGTTGTATTTATTTTATTAAAATAAAATATAGACAATAAAAGTCCAGAATAGGGTTATTACTAGAGTTTTGATTATGTTACTATAGATACTGCTTAAGTTATTAGTATCCGTATTTAACTTAACATTATTAGAGTACGTTTTTATTGTCAGCATTTCGGAAACTAATCTTTTTTAAGAATATTCTCCACATCCAAAACCTTTGATTCTTTGAAATCAAAATTGTGTTCAGTGATTATGTGATGGGAAGAGAGTCCAGTATTGTCCATTTTTTTGTTGCAATTATATTGGTGTTGTTTGAAGCGACTAGAGAGTTTCTGTTTTGTCTGTCCAATATAATAATTAGGACAATCTATGCAATTAAGCTTGTAGAACACGTTGTTTTTCGCAATTACTTTAAATTCTTGTTTAAGTTTTCTGTCAATCTATACCTTTGATGAATTTAAAAAATATTTTAAAAATGCTGAACAGATAGCCTGTTATCGAAAACATCGAGTTTTAGTTGAACAATAACTGATAACTTTAATTATTACATTTGACAAACCACTTTAGTTGACTAACAAAATAAAAATGTAGATTAGAATTTATTACATAATTTTTGCTACATTTATTTGTCAGGTTTCTCAGAGTGCCTTTAAAATTACAAATTTATAATTATCTGTTGGTAAAATATGCGCACTCATCAAAATTTCCAACTAATGATTCAGTTAATTGTGGTACGAGGCAGATATTGTATCACAAGTGTCATATCTAATCAGAATAAAATTAACACTCAAGTGATATAAAAAACAATATTTGAAAAGATAAAGAAACAAAAGGTACCAATACTGCAATCTAGTGAAACATTTTGCGGTGTATGAAATTAGCTTTACTTTTGAGCTATTCATAATAATAAACTGCGAGGTCAGAAATTACAACAAAGAATATTGATATCTGCTGAATCTCTAAAACTAAGAAGAAAGTATAGGGAACAATGCTGATTGCAGAAAATAAAAATGAAAGAACAACCGCAACTTCCTTGTTATTAATAAAGATGCAATGTTGGATAAATGGGCAATGATGTATAGATTATGTTTGATGGTATTGCAATGGACAGCCTATAAAACCCAGTAATAGCCAATTTTTATAAGGATTATTTTGAAGAAGCTACCATAAGAAGCTCTTCTCTAAAGCACTGGTTTCGCTACCTTCGCCGTATAGAGCCACTACAGATTTTCCTTAGGTACCTGAATAGCAGCTATCCACGGATACAATTCACCATGAAAAAGATAACAATAACTAACAAACATTCTTGGATGTACTATTACATAGAAAGATAGATGGAACATTAGGCCACACGGTATACAAAATACTGTATAGGGAATCAAACCACCTGGATAGTAACAAAAGAAAGCGTACCTAAAGAAGCGATCTTCTTCGTCAATCGCACGTAACTGAAGGAAGCTTGGAGAAGAAGAAAGCATATTATAGAAGAGAGAGAGTTACGCGACAGAAGAGTAAGAAGATTGAGGAAGGAAGGAAGAAGGATAGAAGAAGAGCTATCACAAAGAGTCAAGGACAATCAAAAACAAGTAAGAGAGATGAAAATAGAAAAACAACGTATAACACAAAAATACAAATATCTAATGGTGGAAGGGATACCAAACTATATTACAGGAGGATTGAACATAAAAGAAAAACGTATGATAGCGAGGTATAAACTAAAAAATGAGAAAATGAAAAGAAAGATTAGAAAAAGATGTAAGATGTGTGAGGAAAATTAGGAGAATGTAGAGCATATGCTAGAGAATTAAGGAGAGAGGAACTGGGAGGGAATGTTCTGATAGGAAAGAATGGAGAGGGCATACAATTGATGAAAGAGGTAGAAAACAGAAAAAGATGTACGAAAGAAAGGAAGAAGAATATAATAAAAACATCTAACAGAGGAATGTGACGTGGTTAGAAGACGGAAAGAGAAAATAAGTTGATATTTTGCGGAGTTTGTTATAGTAATATGGGTTTAGTGTTTAGTTTTTAGTTAATGTACAACCGATTCAGTTTGTTAATTTAAAAAGACAAATAAAGTTTGATTGATTAACAAAAGAAAGCATTAGTTCATCGAGATAACTGACTATCTGAGTCCAACTCACTTTCCCAATAACTAAAGTATCTGGAAATGGCGTTACAAAAAAAAAACAAAAAAAAACTTATTGCTTGCATTAATGGGATAAATCTGCAGTCGCCAAGCATGTTCTTCTTCCAGGAAACCACAGTCAAAATTTGACAAAAGTGTCAACAACACACTACTATGTTTGGGTATTTGTATTAATTGAGTTTGACATTTGGCGCTTAAAAATACTAACACTAAATCGTTAGCCAACATGGAAAATCAGTCATTTATTATTAGCCAATCATCTGTACATGAGCAGTCAAGTGTTACCACCAGGATTATAAATTGTGTAACAGATTCAAAAAAATCGTCAGTTAGAGACTTGAAACAAGTTCTACGACCACGCCAACAGCAAACGAAACGTTTGGAAGAAGAGAGAAAAATTTCAATAGATTACGGCTCAATAGCACGAAAAATCACAGTATAAATATGGCCACCGGTTCTGAAAGTATACATTTTTCAACCTAGTAGAATATCTATCAAACTTCAGTTAATTATTTTATGTATTGTTATCTGTATAATGTAAAAAAAATAATTAATTAGAATAATAACTCGTATTGCCAACGTTTTGCAAATTCTTGTATTGAGTGGCTATTAGTCTCAGGGCTTTGACAAGTATGGTTTACTGGTTTTTGTACAAGTTATCTACTTAGTTATCACAGAATTCGAAAATCCTACATTCAAAGTGGACATTCTAAATAATCTGAGCTCTATCTAAAATAAACAGAACACCACTGTATTTGATATATACTACCGATTTGCCCACCTCTCCGGACCTCCTCACACCTTTGGATTGAAACTTCACAATTTATATGATGGCAGTGTAGAAGACAAAACCTAGGATTTATGTATGCAATTCTTTAGTTACAAGAAGCATTCCGATGACGTTGCAACGCATATACTTCGAAACTGAAGAATTTGCGGACCGAATCGCAAATTAAAATATTCCAGGAAAAAGTCGTGTCCGGTATTATCTGTAAATGCTAGTTACCTGAATTACTGCTGATTTGCAAGATTTTAGATTACTTCTCACTTAAGTCGAGTTGGATGTTGATGCCAAAGCCAAATCGCACGTTAGATACTTTGAGGAATCAACTTTGTGCATATTGTGAAGTGCTAGCTTTACAACGAGCAAATTCAAGCAAGTATAGTGGAAAACCAAAAAATGTATATGCAATTATTGTAAGGATAAAGATCACAAGGTAAAACAGTCTTCAAAATGGAAAGCGGATGGCAAACCTTCTAAGAAAAGCGGTAAAGAAGACATAGTGTAAATATTACTTTAGTAGCTGTAAATAGTTCTGTATTTCGCAGAAGCTGATAACGACAGTTGATTGGTAGACAATGGCTCAACAAAGCTTTGGGAAAAGGTACTCTTATCATTTAAGCAATCTGTTCTCTGTCCTATCCACTTACTATTGCAATTCTAACAGTGAGTTTGATTCCAGTTCCAAAACTTGTCGTTTTAGTGTGAATGGATGTACCGTACTCGCTGGCACAAGAAGTAAAAATAGTGGTATGTTTAAATTGATAGTTAAAATATCTATCCTGAGAAAAATGCTAATCAAATCAATCTAACAGAGACAGAAAATTTACTTCAGGTGTACCACGAAAAGCTGGGTCATCAAAATAAAAGACATATAAGGAAAATCTTGCATCGAGAACTTGGAATAAATGTCAACTTGGATACTGAACACTGTGAAGATTGCACTTATGGAAAGTCGCTTGTTAAAACGTTTGAAACTAGAGAAAGGGCGAAAGTACCAGGAGAAATAATTCATTCTGACGTTTGTGGACCTTTTGAAAGAACACAAGCAGGAAATCGATATTTTGTATTATTTAAAGACGATTTTAGCATATACCTTTATAAAGAAAAAGTCAGAAGTTGTGGACAAATTGAAAATCGTCTTAGCTGAAATAAAAGTTGACAGACATGCTGTCAACACATTCTTAAGTGACAACGGAGGTGAATTTTTGAGTAAGCAAGTGGATCAAGTTTTAAAAGAGTATGGTATAACACATAGAAGAACTATGCCATATACGCCACAGCAAAATGGTTGTTTCGAAAGAGAGAATCGTACTCTGGTGGAAACTTCTAGGTCGTTAATGCACTCTGGGCAGAACTGAGCAACACAGCAGCTTCCATTCTAAATCGTTCAGGAGTTTCTAGTGTTGGAAATAAGTCACCGTATAAAGTATGGTTTCAGAAAAAGCCAAATTTGAAACACTTGAGAATTATTGGAAGCATATGCTATGCTTATATTCCTGAACCGCGTCGAAAGAAGATGGAAAAGAAAGCCGAAAAAGGAATTTTAGTTGGTTATGATAACGACGACGGGTATCACATTTGGTCAAGTAAATCCAAGCAATTAATTCGATTACGTGACGTAATATTCCATGAAAAAATTGCGTGCAAATCCATTGAGCTTAGGCAAATTTAAAATTCTGGGGAAAATGTAAGTTCTAAAAGTGATGATGATGACGACAATGATCAGGAAGAAACTGTTGTACTAGAACATACAAAATGTTCTGATGTAGATGATACCAATGTAAATAGTAGGAATAGAAATTTAAAACCTCGCAAAAATATAAATAAGCCTGTAAGTTTTAAAGATTATGTCATGTCAGTAGTGTCACAAAATAACCAGAGACTTACCAAGAAGTATTCAGGGGTGAAGAAAAAGAACAGTGGTTGTTAGCTATGGATAAAGAAATAGAATCACTTAGTCATAATAACACATGGGTTCTTGAAGATTTGCCTTAAGGCAGCCATGTCAAACATGCGGCCCGCGGGCCGCATGCGGCCCACTGAGCATTTTCCTGCGGCCCCGAATCAATTTTGAAAACAGCCATGTAATGCGGCCCGCGAGCCTGTTAAAAACCGAAAATAAAGTACTGTGATGATGAACTAAGATGCGCAAAGAAGAAATACGCCTTTTCATGGAAGTGAAAGAACAAGATGTCAGCTTATTATCCGACGTACCTTTTTTACAAGATCTTTCATTTATGGTAGACATCACAAAACACTTGTCGGACTTAAATACGAAATTGCAAGGACCACGTCAAGTTATAACAGATATGCATGATCATGTTAAAGCTTTCAAGTGTAAGATGATGCTGTGGAAAACCAGTTAGCGGTGGATAATCTGTCACATTTTCCGACTTGCAAGGCGTATCAGGAAAGTACAAGTGGCCCAATATCATACAAAATGTATACAGAGAAAATGGGAAGCCTTTTGTCAGAATTTGAAAAGCGTTTTCAGGATTTTAAGTCCCAAGAAAACAATTTTTCTTTATTTACTGGTCTTTTCACTATCGATATTGATAAAGTTCCCCCTCACTTACAGATGGAAGTGATTGAGATTCAGTGTCAAACCCATTTAAAAGAAAAATTTGATAGTGTTGGTACATTCGAATTTTATAAGTACTTGCCTTTTCAATACCAAGAAATGAGAAAACTTGCCTGTAAAATCCTGTCAATATTTGGAAGAACCTATAAGTGTGAACAATTATTTTCTTTGATGAAAGGAAACAAGTCTCCCGCAAGATCGCGATTGACGGACGCACACTTGGACGCAGTTTTAAAAGTTATTTCCGCCGATAAATTCACGCCACAAATAGACAACTTAATTAAAGACAAAAGATGTCAAATATCTGGCAAAAGAAGTTAATGTTTGGAAGTTTTTGTAATGTCCTTTTATTGGAAATTTAATAAATATACTTCTAACATAATAGTACTTTTTTTTGTTAAGATTTTCAGTAGTTTGTCTTCTTTAAGATTTTGCGGCCCACCTAGTCTATGGTCTTCATGCTTTTGGCCCACCAGTGACTTTGAGTTTGACATGGCTGCCTTAAGGTAAGAAAGCGATTCCGTCTAAGTGTGTTTACAAATTAAAAAGAAACCAAGATGGTTCTGTGGACAAGTACAAGGCAAGATTAGTCATTAAGAGCTATTCACAGAAGAAGGGCATTGACTATGATCAAACTTTCAGTCCTGTAGCAAAATCTGTTAGGATTGCTGCAACTGAAAATATTAAGTTGACACAGTTTGACGTATGTACAGCGTTCCTGTATGGTGAACTCAATGAAGAAGTGTTCATGTCTCAGCCAGAAGGATACAAGGATGGTAGAAATCAAGTTTGTCGTCTTCTTCGAAGTTTCTATGGGCTTAAGCAAGCGCCACGCTGCTGGAATACCAGACTTGTACATTTTTTAAATGAGCTTAATTTTCAGAAAACCAAAGCTGATCCGTGTCTTTTCATAAAAAAGCAAGGTACAGACATTCTTTTGTTAGTTATATATGTTGACGACGGTCTAATAGCTTGCAACAACGACGAGATGAAGAATTCTTTCATCTCAGAACTACAAAAAAAATTAAAATTTTGGTCAAGCTTGCAAACTACTATTTAGGACTAGAAATAGAAACTTTAAAAAACGGATCAGTATGGTTGATTGCCGTCCAGTTTCGACCCCAATTTTCAAAGAGAGTATTGAAGTAGGGAAGGAATCACCAATCGAAGAAGCTACTGTAGAATTTCCATACAGACAAGCAGTCGGTGCTTCAATTTTTCTTATAACTGGCACTCGACCTGATATCGCTTATGCTGTTGGAGTCGTTTCAAGAAATTTAGAAAATCCCTCTTTAGTAGATCTTTCGCTATTTAAGAGGTAACCTTAATTTTGGAATTGTGTGCAAAATAGGACACAAAGTACTTCAGGAGTTGTTTGTTTATATGCCGGAGAGTAGTATCCTGGCTTAGTCAAAGACAAACCTCAGTTACCATTTCTACAACCGAAGCCAAAATAGTTGCGCCTAGTGAAGTTGCAAAAGAGTTAACCTGACTAAAGAGGTTATATGGAGAAGTTTTTGAGCTTAAACATATTCCTGATCTATTTGTTGACAACAAAACCGCCATCAGACTAGCTCAAAACCCGGAGTTTCACAAAAGAAGAAACACATAAAGATAAGGCATTTCTTTGTTACAGAGATGATCTTGGAAGGTGAACTTGAAGTGAAGAAGGTTATGAGTTCTTTGCAGTTCACTGACTTACTGACCCAACCTCTATTTAAACCCAGACAACATGCACTATGTGAACATACAGGATTAAAGAAACTAGTCAACGAGAGAAGGTGTTGAAGTTTTAGCATTTTGCAAACATCTCCTAGTTTATCTTATATATATATAAACGATAAGGTTTTCGACATCTAGTGTCGACTCGTGAAAGCGTTCACGTACGTAAATGTTAGCAACTTTGCCGACAGGTATGTAAAGCAGTTACATAGTCGATTCTTCAATAATTATAGCTAACATAACAGTTGGCAAGTATAAAAATTTCGAATCGCCTGCAGTAAAGTACGCAAGAGGTTGTACAATAGCAAACAAACACTGAGAATCACCCGACAGCTGTTTCGTCCTTTTGGGACTCATCGGGAGTGAGAGAACTCGAGTGTAAGTTCACTATTGTACAAACGCGCTGTCGACTATATGCCCTACTGGAGGGATCACAATATTTAAACGATAAGGTTTTCGACATCTAGTGTCGACTCGTGAAAGCGTTCACGTACGTAAATGTTAGCAACTTTGCCGACAGGTATGTAAAGCAGTTACAATAGTGAACTTACACTCGAGTTCTCTCACTCCCGGTGAGTCCCAAAAGGACGAAACAGCTGTCGGGTGATTCTCAGTGTTTGTTTGCTATTGTACAAACTCTTGCGTACTTTACTGCAGGCGATTCAAAATTTTATACTTGCCAACTGTTATGTTGGCTATAATTATTGAAGAATCGACTATGTAACTGCTTTACATACCTGTCGGCAAAGTTGCTAAATATATATATATATATATATATATATATATATATATGTATATATATATACACTATTGTATGTTTTTATTTTAATGTTGTCATAGTAACGGTTTGTTTTAGTTTGTTTTAGTCAACACGGTATAAATAGTTTGAACTTCAACATACACAATATGCGATAACATAGTTCAAGCACTATAGAAAAGAATTACATCGTACGACGAAGTTACCTCTACATTCAAGTGTTTGATTACTATTGAGAATGAAGAATTAAAGGAATCACTTGTAGGTACTATTAACCAAAAACACAATGAGGACGTAGAGAGTGAAAATTTATTGAACGAGTTTTTCCATTCCAATGAACTCTGTAAAAACATAGGTAAAACCACTTTGTACGAAAACTAGAAGTAATTGACCAAGTTAAGGCCACATTTCCAAATGTTTTTTTTTTACAAATATATCTTACGATTCCTGTGTCCAATGCTTCAGGTGAAAAAACGTTTTCGATTTTGAAACGAATAAAGAATTATTTGAGATACAGCAGGGGACAGGAAAGACTAATAACATTATTCATTTTATACATCAAGTCAGAAACATTTCAAACTATGTTTTTTATCTTTAGAATCCATATTAAGTTTATTTTGTAAATATATGTGTCAAAAAGTTTTTGTTTATTTTGTTTATTAGAAATAAGTATTTTCTGTAAATGTGATATAAATTTATAATCTATAAACCTATAATTTTGACGATCGGTAGTGATATTTGTAGGTTGCTTAGGCGAGTGTGTAGAATGTATCTACATGAAAAAAGAGGGCCCAATTTTTATGAGAGCCCGAGGCCCGAAAATCTGTAGAACCGCCACTGATTACAGTAATAAGTAGGTCGTGTACATTGAGCTACTATTTACATTAGTGGTCGTAGGTAAATTATTTTTTGAACACCCTGTATCTCAGAAACGAAGCCGTTACGGACCTACGTTCATATGAACTTTTTATCTTAAAATTAAACGAAGATTCACCTTTTGTAAAGTTTGTAAAAGTACTTAATTAAAGGCCTTGATATTAGGAATTCGTGTACAAAATTTTATCAGCGGTTTATCCCTCGGATACGGAAAACAGTTCATGCAGTCTATGGTTTTTGTTACGCCACTGGTAGATTCCTTTAGATTTACTTGGGGAAAGGGAAATGAAAATATAATAATTTAATTTTAGTTTATTGGCGCATTTATTTTTATCACATTCTTAATTTAACATTACAAATCACGTTTAATAATAGGTTAAAAGCACAATTGATCTAACTACTTGTCCTGCAAATGCCCACACATGCCAAATTAAACCCTATTAAAACCACGCCACTGCATCATGGCACCTTCAATGCCACCAAAGCTCTTTGACCTTGTTTGAATACCACGACATTGACCCACATTCCAAAAATGTTTAAAAAACAACGTTTGTCATGCGTTTAAAGCCCATTTAGCGTTGGCAAAATGGAGGGCAGACATAATGTACGCATTATGACAGGTCATAAAACGGTCACAGCAGTTAAAAGGAATGAGAAAAGAGGCGTGGTGCTTATTAGATAATCAAACAGATACGTCATTCGTGTATGTTTACTCACAAACGCTACAAGTTATTTACTTTTTTTTGGTAGAAAATTAGAAAGCGTCGCTGACAAATCAAGTCACCTGTTTTACTCTAAACAAAATGTCTTCACCAACACCCTCTGATCCTTTAAGTGATAAAAAACAAATGCCAATCTTCAATACACCAACACTGAAGACAGAAATTATAGACGAAAATTACAATGGTAAGTCAATTCATTTATCAATCTTTTTCGATAAGCTTATCGATAATTTGCAGTGAACATCGCGCTTACAAACGCTGTTCATCGTACTTAAGGTGATTATGTTTATTGCCGGGTTGTGAATGTACACGATTGCCCCCAACAACCTATGGTGCCAATTTATCTTATAGTCGCTGGCCTTATGGGTGTCTGCATCAAGCTAATACATGGAGTAAATTCGAAAATGAATATCAAAATAATTACTATTGTCGTATATATTTTGAGGGTTATCGAATTCATTTGGATGATCTTAGGCTGCTACTTCATTTTCTCGATCTACAAACCTAATTATTCTGTGTACTTTGGAAATTTATATTGCGAAAGGCACAGTTACTTGTTTGCGTTTGCTTTACTCATACTTCACTGTGCTTATTTTGTGTGCATTTTAGTAATGAGGTTGACTAAATTCGACTACTTGGTAACTTGTGTACAGTGGCAGCATATTTTAGGGAGACGGTTTTGATATTATATCGATATTGGTATTATATAAAATCTATTTGACATATTAGTTTTATAATACATAGGGACCAACAGTTACCCCCGTAACACGAATACAGTAATAGTAATCTCAGGTTTTTAACCACCACTGTGATACCCACGCACTTATTGTTGAATCTTGTAGTTTTTATATGTAATGTACAAAGTATATTTATTATACGTTTATTTCTAATTTGTCGTTTGTTGCCTTCTAAAATGCTCGCAGAATAAATTAGTTGTGTATGGTGCTTAAATAAGATTTAATTGCTGCTAATTACTCTTCAAAAGGAGTTAATGCGTCATAAATGTAGTGAAGGTGAACCACCGTCGCATTTCCTTGTTTGTTCCTGCGTGATTATATTATCTTGAATGTATCCGCAAGAACTGATTCTAACATTTAGGTGGTTTCTTAATTTTTTTTGTCATAAAGAATGCGTTTTGTCAATTCCTTCTGATGCGTAAGAATAAGTTACAAAACTTACCTTTTATGGTCATGTTTTTTCTTACTGACACAAGAATAAACTACCTACAAACAATAATTATATGGAATAAAGATAGTAATCAGGTATAAAAAAGCTTGATAATCTTAAGTAGATTATGTGTACAGTTTACCATTCAAATAAGCTACATTAGATAACGTGTTAAAGACGTCGATGACACGTAATAATCGTAGGTTCATTTGACATCATGAAGCACAGCGTCCTTTGGGATGAAGCACCAGCATATTATTTACACCTTTTGGACAATTATTTGACAAAAGCGTATAATCTCTAATCATTTTGTTACAATCTTTATCACAGAACTAATAATCCACTTCTTATTGAGAAGAATTATGAATAATATGTACAGCATTAAATTTTAAAGACGTCATATTAAGTGCGGATGGCTTTAAAAGTAAGTTTTACAGAATTGGTTAATACTATATTATAATGGATTCGAATTTTTTTCAAAAATAGATTCAATGGTTGCAGGTAGGTATACCTACATGGGGTTCGAAAGAGCAGTGAAGCGCAAAACATGATGAATCGCTACGCGTCATCACTAGCCTCGTTTGCTCGACACCGATACTCACCTCCTCGTGGTGGACCCCGGGTACCGAAGGCCGACGAGTACGAGACTCCAAGAGCTGACACCTGGTCAGCACGGGAACTAGCATTCCCGGAGTACTTCTTAGCCGAGTTAGTTCTCGACGCTATTAGGGTATCCGAGGGCTAGGGAGTTTTCTTTTTTCCAAGCTTTTTTCTTCTGGACCGGATTTAAATGATGACAACAACAGACCTGGCAGGAGGTATAAAATGCATGGGTTTGGACTTAAGACACAATGGACAACAAATACATACGGAATGAGTTTACCGCACAGGGGGGGGATATACCCCAGTGCCGGCAAAAGTTGAGGTTGTAAAGCGGGCCTCACCTGGGTCGATATCCAGAGACCGCGGGGCGACAGTGGTAGGAAACCGGGCCACTGAGTCTTTTTCGACGACTGGAAAAGAAGAGATGAACATTATATTGGAAGAACGTAGAGTACAAGAAGAACAGATGAACATCAAAAAGAAAAGAAGAACAGAAACGAAGAGAAGAAGAGAGAAAACAAGGGACTGAAGAAGAATATAGGAGAAAAGAAGTGAAAAAGAACAAACAAGAAGGGAGGAGGAACTAATAGTATTTGGCAGGAGAGATTCTATGAGTAGAACACCGCCAAAAAGAGAAGAGAAAATAGATTAAACACATACAAAAACCAGAAAAAGAAAACGGAGAAAGGAGAGGAAACGAAGAAGACGGAACGGACTGGAGTCTTGTGGTTTCGCCAACGGAAAGGAAGAACTAAAAGAGAAAATGCATAGAAACAACACCAACAAAAAAATAAATACGGAAGAACCGAGCTTGACAATAAAACAATTAAAAGACAAAATAGAGAAAATTATGACCTTCAAAAATGAAAACAAAAGCGTTCATAAAGAACTTAAAGTGGGAATTTCAGAAATTCATAGTATGATTTAAAGAGCGGTAAAAGAAAACATACATGACAAATCAGAAAAGGACATAATAGAAGAGAAATTAAAAGAAGCAGAAAAGGCAATAAAGAATAAAAAAAAGGAAATAGAATATAGAAATATAGAAAAACTAAAAGAAACTATAAAACGACTGGAAGAAAATAGTAAAAAAATGGATGTAAGATTTAAAGCACTAATACAAGAAAAAGCAGCTATAGAAAAAAACATTTTTATGCAATGTAAAAAAAAAATGAAAAACTCAACCTGCAAGAGTATATAGCAAACCAACAAATACATAATTATGCAGAGTTCACGGAGATCAGTGAGAGAGAATAGACGGAAGAAAACTATATGAAAACAGTAATAGAAACGGAGGACGATATTACTGGAGACAACATCATATATTTTACTAGAGACTCAGATGAAAAAACAAAATGGGATAAAAAAATTGTAGAAAGATATCCAGAATTAACAGAAGGAATTAGGGTTGAACAAGAAGGAGGAAAATATACCACACTAGAACAAATAAGTACATACTGGACCGAGAGAGGAAAAGAGAGCAAGATGAAAAACATCACAGCAATCTACATAGAAGCAGAAACGGAAAACGAAGAAAAAATATATTCACGATAATGAAAAAAATAGAAACATCTATAGAAGAAAATCAAAATAAAGAAATTCTTATAATACCTCCAAAAGACGTTGAAACGTAAAAAATCAGAAAATGGCAGAAATAATATTCGTAAAAATGGAAAAGGTAAAAATAAAAACAACAAAAAAACGTAGAAAAGGAAAACCCAAGGAAGAAAACAAAGAAGAAGCATTCGTAGTAGAAAAGGGACAAAGCACGTATTCAGAGATATTAAAAAACTAAAAGAAAATATCATAGAAAAAGAAGATATAGAAGAAATAAAAAACATTAAGAAAACAGTAAACGGAAATATTCTAATACGAATAAAAAAAGGAAATACAAAAATCAAAAAAGGACAAAGGTTGAGAACGGTGGGACAAAGCCAAACAAACGGACATAGATGAACTAGCGACAAAGGATGAAATAGAAGAAAATATAATAAAAACGGAGAGATAAAAATACAGAACAAATGACGATAAGAAGTATAAGACAGACTAAAGATGGAAGACAAAGAATTTCGGTAAACATGTGGCAAGAGGATGCAGACAGAATCACGGAGAAAAGGACAATCAGAATCGGGATGAATATGTGCAAAACTAGATATAAACTAGATGTCGAAAAATGCTATCGATGTTGGGCATATGGACACAAAGCCAACACATGCGAAGAAGAAGATAGAAGTAGAGACTGCACGAGATGTGCAAAAAGCGGTCACAGATGGGACGAATGCAAGGAAGAGGAGCGATACTGCCCCATATGCAAAGAAAAAGGACATCAGGCAGAAAACAGTGCATGTAAAGCTTTTAAAAAGGCAGCTGAGAAAAACAAGCAAACACAAACCTAAAATAATCAACACAAAAAACAATAAAAATAACAAAACAAACAAAACAAAATACTAACAAGAGAAAGACAAAAAACATAAAAAACAAAAAAGAAGAAAAATAAAAGTATTACAACTAAATACAAACCGAAGTAGACATTGACATAGTCCTAGGATAGGAGCCAAATAAAAAACTCATAAATAAATACGTCTGTGATACTAAAGGTGATAATTTTATTAGTTTTAAAAGAAATATTAAAATAACGAAAATCTGTGATATAAATGTTGTGGGAGTCCAATATAAAAATATTTTATTTATACCGGTATATTTTTCTCCAAATAAAACAAAACAAGAATATTTACAAGTTCTTTAATTCTACAGAAACAAAAACAGAAAAAACAACTTAAATCTAGTGATAGTAGGGGATCTAAATGCGAAATCAAAAATCTTCGAGTCGAAAAAAACAGATACAAAAGGACAAATTGGAAGAATGGATGTGTGCAAACGAACTAGTGTCAATAAACACAGGAAATGTCCCAACATTCGAGGGTGCTCAGGGAAGCTCTATAATAGATATAACAATGACCACACAAGAAATAGCAAAAAAATTAAGAACTGGAAAGTGAGACAGGATAAAGAAAACTTAAGCGACTATAATAGCATATCTTTTGAAATTAACATTAATGAAGAAGAGATAAAAAGTAAAACAAGCAAAAAGTGGGTAATAAACAACAAAATAATAAAACATTTAAAAGAAAACCCTGAAATAATAAAAACAAACAAAAAAAACAGAATCACCCGAGGAAATTATATGTTAAATACAACAAATATGCAAGAAACAACTCAGAAAAAAGGGCACCGACGAAAAACACAAACCAGTGTATTGGTGGACGGACGAAATACGAGTACTACGAGAAAAAAAGCAGTAACATGTAGAAGAAAAATTACAAGATCAAAGAAAAAACAACCCGCTAACGAAGAAACCCTAATAGAACTAACAACAAAGTATAAAGAAGCAAAAAAGATATTAAAACAAGAAATAGAAAAAGCAAAAGAAAGAAATGGTACGAATTATGTAGCGAACTAGACAAGGATGTGTGGGGAAAAGCATACAAAATAGCAACAAAAAGACTAAACATCCAGCAAAAAATATACTTAACCAGAGAAGAACAAATCAAACAAATAAACAAATTGTTCCCTGAACACCCGAAAATTACGTGGAAATACACAACAGACGCTAAAATAATAAAAAAATAACAACAAAAGAAATACAAGAAGCAACAAAAACTATTAAGAATAAAAAGCCCTGGGACCAGATAATATTCCACCTGAAATATTAAAATTAGTGGTTGAAGAAAATACAGAAATATTCAAAATATTTTTAACAAATTACTAAAAACCACGAGTTCCCAGAAATCTGGAAAACAGCCAAACTAGTTCTTCTGGAAAAACCAAAAAAGAAAACCAAGTCAAAGTACAATATAGACCGATATGTTTATTAGACATAACAGGAAAAATATTTGAAAAAATTATTAAAACAAGAATAGAGGAGGACCAAATAAAAACCAGTTTGGCTACAGAAAAGGAAGGTCCAGTGTGAATGCGCTGGAAAGAATACAAAAGATATGGAAAGAAGAAAATAACAAAGCCATAAAAAACAGGTAGCAAATACTTTTTATAACAATAGACATAAAAAATGCATTCAACTCAGCATCGTGGGAAGAAATAATAGAGTCAATGAGAAAAGCTAGAATCAACGAATACTTACTAAACATAATAAAAAGCTATTTAAGTCATAGAAGTATATTAACAGAAAAAATTACAATAACAGCAGGAGTACCTCAAGGTTCAATATTAGGACCAATATTATGGAACATCACATATGACAAAATATTAAACATGAATAAAGAGAAAGATGTAGAATTGATAGCTTTCGCAGACGAGCGGTAATAGTAAAAGATAAATGCATACACAATTTAAAAGAAAAAACAAAATACACATTACGTAAAATATCAGAAAAACTAAACAAAATGAAACTAGAAATAGCAACAGAAAAAATTGAAATGATTCTACTACAAGCAAAAAGAAAAAATAAAACAATAAAAATAAAATTTGGCAACAACGAAATAGAAAGTAAGGAACACTTAAAGTACATGGGAGTCTATCTAGAAAAGAACAACAAAAAAAGAACACACAGAAACAAAATAATAGAAAAGGCAAACAAAACAATAAAGAGCCTCAGTATACTTACCCCAAAAATAGGTGGACCCAAAGAATGTAAAAGGAGGTTGTTGGCAACAACAGTCATGTCGTCAGTGATGTACGCTGCTCCAGTATGGTGTGACATCCTAAAACAAAAACCTACTAATAAGAGTCAATAGAAAAATAAAGTAATTGCAAGCGTGGCACCAATCGACCTAAAGGTAGAAGAAAGAACACAAAATTACATTAAGAGGAATAAAGAAGGTAAAGCAGAAGAAAGAAAGAGGTTATTACAGAAATGGCAAGAAAGATGGGACCAATACTGGGAACATGTAAGGTATATATAAAAAACGTAAATAAATGGATAGGAAGAAAATGGGGAAGTGTAGACCACTTCCTAACACAAGCAATGATCGGACATGGAGCATTTAATGCATACCTACATAAAATTAGAAAGAAAGAAGACAGCAAATATGACCTATGCAAAGTAGAAGATAATTGCGTACATACGATATTTAAATGTAATAAATTCAACGCCATCAGAAAAGAAGCTGAAAAAATATGTGGACAAGAAATAAATGAACAGAACGTAGCAGAATTATTATTAGAAAAGGAAGAATATTGGAATGAAATAAAAAAATGGTAAGAACGATAATACTGATAAAACTAGAAGAAGAAGGTAATAAGGAAAGAAGTAAAATAGCGAGCAACACCTAGAAACTGCAGCAAACCGTAGGCAGCTTCGTAGTCCGCCTGTTTGAATGAAAGCCAAATAGGCGGTGCCGAGCAGGAGAACTTGTAAGGATAGAGGGTGGTTTTTTAGTCGGTTGGCAGAAACATCTAGCCAACCCGACACTCCCGCTAAATCTGGCAACCGGGGTCTGTTAGCAGATTTTTCCCACTCCACAAAAAAAGAAAGGTATACCTACATAAGTTAAGTCAAGTTTTTAATGTAACAAACGTAACCCCTGGCACTTGCAAAAGCAAGTTTTGAATAGTCAGCCACGAAACCCGAAGCGAATTTGGTCGATCGAAAACTGGAAAAACTCTCAGACTAAATAGGGAGTGATTTTTCTCGATGGAACATTACATATTATGGCAAAACCTGGCAGAATCAATAGCTGAAATTTGTCTTTAGAGGTTTCCTGTATTGATCAACCAAAAATATGTATGACTTTCTGCAACTTTGTTATTTTAAATGGAACACCTCGTATATGTTTGACTTTTTGAATTGCTGACTTAATTCTACATAAGTTTGTATAACAAAGTGCTATACCTAACTGCAATGGTTTATGAGATAATAAATATTGAGGTTTCACTGTAACTAAAGAATCTGGTAATTCAGTGATAAATAGTAATTTTTAGATTTTTACCATGTAATTACTGTAATTATCCCTAAGAGCTATCTTAGGTAAGAAGCCATCTTAGGGTAAAAAAATTACAAGGTAAAAATCTAAAATGAACAAGGTCAAATTAATTAGTATAAATGTGTATTTTAATATGCTACAAATAATATTATTGCTATAGGTGTATTAATGCATGGTATAAAACTAAACTAAAATATAATAGATATTTCTGTATCTCAGAACCAAAACTAGGTTAAATCCAACAATATGATTTAGGAAAGGTTTAGAGATCACACTTTATTATAACACAAATTGACAACAACAAAACAATCTCTGCAATTTCGCCAAAGCTTAAAATTTCATATAGTGACGATTAAGTCACTATTTCATTGCAGCGATACGATATAAGTAGTTCGTCAGTAATTAAGTAAGTTAGCTCTTCACGATTTTGTCACGAATTTATCGTTACACATACGTGTAGAAAATTAACGATAAAGAGTAGAATAAATTGCATGGAATCCGTCACGCTTACGTCAAGTACTGTATTTGTCGTCACTTAGGAAAGATACATCACGAACGCGACGAGTTCTTTGACGATGTCGTGCAGTATTGTTAGTTGTATCTAACAGGCTAGAAGAAATGTTGGACGGAAAGTTGTTGGCGAATAAAGGACCATATCGATGTTCACCTCGCTCCCCCGATTTGATCCCTGTCGATTTTTAATATGGGGGCACATAAAAAAATATTCTACCAGAACTCTCTTACTACGAAAGAGGATAAATGAATAGGGTTTGACAGGCTTTTGCATCTTTCACAGCAGAACAACTTAGTCAAATAACTAATCGTGCCGTAGTCAAACGTTGTGAAAAATGTTTTGCCACAGAATGGCGATTTTTTGTGCATTTGCTATAGAACTTTTTTTTAGTTTTAAAACATTTTTCCGTAGGTACACAAATAAGTTCACTAACTTTTAAATATTACAGTGTTACATAAAAAGAAATGAGGATGAGGTTCCCAATTAATTATCGTTTTCTGTCTAACTAACCTAACCACTCGTTGACATATAATCAGTTTACATGGCACACTATGATGATTCTAATGAAAAAGTTGTCAGATAAATATGCGTATTTATATGAACAATTTAAATTATGTATTGTGTACGTATGTATCAAAATATCTATATAAATGTCAATGTCTTATGGTGAACTTACTCATAGTGATGTAGCATGGCTCACTCAATAAATGGTGAGAGATACTATCAGACAATTATAGATGGCTATTCTTATTTTTGCCAAGTATTCCTGTTGAAAAACAAAGTGAAACCGTATGTAATATTCTGAGTTACGTTTGTCAACTGAAGGCAAGAGGTTATTATTCAGTTAAGATAAGGTCAGACTGCGGCGGAGAATACTCATCACATGCTTTCAAGAATTTCTGTAAACTGAAATGTATTGTTAATGAATATACACTGCCACATACTCAGCAGCAGAATGCTGTCAGTGAAAGAATGAATTTTACTTTGATGAACAAAGTAAGAACATTGTTTGCTCAGACAAATCTACACAAGTACCTTTGGGATGAAGCATTGTGTTATGCAGTATATCAATTAAATCGCTCACCAACAGTTACTTTGAAAGTTTAGACACTGTATAATGCATAAAGTCACATTAGAATTTCTCAAGGAATCTAAATTTGTAATAAAAAATGGATGGTTCTATTTAAAAAAACATAACTTTGGTAAGTCGCAATTTTATGGAACACTCTGTATAAATGAAAATAATTTTAAAATGTGCATCTCATTGATTTGCATAACTTTAATTGCAAAAGTTTTTTTTGAACCCCAAAATTTTCCGAGATATCCACCTTACTCGCACTAATGAGCCACCCTGTATAATAAACGTTCAGTACAGACACATACAGATTATAACTTCCCAAAAGTTGGATGATCAATATAAATCCCAAAAACTTTTAGAAAGCCTTAAACATTGGGATACGGTTAGGAATTTTTTTTCTAAATTGAATATAGAATTCTACAGGGTGAGGAAAAAAAGTGGTTGCTACCTAAAATATTTCTGTAATTTTTCTTTCGCCCTATATAAAAATATTAAAATCTTTCACAAGGAAATCATAGAGCCATCTTAGAGTAATAAAATTACATGGTAAAAATCTAAGAATTTACTATTTATCATTTTATTTAGTTTAGTTTAGGAGCATCTACGAGAACTAAAAATTATTAGGTACGAGCCTGTTTACAACTGTTACTGACGCTTTGCGCACGCTTACGAGCAATCAGTTTGAATTTGAGTCTGCGTAAAAGGTTTATTTTGCATAAAAGCCGTTTCCATAAATTGTTAAACAAATATCTCTAAAAAAATTTATTTTAATCGATTTCAGTACAGTTATCAATCTTTTAACCACAACCACAGTAGCGGCAATTTTAACCTATAAGTTTTAAATGGCTAGTTTGCACATAACCACTGCAGAAGAAGTTGACCGGGAATTACTTAGAATTGATAGAAAATACAGCGATACAAACAAAACGCGTTTGCTGAGGGTATGACTTAAATTATTGAATGCATTTAGATTAACTTATGTTTTTCGAAGGAGTTCGATAGCTTAGGAATCATGTGTGCAAGCAATGATGTTACCCTTAACACGTTCACATTGATCAACATCCATAGAAAAACCATTGTACAAGTTCAAGAATGTAACTACTTGTTGAATAAGGCGAAAGCCGAGAATCTAGAACTAAAGGTTTATGTCTTTTTTGTGTATTTAACTAACTTTATATATGTATTACAGAAAACAATCTCCAAGTTGGAAGATAAACTCAATGTCAAAGCGTTAACCATAGATAATATGCATAAGAAATCTTTTTTAACCAACTTAGACAAAGACCAACTTAAGTGTGAGAATACGGACCTCAGCAACGATCTCAAATCAATGCGCAAAGTGTTTAAAAATAAAGAAAACGTTTGGGAAAAGCGTTTACAGCAGCTATCCAATGAAAATACATTGTTGAGGGACCAAATGCAGAAAAATGTGGGCAAATATACATCCGAAAGTGACGTCATTGCGACCACAATCACCAGGTACAAGCGTAACGAAGAAATTTACAAAGAAATAATTGAGAAACTGCAAGAGAACAACAAAGGCCTTTTGGAGGAAATACTTAATTTAAAAGAGGAGGTTGTACTCGCGTTAATTAGCAAAAATGAGATTTAGATCCAGCAACATTTTATCGTAGGACCAACGACATTGGATCATATTGATCACATAGGACCAATGACAATGTGTCATAGAATTAGGTTATTATTATATATTTAATTATATTTGCCAAAAAATGTTGTCATCGGAGAAATTTTGGTGTTTTTTGAATTAACTCCTTGATATCTGGTACAAGTGCCCGCTCACTCAACATGGACAAATTCGAAACCAACTCGAATGCCTCCGACAGTGCGGGTTCCAATCTGTCCAGCTTATCCGGTTTGACCGGCTTTGAAGAGGAGTTTTACACTATAAAATCGTTAATAGATTCTAAGACGCAACCTTTCTTTGCCGATTCAATTAACAACAATCACTTTAATGAGCACAACGCCTTTCCAGATTGTTACGCGGAGCTACAGAAAGCTTTACTACTTAACGAAAAATACAAAAACGACCTCAGCGCTTTAGAACGTAAAATAGAGCTTGCTAATCACGACAAATTTGATAAGTTATTAAAGCACAACTTACAATTGGAATCGGAACTGGCTCGTTCTTCAGTCGCTAACACTTATAGACATGACTTTGTAGAGCAACTTTCTAAAGCCAAGCATCAAGTTTCCCACTTGGAATTGGTGAACATTAATTTGAAACGGAAGTATGAAGAGATGAAAATTGATCTGGATACTAAAAGTACTTCAATCGCCGGATTAAAGAAAAAGATTGTCGATCTGCACATAGAGTTACAAATGTTGAATGTGAGTAACACGAAACTTAGCAATGATTTGCATGTAGCACATAACAACTTCAATTCACTCAAGAAATCGGAGTTGTGGTACAAGGAGCAGTTACATGCAAACAGGTCACAAAAATCGGTGCTTAATCAAGAAATGGCACGGTTGCGGGACACATTGATTGGTAAAGAGCACGAATTAAATGTTAACATTGGAGAAAGTCTTCGCCTTAGTAATCTTTTAAAGGAGCTGTCTCGGCGACAAGAGATAGAAGAGCAAAGCACAAATGCAGATTCACACACAATTGGTACCTTAAGAGGTGAGCTGGTGGCTCTTAAAAAAGCTGTCGAAACTCAAAAATCTACGTTCGCTAATATTGCCCAAGAAAATGAGGATTTGCTAAAGAGTAACCAGCAGTTGCGTGCTGCTGTAGAAGATAAGGACGCATTAATCATCAACTTGGAGAATGCACGAAGGGATTTGGTTAACCAGATGGAAATCTTGAAGTTAAATGTTAAAGACACTGCAGAGTTGCTTTCGAAAACGGTAACTGAGAAATCTGAGTTAGAAGTTGCTTTGATTGACGCGAGAAAGGAGAAGACTGATGTCGAATGTGCCATCAACTTGATTAGAAGTGACTTTTCCAAGTTTGTGAAACGATATGATAGCGTTAAAGCTGAGGTGTTGACTGGTGATCTGCTCAAAAGGCAATTGGCGCAGTTGGAGAGTGTCAATGACAAATTGACGAAAGATCTTACAAACTCATCGGCGAAGGTTGCTGCTCTTGAGGACGAAGCTAAGAATAGAAAAACTAACAAGGACAAACAAAGGCGGTGCCTGCAGAATTTGAAGTATCGGATAAAACAAGTCGAGGTTCGTTGCAAAGTGCTTCATGAAAGGAACCTGGCTGATGAAGAGGAAATGTCAGCGTTGTGCAGCTTAAAAATTATCGACGACAACGAGGTCAGGAAAAATTTGAAGGCGCTTTGCAGAGCGAAGGACTTGGAAATGAAAGAAAAACGTCTGAAGTAAGTATGGATGGTGAAGAAGCGATTGTTAATGAATTGTTTTAGGTATGAAGCCAATTATCGCACATTACTTCGTAAGGTTAAAGAACACATGCGCGCACGTAATGCTGTTGAGAAACGTTGCCTGTACTTGCAAGAACTGCACGATTCTGTTTTCGAAGAATTGAATTCGGTCAAACTCCAAGCGGCGTTCAATCGAAATGATAACGAAACTGTGCGCTTAGGAAACGAGGTTACCATGCTTACGGCTAAAGAAGCTTTGGCGAGATCACAACTCGGAGATCAAATCGCAAAGTGCCAAAACGAGCAACGCTTGAAGGAACAGTTCCAGGTCGAGGGCCATAATAAAGACATCGTCATCGCTCAAATGGAACACGAAGTTCAACAGAGCGTCGCCAAAATCCAAGAATTAACTGCCAGTAAAGTTGAGCTTGAGAGATTGTTAGATACCGAACAAGAGCTTTCCAAGAGATGCGATTTAGAGCAAGCTCATTACAACGAGTGTTTGCTGGACCTGGAGGATACCAAGCGCATGTTGCAACAAGCACAAACCCAAAACGAATTATTAGGGGAAGATCTTAAGACGCTTTCAAAAGATCTCGAATTCAAGGTGGGTCAGCTCGCCGAAGCGATTCAACAAAATCATATTTTCGAGTTGAAGTCGAAACGCGAAGAGGACGCCATATGTAGATTGCAATCGGACATCGAGATGTTACAGAACGATTTGTGCGCGTTAAAATCGGACAAATATTTTCTGCAGCGGTTATGCAACGATTTGAAGTTTGCTTTGACCACCACCAAAAACCAAAGCGATGTATGTTTTTGCTTCACTGTTAAAATCGTAAGACTTTTATTCTTTTGTAACAGGTTTTGAAGAAACACATCCAAACATTGTCTGTGGAACTTTCATCTCCGCCAAGTTCTTTGGACGCTCCCAGTCCTCGACAATTCGACGAAACCTACATAAACGAGTTGCTTCAACGAAGCGTCGGATATCCGGTCGAACAACCGCTCGATAATCTCCATTCCAGTTTGAACTTGTTGAAGAACGAAATGGCAAGTTTGCGTCGACAAGTCGTCGAAAATTCCTTATTTTAAGAAGTACTACTAGTCAAATCGTATTTATTTTTGTAACTATACTTGTTGTTTATTTTTTTTGTAAGTGTTCAGAGAGTATTTTTGATAAGTATTAATTGTCTTCCGGTGTGTTCCTTCGTAGTGCGTGGTTGAGCGTGCTCAATTCCGTTTATACCAGTTTTTGTTGTTGTACTCAGTATTTCCGCTTATATTTAGGCTTAATAGCTTTTGTTTCTTAATTGGTAAGGTTATAATTTGTACTTAAAGGTGATTGTTTTGTGATAAGTAATAAAGTATTATTTAGATTTTTTGTATCAATGCATTGATCAATTAGGAAGTTTATACCCTCTATTCGGAGGGCAGACGATAGATAGATATTAAAGATGCAAAATCTATGGGCTTAAAATTCCCATAAAGGCTACTAAGAAATTGGGGTGACGTGATAGTTAATATTTTTTAATGCAAACTAAACAGAAAATGTGTTAAATTTAAAAAGTAAAGTATGTAAAATGGTATACTTTGAATATTTAGCCCTGGTCACATTATCAATCAGTTGGATCAGAAATACATCATCTCCCCCGGAATGCATAACGTCCAGATGATTCTATATTTGCTCATGAACTTCCCGAAGTTGCCGATAGCTGGCGATACGTGTTACATTATTATAATATTTTAGTTTCCTGTTATTTTCACACATAACCTAACACTCAATTTAAAATTCAGGATTAATTCAAACAAACTGAATAGTATATCCTAGTAATATTAATACAAATGAAATATTAAAAATCTATTTTTAAATTATTACGTTGTTCCGTCGTGCGGTAACATTATTTCGCGATATTCAATTAATGACGAAACCGCAAAGCCAACGCATAACGCCATCTATCGGTGATTTTTTTTTTAAATTGAGGGTGTGGAATCCATGTTACGGATATTAGAGAAAATGTCTCTAATTATGTGGGACTCGTCGGTTGAGTTGCAATACCGACCATACCCATTAAACCTCTCTGGAACTATGGTAATCACTACTTCAGATTAGTGATGTCTTTATTTTTTCCTTTTGTCATCCTCTTTCGTACTTATTAATTTTACTATAAAACTATTTATTTTTCCCAGTTCCTTTTCTTTTTAGCATTACAGTAATAATGTTTTCAGTTGTTATTTCAACTTCTATTTGATGTTGTAGTGCTACCCTTTCTATGTTCCACCGATTACATTTAAATATGGAGTGTTCTACATCATCCTTTTCTTCACAATACATACATTTATCGTTTTCTTTTTTTCCTATTCTTTTCACACAGGTCATAAAACTACCATGTCCAGATAGAACTTGAGTTAGGTGATAATTGACTTGACCCCACTTACGTTCTAGCCATGCCGACAGGTTGTGTATTAATTTTTGCGTCCATTTTCCGTTTTCTGCTGTCTTCCATTCTTTTTCCCATTTTTTTATTGCTTTTAGCCGTTCTACTCTTCTTATTTCTAAAGTTGTTTTAGTTTTACTATGATACAGTGCTGTCCTTTCTTCTGCCATTAAATGCATTGGTATTAGACCATAGCTATTACCATTGCAGCATTGTGCGAGATGGTTCTATATAACCACAACATATTCGTAGGGCCATTAACCTATCCACTGATTTCAGAGTTGTTTTATTCTTTTTAATTTCTAGTCCACGTAGGGGCTTCATATAAGATGATCGATTGAGTGGCCATCTGTAGTACTTTCCTTTTAACTGGTTTTCGTCCTCCTATGTTGGGTAACACAGCACATCACAATGCTTTGACCGTTTTCTTCCCCTTTTCACACGATTTTTTTATGTGTTTGTAAAAGTTAGTCCTCTGTCAATAGTGATTCCCAGGTATTCGGTAGAAAGTTATCGAGACTATGTCTTCTCCATCTAAGCTAAATTTAATTAAATTTGGTTTCTTAATAGCCTTAAAAACAACTGCTTTTGTTTTTTCTATGGCGACTTCTAATTTATTTATTTTCATCCATAGATTTACCATGTGTAAAGTTTCGTCCGCTATTCTTACGAGTACTTCTTTTGATTTCTCTGCAATTGCTATTGTTAAATCATCTGCGTAGCATATTATCTTAACTCCTTCCGGTAAGTTTAGGTCCATCACATCATCATACAAGATGTTCCAGAGAGTATAAGTCCCAGAACAGATCCTTGCGGTACCCCACTTCCAACTTTAATGTGAACTTTTTTTGTTAGTTCGACTATTCTGTCGCTTAGATACGACTGCACTAGGTTTACGAGGTAAGTACTAATTCCTTTCTTTTTTAACTTACATATTATTCTATTGCAGGATGCCATGTTGAAAGCATTACGTACGTCTACTAAAATAATCGCGCACCATCTGTTTTTAATATTACTAACATGTTTTACTACTTCTTCCACCGCATTGATTGTAGTACGTCCTTTCCTAAAACCGTACTGATTTTGATTTAGGATATTTCTTTCTTCTTCTAGTCTTTCTTTTACCAATGTCTCTAGTGTTTTCCCTATCACGTTTAGCATGCATATCGGTCTGTATTTAGTTTCGTCTTCTACTTTTTTTTTGTTTTTCTAGTAGGACTAATCTTGCCGTCTTTTGCTCTTTCGGGAATTCCATTTTTTCAGGTATTTGTTAAACAGGTAAGTAAACATTTCAGGATATATTTTAATCACTGCTTTTATTATTTCAGGAGGAATCTGATTCGGGCCCGAAGCCTTTCCAGCTTTGACTCTGTTACCCATTTGTTTTATCTTTTCAGTGCTGAACGGCGGAGATGATTCTGTAGTAAATATTGGTTTAAATGGTAAGTATATATTTTTAACGCTAGTGAATGATGTATCAAAAATTGTTACTATTTCTTGTGTATATCCGGTTTTCATTTGTTGTTTTATAATTTGATATGCATCTCCAATCATGTCACTCTCTAATTTATCACATAATTCACTCCATTTTATTTTTTTTTCTTTGCTATCATCTTTCGAAGTTCCTTCCTATGTTTTTTGTAATCATTAAACAGATCTGTTTTCTGTGTTGTTTGATTTCTTTGATACATTCTCCTTGATCTATTAGTGTCTTGTATTTGATTTTGTATTTTTTCAAATCCCCAATACGGCATTTTTTTCCTTTTTACTACTCCTTATTTTTGGAGTAGGTTTTTTATATAGTACTTGTATAACCATCGAACATTCGTGTACGCTTCTAATAAATTTAGACCGTTCTCCAAAATCTCGTGTTCATTTTTCCATGTTTGTTTTCCCGTATATCCATTTATTGTTTTGTTTTACTTTTGTGCCTATTTCTGTAAATACATATTTGTGGTCGCTTAACGTTTCCTTGTCAAGAACTTCCCATTTAAAATTATTTTACATAGGTTTTCGCTAACGAAGGTTACGTCTATACAGGATTTCCCATTTTTCTGACCAGAGTTGGTAATTTTCCATCATTTAGAGGATTTAGCTTTAGTGCTGACGCCTAAACGGATTTTTTTGCGTTAAAATCCCCTACTATTAGGTATTAGTTTATATGAATTTATTTTTTCTTTTACTTCCTCTACATCAGTTTGGAATTGTTGTATAGAACAGTTAGGACTAATATACACACTAAACAATTTAAAATCGCTTACATTGACGTCCATATAACTGCCAATATCACAGAATTTATATCTTTTGGCTTTTGTTGACTATATTAACTGACTTGCTTTCATATACATAATTTTTTTTGTCTTTTGTTTGGTTCCGAAATAGCTATGAAATCGCATTTAAGCTCCGTTGACGTTGCAGATGCTAAATCACGTGCCGGTACGTGTCTATTTGTGTTAATTTGTAGAATTTTAATCGCCATAGTTTTAATATTTCTCGCCTTTCGTATTTCTTCGTTTAAAGCTCTTCTGCTTGTATCTATGGGACGTTATACATTCAGGAGAGATGATTCATTTCTGATTGGATGAAAATTAACTGTCAGTCGACATAATGACGTCAAGACTAACGATTTGACGGTGTTCACTTTTATTAAATTGGTTTGATAGAACATCTTACTGATTGGCCAATTCAAATTTTTTAAAAGTGGGAGTAAACCACGTACGTTTGAAATCATAACCTTTATCTTTTTCAAACAATTCAACAAATAAACAATAATATCTACCACAACAACAAGAATAAGAAATAACAAGAGGAAGTAAATTATAATTAGATAAAATACAAAGAAATCACTGAGAAGTCGGAACATGGCGCCACGCTTTTCGAATGCCTCCATTCAAATAAATGTGTACAGGACACTTCGACCAATTCTTTTGCTGTCGCGGCCGCTATCTTGGACACAACGCCCAACTGGAGTTGCTGGACACAACGCCCAACTTGGACGTATCGCCCACTTTTTTATTTGGACACAACGCCCAACTTGGACATATTGTCCACTTCGGTAGTTGGACGCAACGTCCAACTTGGACACATCGCCCACCGACGCTTAAACGTCTGATTACGGAAGTACGCTGTTACAGTATCTAACATGGACACATCGCCCACTTAAACGTTTGGACGTAACGCCCTACATGGACACATTGATGATTGGACACAACGCCCAACTTGGAGACATCGCCCAATTCGCTTTACGAACACAACGCCCACTTTGTTAATTGGACTTAAACACATTTCCCACCGACGCTTAAACTGGATCCAACACTACGTTTTGGTTATGATACATCGTCCGTGGCATTAAATCTTGTATTTTGTAGAACAAAACTATTGTAACTCGTGAAACGTGCAACAAATTTACAAATCGCGTACACTGAGAGAAATTAGTGCTTTATTGTTATCTTTTCATTCGTTTAAGGGCAATTTAATGATGTATCCATATAGGGCGTGTCGTCCAAACGTTGAAGTGGGCGATATGTCCAGATTAGATACTGTAACAGCGCACTGCCGTAATCAGACGTTTAAGCGTCGGTGGGCGATATGTCCAAGTTAGGCATTGTGTCTAAGGACCAGTTGCATCAACGTCGGTTAAATTTAACCGTAGGTTAAAAACAATAGTATCCAAGGATTAAACATAGTAACGATTGTTTTAACGTACGGTTAAATTTAACCGACTTTGGTGCAACTGGCCCTAAGTAACAAAGTAGGCGATGTCTCCAAGTTGGACGTTGTGTCTAAATAAAAAAGTGGGTGATACGTCTAAGTTGGGCGTTGTGTCCAGCAACTTCAGTTGGGCGTTGTGTCCAAGATAGCGGCTGCTACAGCAAAACATTGGGTGTTGTGTCCAGTGGACGAAGTGTCTAGACCCCAAATAATGAATCAGATTTACGATCACTTTAAATTGACTGATAAAATAGAACGCCGTGGTCTAAAAATTTTAAAGTGTGACACGTCATCTATACTGACAGTCAGGATTCATCAAACTGACTGTTAATGTGAGCAAGGCTTTACAAACAAAAACACTTAATTTGGTGCACCGTGTATATATTATACTGGTAGAATCCTGCAGACTGCACCTACAAGTCATACAAGGTTGCTGAAAAGTCTCGTACCAGAGTATTATTTTTGAAATGGATAAAGGGAAAGTTATGAACTTCTAGAACGAGAATGAGACTTTATTTTGCATAATTTAGAGCAAATGTATTACCGTACGACAGACATCTTGAATTTTTTGGAAAACCAAACCTAGGTCGAGTGAAGAACGTATCACAGAAAAGCTTATTTTCTTCTCTTTATAGAATTTGAATTACTGCAGAGCCATCTGTTAAAACCCACTCAACACGTAAATATTTTCCCTCTTTAAGTATCTATGTATATCAATTTTCTTATTAATATGTTGAGAGGCATAAAAGTTGATATGCTAAAAGACGCCATCTGTTGTCATTTTCAGTAAAACACGGTTGTTATTATTATATCACCCAGTGACCTAAGACAAAGTTATAATAACCGAAATAATTTGCAACCGAAGCAGGCATGGAAAGTCAATCGACTATGACGTTTGTCAAAAATACTTTTGACTTCTACTGTATATGTTAGAATTTTACCTATGTAACTCAACTTTGGATCTAGATCGAGTGAGATGCTTGTAAGAAGAGTCCGTATAGTTAATATCACTAGTAGTGACCTATCTGTGCATAATATCATATCGATGAGTAAATTACGAAGCTTACTCGGACATTAGTCAGTATAGTTTAGCCGGTGCAACGGACGTTCGTTAACTGTTCATGGTCGGTATCGTTCAGTAATAATAATTTGTGTACTCGTTGATTTTCGATATGGAGAAATGTGTGCGTTTACTTGTATAAACACAGTTGATCGTATGATCACCACTTTTTATTTTGAATTCAAGTACTCTGTGACCGTTACGCGAGGCAGTATAACTTCCATGATTTCAAAGGTGTAAGTTCAGCTATTTATTAATTTCAGCATAATTGTTAATGGAACGTTTTTTTTTGCAGAATGTATTGCTAAAATTCTTGGTAAGGTCATATCGGGGGTTACATTTCAAATAGGTTTGAGTGTTGTCCTTCAAATCCGATAGAGGGAGCTTTGTGTATTGTATTGGTGCACAGTGCACTTAGTTTAAGACCTACATGTTTTTTTAATAACTGAAGTAAGTCTTTAATTTGATGCCAATACTTGAAATTCTATAAAACAACATAAAAATTTTTGTTATATTGTCGTATGCCCGCCCCTTTGAAGAAAACTGTTTAACATTAAAAAGAAGGCAAAATACGGTGGCATAATTTTTATAAAAATTAATCTAACAATAATAAATTAATGTAAAATTATCTTGCCTTGAGCTTATCAGACTTTAATGCTTTTTCATATCTGAAGACATGAGAAAATTTTATGCAGTAAATTTTAAGTTTGAGAGAATGTTTAAAGTGAGACTTGGATTACTTGAAGTCCAGGCCAATACTTGACGAAGAATTAAAGACCAAGTAATTTTTAATAATCTTAAAAACAATATACAGGGTGAGTAATAACTCGAGGTGCCAACTACATTTTCTAGGTCAAACTGATCAATGAAATGAAATTACGGAATAACTTTCTTTTTTGTTACAGAGAAATTTGATTTTTGAATTCAACCAAGAAAATCTAAGTGGGTATTGTATCTGAATTTAATTCAGAAAAGGGGTTGCCATCTAAATTTATTTATTTTCCAATATTTATTATTAAAATTTCCAATTTGACTATCTGAGATTTATTGGTTGACAATGGAGAATTAACTTGAAAATACGTAAATTTAAATAGCAACCGCATTTAATTGAAATTGACGGATTTCAGATACATAAAAATTCCTGACTGAATTTAAAAATCCAATCTTTCTTCACCAAAGCAAAATTTAAAAAAAAGTTATTTTGCAATTTCATCTTAGAGTTTGACGTAGAGTAAGTATGTGATTTTTTGTCCCTCGAGTTATGACCCACCCTGTATAATTTTTTTTATTTTCAACGATACTTCATTGGCGCCCAGATATGAAGTTTTTATTATCTGTTTGTTGTTCATACCGGGATAGCAAAAATTATCTTGATCAAGGGTGGTTGTGGAATGTAAAGCGTTTGTCTTAGTTTACGTTTGAAATAATAATGTCAATTATGTTGTGTCAGAATCTGTCAAGTCATTGTGCTGAAATAGGTATGAAATTTGTAGGTTATTGATGATGTCAGTGTGACAGTGACGTAAACTAAGACAAACGTTTTACATTCCACAACCACACGACCAAGATAATTTTTAATATCCCGGTGTACTATTATTACTATTTGTATTTATTATTACCTATTATTATTATAATTATCAGTAGGTATACCAAATCTATGTTATCACATATGTGGAGTTATAACCATGTATGCCGACATAATCCTCATACCATCTGACGAACTATACCGTTTAAAAATATAACCTCATTCTTTACTATAAATATAAATAAACTTTTGTATAAAAGTTTTACTCTGACAAATTGGTTGAGGGTTCCTCAGTCTGTTTTTAAACTACTGTGTCTAGATTCGAGTCTAGAGGCTGTCGTTGATTTAATCTCTTCCTAACGTTTCGAACGCGAGTGGTCCATCTCCAATGTTGGATGTAGACTGATGAGTTTGGCCACAGATGTGATTCGGCTTTGCAGGTTGTATGTATAATGGTTCAAACTGGGCAAAACTTGCATCGCGTCGATCAAATCCGGTTTTTCGTATGGGTGTTTTTGAGAATTGGATTCCAGATCTGGGTTTCTTCCTTTTTGTTAAGTTTTCCGAATATTTATGGATCTCGATTGCTCCCCAACCAATCTGATATGATAACCGTTAGGTGCTGCTATAGTAACTTGAAACTCTCGAAGACTATCTTGTGATCCCCATTGCTAAACGCACACACGTTCGGCTACCGCTGACTTTTCGGCGTGTCTCAGACGACATGTTCGCTCCATATTTTTTAAATCTAGTTCCCATATCGATCTCTTGGTGGTTCCTATGGTATACTTTTCGACAAGAACAAGATATACGGTAAGCTTTGGCTGCTAAAAAAAGGGTTTCTTTCGTCCTTTGTTAATCTGATCGCCTGCTTAATCATCTTCGTTGATTAGAAGATAGTTTTGATGTCGTACTTCTTTAGAATTCTTCGTATACAGTATGTGACTTTGGATATGTATAGTAGATATGCGTGGATGGTAGTAAATCGACTCTCGGATTCTGGTGAACTGGATACTGGGGCGAAGACTGTTCAGGTGTTGAAGACAAAAGTATCATCTAGATACCGGAACCATGTCACTGGCATCCATATTTTGCGGTGGCGATAGCTTTCTTCTCAAAATTTTTCATGAAGAGATTGGACCTCCATTGCCACTTCATGCATTTGTTCGAAGAACTCTCCTTTCCAAACGATCATCGGAGATGGAAAGACCTCTGAAGAAGCTCACCATTATAAGATTTTGAAAAGAGTGCTGCTAAAAATGAATATCTTAAATTTAAAGTAAAAAATGAATATGACAATCAAACGATATTAATTGTTTTAATAGTATCTCCAATACTAATTATAATTAAACAAAGAAAAGAAAGTTCGAAAGAAATTTTATTATCTATAACTTTCATTTAAACAATTTTTTTTGTAAAACGTCTTGGTCTTAAAACGTTGACCCATCTTGAGGGTTATGTTATTAAAACAGTTAGACGTATTTATCGTAGTTTTTTTCACTTTTCTTATCAAAATTTTGAAGGTTGCAATGCCTCAAACGTTTATTTTATTTCTCGAGCAAAATGTTTTAAGTCACTGCACACTGTTGATACGCGTTTACAGTTTTGTTCTTCTTGTTTTTAATGCTGCATGTGATAAATAGTTACACAGCACCTTCATCACACAAATCAAATTTTGAAAAAATGTAACCGAACACCTACTTCCACTCATGTCATCATTTACCCGAAATTTCTTTTTGTTATCAAAGCAGCTACGCGTTGTCGAATCTTAGACTTTGATGACCAAACATTGCAACGATGTTACTCCCATTCCGAAAGTTATCACTGCGCACCCAACATATTTGACAGGTTGTAGAAGATGTGATTTTACCAAACTGTATTCTTGATTTTAGTCCAGAAAATTCATAAATCCCATCCCCGGCTAAAATTCATTGGGAAATATGAAAATGAATTTTGTTTCTGCATCTATTTTCGTCAGTGTAAAATTTTTTAATGGTTACAAAAACGGTTTTTTCCGCTTTCATTAATAAGTTGAAACTTTTGGTTTCCTGATAGTTTTCACGAAAACAGAATAATTTTACCTAGGAGAAATAAACCATTTATTTTCATCTACAGACTACGTATAAAACGTCAAACTCATTAGATTTAGTAACTTATTTTTAAATGGCATGATTGTAGATAAAAGTATAGTGTCAACACGAGCGCGTTGTCACCTGTTTAGACAAATCCATTTCACTATATAATATACAGGTTTTCCACGGCTAAGTGGGACATAGGGAAAATACATGCCAATTTAAGCGCCGAATGACATAGCTGGTGTAATAAGAAATAATTTGACGTAAATAGTTGAAAAAAAATATTTTTGTAAGGTCGGAAAATAAGATTTTTAAATTTGTTAAAAATCTACAACTTATCCTGTTCTTATTAGACGTCGTTCCAATGCGATACGCCCTGTAGCTTAGTTGGTTCGCCCGTGCAACTATAAAGTAGTAACTAAATTGCACGGTTGCTAATTACGGTTCGAATCCCGATTATACTTTTTTTTTTATTTTCTTTAAACACAATTAAGGTTTGTTGTTTATCTTTACAAATGTCTGTTTATGCTTTTATTAGCGTTTATCAAGAACATAAGCGATAGATTTTAACAAACTTGAAAATCTTTTTCTGACTACCAAAATACTTGTTTGTTTCCTCCTTAACATATATTTTTATATAGTTAACCTTCTTATAGGAGGGGCAAAATAAATAAATATTTTTTTTTTCGTCGTAACCCTGTATATACTATTATGATACACGTGTGTGAAGTAAAGCTTTTATGTGCATGCGTGGCATATATGTTATCTACGGCACAACTAAAAAAGTTGCAATTGAAAACAGATACCACAACATACTTAGGGTTCCGATTTCCTATTGGTTTTATTTTAAGAGCCCGGCATCGTGATCTTCATTTAAAAAATATATAAATAAAATTTGTGAGTTGCGATATATTTTTGGGAAGCCACGCAACATACGGCTGAAATTTAGAACCGAACAATTTTTTTGAATTGCGTTTTGTGCTTGTTACACAAAAAAATGAATTTCGTGATCTCAATGCACGCTGGGATCAAATCTATATAGATGAAAAATTATGCCTAAGTAACTTGCACTTTCAAGTGATAATTATTTTCTTCTTTTAGCCTTCAGTCATCCAATTTTGGATATGGGCTTGTCCAGCCAATCTTCATCCCTCTATATTTTGTGTGGTTGTTGTCTAGTTTCTTCAGTCTCTGTAACTTTTTGAACTTTATCTATATGGTTATGTACGTTTTCATTAAATAGGGTAGTCAGGATGATGTATTTCCGAGAGTTTTTCGTCTGCACCTGGACCTTTGCTGTTTCGTATTGTTTAGTTTTCTTATGGTTTTTTTCGAGTTGGTACGATTCTAATGGTTCTTATTAAGTTTGTATTTTTTGACAAATTGGTTTAGGTTTTCGCGACCTCTTTGTGAACTAGTGTGGTCTAGATTCGGATCTAAAAGCCATACCTAGTTGATTGGAATTCCTTCCTAATGTTTCATTAACGGGAATGGTCAGCTTCTGTTAAAGGTCCTTTTATCTCCGATGTTAAATGTAGAATGATGTGAAATCTGGTTTTTCGTAAGGTGCTGTTCGGGTGTTTTTGAGGATTAGATTCTAGACCTTGTTCAGCCTCAAAGTTTCTTCCTTATCGATTTCGATGGCCTCCCTAATCAATCTGTTATGATAGCCGATGCTAGAAACTTGGAGCTTTCGAATGATCCCCTTTGCTAAGCGCATGTTTGACTACGACTTACTTTTTTCTTGGTGGTTCCTATGTATATTTTGGCACAAAAGCAAGGTATACGATTCCTAAAAGGTTGTGCCTTTTTAGAACTCTTCCTATGCGGGGTTTAACTTTGTATATCTATGGTTGGTATGCGTGTGCGGTAGTGAATTGACTGTAGGATCCCGGTGGTCTTGATCTTTTGGACCTCCTTAATATTTCGATCTCCTTCCTAGTGTACTCTTTAGCCTCAAAGGCAGTTTTCAGGTGTTCGAGTTCCGCCAGAGGTTTATCTGGTTCATAAATATTTCGAGCTCGTCGTGGTCCGTACTTTTGGCCTTGGTGATGGTGGCCTGGTGTCCACATGTGTGTTTGGAGCAGATATGCCAACTAGTATGTTGGTGATCCAGAACCGCTCAGTATTGGTCTCTGGGAGACATCTGTCTTGTAGATCTTGGGTTGCCTGTAAAGTCTTGGAGGAACAGCTTCGAATCTTAAGATTAGTTTTTGAGTATCTTCCGGTAAAGAAGATTGCTTGATGAGTCGATTAGTGAGTCGTAGTCTCGTTCGTGTCAGATCTTTCTTCAAAGTTGTGGATCTCGCTATCGAGTTCGTTCCGTCACGGTCTTGATGTTCCGTACTTTTCGCCTAGTATGTTGGTGATCCAGGAGCACTCACTATTGGTCTCCGGGAGACATCCGTCTTGTGGATCTTGGGTAGCCCGTACAATTTTGGAGGAACAGCTTTGAATCTTAAAATTAATTTTTGAGTATCTTCCGGTAGAGAAGATGGCTTGATGAGTCGATTAGTGAGTCATAGTCGCGTTCGTGTCGGATCTTTCTTCAAGGGTGTGGATCCTGCGGAATCTAGGAGTTTTATAATTTTCGGTTGTAGTCTATTCAAGACCACCCGAATGGCACATTAGAGATGGAAGGACATATGAAGAAGCTGACCACTCCTATCAATGACGGCTTTTAGACCCGAATCTAAACCAAACTTTGTATTTTTCTTTAGGGTCTTCTCAATGTTTTTTTTTTATCTCGATGACGGCTGTCCAGTGTCCACCGCCTTAAGTTTCCCTTAATTTTTTAGCGATTGATCATCGTTGGTCAATTTGTGATTGTAAGATCTTCTCATTAATGACTTCCCCGTCAATTTGATCAGCTTGTAAGCTTCGTGTTCTTTTCTTCAGATTCTTGGTTTTTGAGCATCCATTTCCTTTTTCCGATTGCTAGTTTCTGGACGTTTGTCTATTCTGATCAATGCTTCCTTCGCTGTCTCTGTGACCAACAAAGATGTTTGATGATTATTTCAATCGCGGATATCATGAAGTAATGTTTCCAAATTCACATTCAATCTCAGTTCATATGTCTGTTGATAAATTGTGTTTATGGAATTCTATCAAATTCTCGGGTGAAACTTGATGACTATTTCATGGTACAATTTACAGAAACTTTTAATTCATTTCAGTATTGGTAAAGCAACAATTCAAGTATTTTCTGACAGTATACTACGAGTCGAAACAATGACCCCCCCGTCGATTATATTTTAAAGTCAGCACACCAAAAACGAATTCAAAATTTTCAACACCAATTTTTTTTATTGAATTTAACGAATAGTGAGATGACATTTTAACGTCGGTTTTCACGGTCCATGTCTTATCAGTAACTTTTTCTGGGTTTTACTGCGAGTCAACACTTGCCTCAGGCATTTTACGTACCATACTGATGACTTGCTTCGTTGAAGTTTTGTTGTGTGTCAAATGTTACTTCGACGTTTCGTTGTCAATACTGCCAGCATCCTTAGGATGATCGAGAACAGTGACTTGTAATAGAGGGTATGTTTTCAAAAAGGTTCTACAAAACTAAATTTTACGGTTGTAAACTTGGTTGTTTCTCGTAGTAATTAGGTAAAAAAAATAATAAACACGGGGCAGTTTTCGGGAAGAAGATCTAAAAGTTTTGTAAAAGAAGTCTAAATTACACTGTATATATGTACAAAAAGTTATTCAAAAATCCCAATTTTAATAAGTAAGAACAATCTGTGTTATTTAAAAAAAAAACAGTTGTATTGTACCGAGAGATCATAAAGTTTTCAGATAAGGTGTGGCTATGACTTTGACATTAGAAAATTTTGATGTCTTTGATAACAAGAGGCGTATTGTTGGTTGCATATACGATATATCTAAATTATTCCCGAAACTCGGTCAAACAAGCAACAGCGCTGTTAGTAAAAACACCGTTCTGGAAGTAAGATTCAATAACATATCTTTTAAAACACCATTTTTCATTAAAAAAATGGATGAACACTGACAATCAATTTGACATTTATTAGCTGAAGTTCTAATGTCAAAGTCATAGCCATTAACTTATCTAAATCGCTCGGTATTAACCAAGTACATTACTTAATAGAACACGATTACGATTTTATAGTTTCGAAATAGAGGATTAACGCCCGTTGTTTCCGTGGATATGTCCCGTTTAAACTTTTATGATTTTATCTTACCTTATTTACACATCTCACGTACTCTTAAAAACTGGTTTGAAAGGCAGCTCTGACATTATTACCCTTGTGTACAAAATGATATGAAACTGAATCTTTGCAATAATTATGGATTTTGAATTAATATGTATCTGAATCCAAACACCCTTGCTTAAGATCTTTGTTGTGTAACTTTCCAATAAAAAAATAAAACAGTAAATTATCATAATGGCGGAAAAAAAATAATTACGGAGAGGCTGTTAATTATTCATATCCGACTGCTCCATATTCTGAAGAGTGCCAAAAATTGAACTGGTATAAGGCAGTGCTTCAAAAGAAAAAAAAAGACAATAAAGAATCGTAATTCTATTTTAAAGTAATGTTTACGGAGAGGCTGATAAATTACATTGCAAAAATGTTTTTATATATCACAGAGTCTCTTAAATTTAAATTCGTTTTACTGACTGAAAATTGAAATTGCAATAACCGATGGCACTTTCAAACTTTCTAAAATATTTTGCTAAAACATATTCACACGCACAAAATAAAAGGTAACATCAAAAGTAAATTGACTAGCACAAAACACATCTTTAAAAATATCTTAAACTCTACCTTAAGACTATTTCTCGAATATTGGAAAACATAATACGCACTTGAGGGAACAGAGCCTCTACCAATCTCTTGGGAAAATACTGGGTGGAGTCTGGTAACATCCGCATCATATTATAGTGCATGTAAAAATAAGATAGGAATTTTTGTTAACTCTTTGGTTAAAATAGGATGTCATTGTAGTACCGTTTAACCTGAGCACACGTCGGAGTGCTCGTCCCAAGCAACAACCTAAAAACATCAATTTCTTAAGTCAACATTAAAGCTAGAACGATTATTCTTACTTGGCATTCGCGACTGCAGTACCATTGGTTCCCACAACCGGCACAAACGAATTGCGCCGGTTTTTGATTGCATCCCTGGCATTGAGGAACTTCGTCCCCGGCATCGGAACCGTTATCGGCGCATTTTCTGCCGTCCAAAGCCTCGCTTTCGTCTATCACCAAACGATCTGCGCTGTCTTCGGCCTCTTCTTCGTCTCCTTGCTTGTCTTTGACGGTCAAATCAAACTGTCCTCCACCGACTGGTGTAATGGTTATTTCATTCCTCGCCTGCAAGTTAGTAAACGTTGACAATAATCTCGGATATCATTTTCACGTACCTTATTATTAGAAAGCATGTCAGAGATCGACACAGGCGTGTTGTGGTTGTTGTGGGGCGAAATAGCTGCTCGTTCGGGCGCCGTCAGGAGTCGTGCCAATGTCGGACTAAACGTCGATTTGTTGTTGTTCTCGGATTTTGACTGGGTCTAGAAAGGAGACTTGCATTATGTTACACAACTATTTTAGGCACGCACCTTCGTTAAAATTCCATGGAGCAACGAGTTTGAGGTTGTTTGTGTGTGGGCAGGTACTGGATGCACGGTAACCTCCGAGTATGGCGGCGGCTTCATCGCCGTTTGTAAAAGATCTTGACGTTCGGTTTGCGATAGCTTCGCAAACTGCATTAAAACATCCTTGAACGAAGCCGATTCCAACGCGTCGTTACCCGACTTTGTACCCGAAGACTTACTCTACTCAACAAAACTAATCAGAAACATGCAAACTGAAACGGACGAACGCGTTCCATCTTCTCTCGAAACCGACAGAAGAAGAAACACTTCTTAAATTAATACCTACGTTATCGACTGCGGTGAGAAGAAGTCCCAGTTCAGTGTTCGCTTCTACGCTCGAAGCGTTGAGATTTTGTTTCACTTGCGAACCGGAACCTAATGAAATTGAGGAAAAACTCATTACACTTCCGTTCCCACTTCTAACCATTGAACTATCACCTTGATTATTCAAGATTGAACGTATTCGTCGCCCTCTTCTCGGCACCGCTTCAGGATGTCGCTGCCTGTAATCGGCGATTATCGATTGCACGTCGAGCACGGGACGTTGCTTATTTTGCCGTAAATCGCCCGAGTGACCGTTAATTTCGATCACTGTGCTTGGAAGATTTCTAGATTTCTGTTTCGAGGAAGATTCGCTGGATTTCGTACCACCAGGTGAAGAGTAAATGAGAGAAAATGAATTCTTAGAATTTTTATCCAAGTCTATTTGAGATTCTGGAGAATCCACATCGTTCCAGTCTATTTTGTCGTTAGACAACATGAGAATTTGCTTACGCCTCTGCACTCTCAACAACAACTCCTCTTTCATCTTCTTTAAGTGTATTATATTATTCCATTCTTTTTCTTTCTCTCGAGCCAGATCGTTCAGTGTACGTATTTCCGAAAGAATCTGATCCATCTGCACTTGTATTTGCGTGACGGTCGTACATCCGGCATTGTCGACGTATTCGCCGAAAATTTTTCCCGTAAAGCAAAATTCTGGTCTATAGTCGATCGAAGTCGTTTGCTGGTTGATTCTTCTTCGCTTTCGCACTTTCTCTTGGCACTTTCTTCGTTTGTACTGTCGTTACTCGCGTCTTCGGGAATCGAAGCGATTTCCAATTCATCTTTTTCTTTCGGTTCTGGTTTGTCTTCGGATTTGGATTCGTCAGTTGTCGATTTACTGTCGCCGTTGGTTTGGCTCGGCGCTTCGTCGTTCTCGTTGGACGCTTGCGGAATTTCTTGAATGTTGGGGCGTTGTTCGGCATGTCCGGGCGAAGAAGGTTGCGCACCGGGTACGTCGGAACCTTCGCGCACGTCTTCCATTACGTGCATTTTGTTCAGGCTGTAACAAAAACTGCATGTTAAATAAAACAACAACAACCTTGGGAGTTAATTAACTAGAGCGCGAACGTTTCCAAAACTGATAACCTTCGGGGTAATAACCCAGATCTCTGTTAACTCTTTAGATACGCCACTGTTTAAAGAAATAAGCTCATGGTCATTGCGATACCAACCGTAAGACGAACTAAAATTAAACAAACGCAAAATTAAGAACGTACTGCCGTCTAAATTAATCATGTGGTTGGCACGTGCTTTGGTAGATTGTCCAGAGTTTTTAACATTGTGGGAGGCTTAGTACAACGATTGAGGTCAGAGACCTTTGGGTAAACGACCTAAAGTTAGGACCGGAGTTGTGAGGGAGGGGGGGTCGAAGTAGGCTATGAAAGTGAAAATATATGTGTGCATTGTCGCAATACCCGTGGAATGTTATTGATGATACAAAAACGCGAGATTTGTATACGTATATAGGACTCACTCCTGGGGAAGTCCTCCGGCTGTGCGTTCGGTCGTTCTCGAATTTGGCACTAGTCCGACGGCGAGTAAAATTGCAATTTTACTTTCGACGGGCGTCTCTTCTTGCGCTGGAGAGAAGGGTAGGTTGTTTTCTGGTAACGCGCCTTTTTTTAATCTACTTCTAGTCGGCAATCCTAGAAGCTCATGTTGGACGTCTCTTTCGTAACTGGTGTCGTTGAAATGTAATGAACATACACGAGCTGTTGCACAATTCGGTACCGCGCGGCCACAAGCTTTTAGCCAGTGCGAGCGAATGACTGGATCACCTGGGAAGCGGTGATAACGGACCGGGCCGCCTTTAGTTTTTCTATGTGTATTGTTGCAATTAGCCACGGCACACTGTGGCATGATCTTACATCACGTTTGGCTACACGAAGGACAACATTTTTCTGGACGCAGACGTACAGCAATGTATCTTGGAAAACACTGTCCTACTTCGATAAGCTTGCATTACGTGTTGAACAAATAAAAGGCGCAAACATCGGCTTTAAACTTACACCCCACCCTGTACAAACCAACGTATTATATACACGGCACTAGATAAACCGGAGTAAGGTGCTGCGGATACACTCGAAATATACGCAAAGTCTTTGCCAAAACAATTGAATGGGCCGTTTAAATATAAATTATTTTCCCACTGTATATCCGGTTATTGACGTCACAGCGCAAACCAATGAAATTGCAACGCCAATTTGATTAAACAAACGAACATTGGCCCCCAACTTGGTACCAAACCTTAATACAAATAGAAAACAATCTTGATAGGGGTCAGAAACACCCCGGATAAATCAAAATAATTTGCGCGAATTTGGTGCGGTCTTACAACGTAAGAGAACGCGAACTGACTCAGAGCGGACCGCGTTTTATTCCCCCCTTCTCATAGTAATCTGTGCACCGGTGACGTCACGAGCGTCTCGGTACGTCCATCGATCCTTTCGGAACGTTAAATAAGATGACACCTTGAAAAAAAGAACGGGTACGTTCCTTTTCGGATTCGATATATTTATGGTAAATAAAGCGCAACGACCACTTCTCGAAGAGAAAGAGTAGCATTTAGGGCGAGGCAGGTATGGTGTATTTATATATTGATCGGGATGAGGTGGTGGTCCCAGACTGCGGCGAATTCGTGAGTCAGCGACCCTTAATTACAGATGGACAGATCTTTAATTACAACGAATTTTCTCTGATCTATTCGTGCGTTTCTCTGTATTTCGATTGTGAAACGCCATTTTCGTAATCTACGCGGAAATAATGCAACCATTTACGGATAAATTTAGATCACTAAATTAACAGGCACTCCTCCCTACTTCGACCGAACTACAACAACAGGGAAACCGCACGTCAACAGTTTTCCTCGAATGCAGATAGGAAAATTTTTCCTTTTTGTACTTAAAAAAATACGCCCCCACCTACTTTGCAAGTAATGCTTGATGCAGCTTTACCAGTTCAATATTGATTTTTACTCGAATCTCGTTTAACGCGTTCCAATCATTTTCCCGTACAGAAGGTAGGTACCTACATATCGCGTGGAAACCTTCAGTTCATGCCGTAAAACGCTTAATTTTAACGTGTCTTGCACAAGACCTATCGAAACCGTCTGCCTGCTGAGGAGAAAGTTTCTAAAAACATCATCAACAGAATGAGTGAAATAGAAAAAAAGAGTATTGGATGAGAATAAGTTTTTAGTTTGAGGATGCAGCAAAACAGCGCAACCAGAAACCACTTATTGACGACATTTTTAGGCAACACTGGCGAAATTGGTTGATTTTATGTAAATATTATTAACACACGACAAAAAGGGACTATATTCCTTTGAAGCTCAAAGATGACTTCAGTTACTAACTTTCATTAATTGTTCTACATTTAAATAACTCTGAATTCAGTCTTTGTTATGCAGACGTTAATGTGTGCAAGCCTTTGTCAGAAAAAATGCACAAAAATCCGTACAGGTACACTAGCTAAACTATCAACATTAGCGAACTAACCAGAAAATCTCCAAACATCCAAGGGGATCAAAGCTAAACCATCAGCAATAATTGAAGAAACCAAATCGAAATCCACGGAAAAAATGAATTTAAAGTCGCTTCGATTCCCAAAAATACCAACAACGATACTGCCAATCTAGAAAGTGCAAAATGCGAGAGCTCGAGGGCGAAGAAGAGTCGAACAGTACACGACTGTGATCGATCGAAAGTCAGAATTTTGCTTTGAGGAAAACGATCTTCAGAGATTCTTTGTGAGATAAGAAAGCGAATGGTTTGGCTCAGAAGGTGTAATACATTTGAAGGAAGTGGACGAGTTGTTCAGTGTATAGACGTAAGCAGATTCGATTCTCCAGAATCTTAGTTAGTTGACTCATCTACTTACTTCTTGTGTGGTGGTATAAAATCCAGCAGGTTTTCCTCAAAACAAAAATCTAGAAATATACCAAGAGCGGTGTTCGAAATTAATGACAACATCAGTGAAGAGGTGGTGAGAGGGTAATCACGAATATATGAATAGTCTAAATCATAGTTCAATAGTTAGCAGTGTCAGATCGCTGATGAAGATGATCGATAGAAGAGAAAATACAAAAAACTCACTGATGATCATAGCTTAACTGTCAAACGTGTTATGAATTATAATTTTTCAGTTTTCTTTTCTGTTTCAGATTCACCATGCAGTTAACGGATCCATTTATTCGAGGAGAATATTATGTTTTCTATGTATTTTTCGTTGTCTTATCGATTTATTTAATATTTGGTATTATGTGATGTGAAAATTAATTTGAAAAGTATTTTAATTCAAACTATGAAAAATTGAATAGACTGCAATTAGTGATTTTGGCGACCTCGACGTAATATTCTGTTTAGCAATTAGTGATTTAAGAAATAGAAGATTTACGACGACCGCAGAGAAAGTTGATGGATTGTAACCAATTTACTGATGTGTAATGATGAAGTTGTTGACATAAGATGCGACGAAACAAGAAGGATTCAATGAAGCATAAATATGTCCCCAAGAAAAGAAAACATTAAAACATTAAAAAATACAATGGCAAGTTCAAAATTGTGATTGGCTGGGTTTTTGGCTTCAGCTTCAGAAACTACACGAAAGTAAAACTATGTTTGGTAGTGATCAATTCAATTTTGGTAAGAAAAGTCCTTAGTCCAGTAATGTATAATACGAAGAACAGTTTAGAATCCATAAAAAATACAGCCACTGTATTTGGCTTATAAATTAATCGAATTAATTCCAGATCAGTTGATGGTGACTTCGAGAATGTCATTGAAGTGAGAGTGGACTTAAAGCTATGCGAAAAACTACCAGTGTGTTCAGAAAGGTTTCCTATATTGAAGCTCTAGAATTAAAAAAATATATTTTTACGATGTTCATCTATAGCCATTGGCAACGCAAGTTTCCCACAAATGGTGGTATTGATATGGCAGATATTAATGAATTAGGGTGAAGAAATTACATTAGACTGTTTTTTACGAATGGGTCTGAATAGGGATTGCTCGGTTAACAAACCTGTGAAGAATTCACCAAAACTGGAAACTCTGCTACATGGCAAAAATAAGGTTTAGTTAATCCGGCACGTTTACCTTTAGGAGGATGTTTTCCTTGTCTCTTAACGACAAAATAATGAGAGGGGTTCCTGTAAGGAAAAAAATCGAAGGAGTTATTATCATTTAGTTTTCTTACAGTAACAAAATAAAAAGTTGCATTTGTACTTCAAAATATCGGAATGTATTGAATCTATTTTCTTGAAATGAAACAAGAAAAACCGGAAACAATTGAAGGTAATATTTGCATCAGAACAGATAAATCTAAATCCAGCTCCATTACCATTGGATAGAATTAAAAAAACGGAGGTGTCTAGGCACAATTATTTTCATAATACATTTTAATGTGGGTGTGAAGCTACCTATAAGTAATAAAATTCACTGGTAAGACTTTCCTAGACGAAGGAAGTCCCTGTTAAACATATCTATAAAAAAGAAATGATGAACAGTTGATTCGTCCTTTGGGGTTCATCAGCATTCGGTAACGACTTTACCAACTTTAAAGCAGACAGATTAGATGAGTGGTACTGTTTCAAAACAAATTAGATACGTGTTTTCAGTAGAAATGAAACCTGCTAATTAGTTTCCCCAAAAAATGTCAAGAACTTAATTACTATTTTACTAAAAAATCAAATGTGAATCGTATTCCGTCAATTTCAGGCAATATATTGATTACTAAACAGTTTTAGATATAATTTGGCAGAGAAAAAGAAACCAGTTTTCTGACACTCGAAAATTACAGTCCACGTCTTTTTGGTTTGAACGAAATTGATCTGAAGAAACACTCACTAATCAATCTTGCAAAATTTATGATTAGAACTTATTAGGCTCGTCTACAAAATCACAGAAATCACTGCACTGATTCAACTACGTCGCGCTTTCAACAACTGTTACGAAGCAAGTAATCAAATTTTTCGAAACTATTTTTTCGAAAACCGTAAAGATATAAATGTCATGATAAAGTTAAGGAAATGCGAGAAGTGGAAGGTAGACGTGATTACAGAGAATCTAATAATGGAGTTGATGTTGTTGAATCCATAAAGACGTTTAACGCCCATTAAATAAATAAACTGAACAGAAAGCAGGTCGGCAGGGAGGGGTGTTGAGGAAGTATACTAATTTAGAAAAAAAAAATTAGGAATATTTGTCACCTTAACACAGGGGAAAGTTTGAGCTACAGTAGGGCGACGAACGTGGGACCTGAACTTTACAATTTTTACGAAGTATTTATGCCTTTAGCATATTACTTTAATGGCATCCTTCTCAAAAAATTTAAAAAAAAAACAGTTTGAATTGGATGGCCAAGTTAAACAGTGAATGTGGTAAAAAAAATGGACAGAAGAAAGAAGAATTTGGAATTTGGACGTGATTAATGGAGAACAATAATGAGTTAATGGAAATGACGTTATTGTTGCATTTTTAAAAACGTTGACAGGCCATTAAACAATAGTTTGTAATACGAGGAACAATTTGAGCAACCAGATGACGGTCAACGTGGGGCATGCATTTTATTTGCCGCATTCGATTGGCTTTCACCATATTATTTTAAACCTATACGATGACAACCTTCTTTAATAAATTTTTTTGAAAATAAAGTGGTTACGATAACCCATAAATGTTTAACGTCGTGAATGTTTCAATCGGTCTAGTAATCGAGAGGCGAGACCAAATAGTAACAAGTGAAGTAGTAAGGAAAGGAGTAAACTAGAACAGAATGAGCGTAAAGAAACTGGATATAAAGTTAGGTAAATAAATGAATGATATTAAAGAAGGAAGAAGACGGAGAACCTGCAAAAGACGTATTGAGGAATGAGAACACTAATGGTATCAAGAAACAGATAACTTGTGAAAAACGGGTTGATTAAAGATGGAAGTGGACAATTCGCACAGAAACGTCATGCCGCAGGATAAGAGATGGAAGAAACTGGAATGTGCACGTGTTATCTAATTGAGTTGACGTTCAGACGGTCAGATCTTCAGGCGAAACAAAACATTGAACCACAAAATGCGGCGACCAACGTGGGACCTAAATTTACCTAAGGCAAGGAAGTAAAATTTGCCTTTAAAAAGAAAAAAATAAAAAAAACAATGATTTTGTTTGCATTGACTTCAATTACTACAAGAGAACAATAGATTATCCTACACCAAGGCATTCTATGATGCACATCAAATATTTTGTAAGCATCATTAGCAAAGTAAACCTTTATCAGAGTTACGGAATTGCGGGAATGATGGAACAGAAATTTTACTTTAGATCAACAATTCATCAAATAAAAAACTCAAAATCCAAACAATGGAGAACAGGACATAGAATTAACAGAAAACTATAAATAACAGACTATTTTAAGATTCTTATTTCTATTTAATAGTCATTTGATATTAAGTTCTTACCAAGACATTTCCTGCTTTGACTTTCTACAAAACTCAATCTCGTAATTTCTAATGTTGATTTTCTCGATCTGCTTGATCTTTTTGTTCAAATTCAGTTTGAGTAAAAATTCAAGCTTCGACGTTGTTTTCGTATAATCCTTCAAAGATAATCTTTCCGCGATTCTCATGCTCGATCTAGAAGGCGGTTTCGTCTTCGGTAATTTTTGATTGGGCACCGCGTGACACTTCAATTTTTTCCTCAAAGGCAGGCCGAGTAGTTCGTGTTGCAAATCCCTTTGATAGGATGACGGAGAGAAATGTTCGCTGCACACTCGCGAATACGTAGGCGGTTTTACGTTTTTCTCGTGGCCGCACAATTCGCTCCATTTTAACGCCAAAGTAGGCGACGAAGGAAACATATGATAGACGACTTTTGATGTGGCGCGAGTTTTTCCGTAATAATTTCGACATGTTGTGACAAAGCACTGTGGCATTATTTTCATGTGCTACACATACAAATATAAAACTAATTGAAGTAAGATGCGAACCCTTGTGATATGTACCTACCCTCAGTCAAACCCCCCTTTTAGTTGTAGTGGACCAAACGCAGGGTTTTGATAAACTTATTGTAGATGAAAATGCAGTTGCTATGGTCGATTATTGGATGCAGGAATGAATGCATTGGAAATATTGATCCGGACTATGGAGGTAATTTAGTTTTTGACGTAATGTCCTTCGGTAATTAAAATCTTGATTTGAAAAAGCGTTTATCTCTCATTTCCGGTTTTAAAATTCGACATTCTGAATTGATACTAATGAAATAGTCGACGATGGTTTTAGATTAATTGTAAAATACAATCTAAACAATTTGCGAAGCAGTTTGTTTAGGTTCAAAGGTTAACGTAGTTAAAACAAAGGGTGACGATGCTGTTGATAATGGATGACGTGTTTGTGAACATATTGGTAGGGATTAAAATTACCTACGTTGCGTATGACATATATTAACGTTTCCATCGTAGTGTTGTTAAAATTCTTTTTAATACATGAACCAGGAGCGTAAATACGAGCTGGACAAAGTTGGCCACTCCCTACTCTAGAAAGTTCGTTGCCTCCACTCCTAGTAAAGTAACATCGGTGCCTACTCAGCGATTACCTATCATTTCAATATGAGAAGCATAACATTTTATTTTCTTTAGAAAAATTTAGACGATTTCAAAGGACCACCAAAATTATTTGTAGAACGCATTCTGAAAGAATGAAAATGAGTTATTCTTGAAATTTTTTTATAGTAGATTTTGGTATTCAAAACAAAAGTAAAGGACAGTACAAATATTTGACACCCAACTTGGGACTTATTTAACGAAACTCATGTAGGTAAAATTAACCCACCGAGAAATTTGATGTTATTGACTAATTGTTGGAAATTCGTTACATCCGGGAGATGGAGAAAAAAAGTAGAAGATTTGCAGGAAGTTGATTGAACATTTGATAGGCACCCAAAGTGGGACTATAACATTGGAAATTTTACATAACGCATGTACGTAATGGATCGACTTAAAAAACAATATGATGCTTGGTTTCACAACGTTCGATCAGACCCAGACCGAAAAGGGCCTGTTAATATAATAAAATTTATAAATGATTCTACATTTTTGGTGTATGTGATATAAAAATATTTATTAATATACATACTTGTTATGGAGTTGTGTGTCGACCGTAAAATAGAAGGCTATCGGGTGACCAATCTGTTTGCCTACGTCTCAGCCTACTATACTGCTTCCGTGAAAACAATTAAACATAGAGACCAGAAAATCAAAAACGGAAATGGTCAAAATAGTTTTATTGTAACAATCAAGGCGCCAAGGCAATGACCCCTGATATGACCAAACTGGTAAAATAAAGTGAGTGATACCCCAACACGTAACTCAATACACTGATGAAGAGTGATTCCTGGTACTCTTCATCACCCTCGCCGCCAGAAATAGACTTTTGTCATTGTTTTGGAATGTCAACTAAATCGGATATGAACAATAAATTGAAAAGGCGATTTTTACTGACGACCGATACAGAATTGCCGGCCGTCCGCTTTTTTTCTGGCTTCCTTCTATCTGGAATTCCAAGAAAAGTTATTTTTGGGAAGTTTCCAGGTGTTGCCGACCTCGCATACCTGCCGCAAAAATCGACGTTTTTTTGTTTTTACCCGACGATACCGATTCGAGTATAAATAAGGTATTATCAACGTACTTGAAAAAGTGTGTCAACAACGTTGTCACGTTCCCTCAAGCGACAACACCGCTTATTATTTAAGAATTAAAGGCAAAGTGCTTTAACACAGCGCGGTTTATAAATGGGACAACAAAGTACGTTCTAAGAACAGCAAGGTCATTTTTTCCTCATAAAACTCGACACAAACCGAAGTTGATACACAACACTTTGACATTGGATAAGTCATTCAAGCTTAATTGAGAAAACAAAAAAAGAGCTCACCATCGAATACTCCTTTTCTTCAAAGCGTTCACCAAAGAATTACGCCGATATCTCTTATAGTCAATAATATTCTTTTCATCTTTGACGTTATCACTATTGTTAAGATCACAGTCGACTAAAACGTTGTTTCCCAATTCCAACACATTTTCGCGCTTAAATTCAATATCTTCTTCGACGTTCGACAAAATCAAATCGTCGTTGAATTCTTTGGATTCTCCCGCCAAAAAATTTTCAACGGCGTCCTCTTGCGCAAAAACATCCATAACTGTTGTCTGCACAATGATGAAATTTTATTCGATTAGTAATTCGCTCATACTTATCTTAATGTGCGAGCGGTTCTGAAACGTTCACTAATGATTGTTTATGTGAACGTGCACTTTGTACTTGTAGGTTGTTGAATTCGAACAACGAAATACACCAACACTACGTATAAAAAGCAACACACTTCGATTATTATTAAAGTTTTATTTTTAATTCTCCGCTAGAGCTGTACATTCTTCTTTTTAACGCGAAATTGCATTCATACGTCGCAAACAAACTGACCTAAATGTATTGATCATTTTTCGGCGGTAATGCAGATCTCTGTAAGTAATTTTGTGACAGCAATTTAGTTTTAACACAGTAGGCGCCATCTTAATATTCAATTTCCTACTATTACTAACTTCAAGCGGTGACCTTGACAACGAGACGTTCTCAAATATAAAAATTGTCCCCCTTACTCTTGTGTATTAAACGCGTTGAAGTTATGCGCGGAGAATACATTACGGATTATAATCGCTCGTAACTATACGTTTTTAGTTCCGCTACAAAAGTACATTGACAAACACAGGGACGACTTGGGGTAAAGTCACTTGGTAACAATCATAATACGTATTTTGACTGGTTACATTGTTTAGTCTACAACTTCCAACTTCATTCAGTTATTTATCGATGCCGGGTTGGTCCAGAAATAACATTTTTACTTTTGTTTTCATAACAGGTTATTGAAAACTCGCGTGATCACATTAGGCCAAAACGGTAAAAAAATTGACAATCGCAACAGGGTAACTCGAGTCCATACTTTTCAGTCCACTGCTCCAGTTTTATTCTTCGCTTGTTGATTGCTAACAGTCCGAAGACGTTAATGTTGAGTAATTTTAGAACGAACTGACAGTCTTTTCTTATTTCGTCTAAAGATTCTGGTTATGATTCTTGATTTTTATAAGGGATAATATGATTTTGACTCTCGTTAAATAGTATAGAAAGTAATTACGAACCCGCCCATCCAAGCTGGTGATTATGGACAATCCAAACATACAAAAAGACAATTTTCTTTTTTTTTTTTGAAAAATTTAATTGAAAATCCGAGTAAGCTTAGAAATGATCAAGTTATCTTGTTTCAATGGATTTGGACCGACAAGCTTTGTTTGTTGTTTTCAGAAATTTATATCCTTGAATTTACCGAAGTGGATAAATTTGATGTTAATTATATGATTTACGTATTGAATAATTACTTAGATATTGGTTACGATAAATAAAATTCATTAGTTTCTATAGATTGTGTCCAATTATTGATTAATAGGTTTTTGATAAACTTTCAGATCAATGGATTGTTTATCATTTATATGTTTCTGAATAATTAGTCAGAATTCGAACATTTGTAGAATAAATTCGCAAGCAGAATTTTCGGTAGCGATAATAAATAAAATTCGGGTGAAATCATAAAAAAATGCTTTTGTCCAATTTTTTCGATACACTTTTGTTCAGACAAATAACGATTTACGTTTCGAATGATTTGTGATGAAATCGATAAATTCATATGAATGTATTACTCTTATTCGATTTTCGATAATTTACGATCTAGACGGCTTAAATTTTGTTTTCTTCTAATAATAAGTTTTCAATAAATCTTCATTTCGATAATTTGCTGACGAATTCTGTACGATAAATTGTCTGGTATCGATAAGCGTTTTTCCCATTTTTTTAACTAAATTTTGTTTTCGATAAATTGATCACTATAATTTTTGAGTTTGATGTTGACAAATTTACACAATTACGATAAATTTTAACACTAGATCAAGTATCCAGCCTCCAAACATCCAATGGTTTTGTCCCAATTGCTTCTTGAAACTACATATAACCGAAAATGTAGCATGGCCTTTTTGCACTGACCTTTAAATCAACCAGGGGTCTCGAAATACATGTCGCCCGCAATCACAAGGATCGCTTAGATCATCTTGTTGCAAACTTCTTCTGAAATAGTGGCTTAACAAGCTTCCAAAAGGAGCCAGAACAATTACAGCAATCAAATGAACTTCCTTCATAGAGAAATGAAAAATTTCACAACCTCATAGGAAGACATGATGACATTCGTCATGACTAATTTAAAATTAAAGTCCTTGACCAGTGAAGTGAAGATAAACATAGCAAACTGTGCCAATCATCATCACAAAAATCCATAGTGAAACAAAAACCTTAAAAAAACACATTCGCTAAGCGATTCGAGTTCAAGGTTTCAGAAGGAGATGTCAGATTACTCTCCTCCTCAGGTACTTTAGCTCCTAACAACACGGATACATTTGAAAAATTGCTGCTGAAACACTAACAACCCTAAAGGACGTTGTCACTCCACCAAGCCTCTGACACTCACGCTGAATCACTGGTCGTATCCAAATTTGACATACTGCAAGCAAAATGGTTCTTTCCTAATGGTTTAACCTCAGACATTAAAAACATGTATACTATCTCTACGGGCGAAGCTGAAGCAAAATTAGAACGGACAATCACGAAGCTATGGTACCTTATGTTAGCTGGTCGTGTCAACCCATCAATCATCGAAGTACTTTACGATGCATGCGCTCTAACGAAATACAATGGAGGAATTCAATCTATTGCAGTATGAAATACTTTTCTCTCACCAATTATGAAATTTATTATGAAAATACTTGAACGGCTTTGGGACAAAAGAAGGATGCGAGGCCATCCAGGAAAATGTGAAATATAGTTTTGTGGAGGTACATCGACATCTGTCTTCTCACACTTCGAAAGCGTTTATTCAGGAATAAAAGACGTAGAAAAGAACTGTTTCTGCTACGAGCCTCAGTGTCACCATCCAACACTCCTCACATGTTACGTAAAAAGCGTTAGAATAAGTTACACAGTCACGTTGTCTACTACATTCTTAAAAATTGTCTCACTGTTCCTAAATTGATCTACCTCCTACGGAATAACATAAATTACATAGATCTGTTCAAATATCTTGTAAACAATTGATTAAGATATAAGTAAACATTTGAATCCATAACTCCTGCTTTAACGATCAGCAATGGACTCTAACATCACTCCTATTAACTTTGGGGAATTGGAATTAGGAAAGTCAGCATCATTCCCGCTTTTCTCGCTTCTGTTAATAGTGTGGTTCGCCTGGTAATCATGGTAATAAAAATTAACATTTCTTTCAAATCCCACTGATCAAGAAAAAATGAGACAACATAATGATTTAATCTCTCTACTCTCTCATCACATCACGATCAAACTGAATTTGTTGCTTCTCAAAAGAAGGAGAGCAATGTCTAGTTAACTGTCGTACCCGCTCGCTCAATCAGCTTTGGAAGATGTCACTTTTCGGATCTATGGTTTAGATTATTGCAATTCCCACGAATGCATTTGTGAAAAGCTAGTGGACGTCATGCCCTATGTTGCAAGAAACGAACACACTCTCTTAAATGACCTTATCAAACGTGGTCTCGTTACTGATCAATTTTCAGATGATGAATAACGCTTCGACGAAATGATTTTGGGATCGTGGTTTAGAAGTCTGAGAAGCAACCTGCACCGACACCTTGGCTTCAACCCGTATTGAAATATCAGCAAAATCTTCTGCAGCGAAGAAAAATTTATAAAACTTGATTTCGTCTCCATTGCCGTTGAATCTTTGAGATCCTGGGGTGAAGACGCCTGAAATTGACTGAAAGTCTAGGTGATAAAAAAAATTAAATATCGGTGATACCCGATGGAAATTAATCCTCACAAAACGCATAAGCTTAGCAAGTCTGATGGAAATCCTTCCCATAGGAGTCTCTTCTCACCTCGATTGTTTGGATAAACCTAGGATTATTCTTTTTTAATAATTAAAATATTCTTTGAATAAACACCTTTCGATGATATAAAATTGTAAGAATTCCTTGAATGTATTGAAGTGACTTAGTTATAATAGTAACTATTGATTTCTGATAGGTAGCCACATTGTAATGAAAAATGAATAGAAAATTACATTTGCTTTAGAAATTCTATACATTACAAATATTTGCCGAATCATAATTATTTCAAATAATTATATAGTAGATAGTAAAAATTGTTTAACTTGTAATTAGATCGCTTTGGAATTTTGAAGGTTAAATATTGTACGACTTTCAAATTTGTAAATATCGTAATTTTAGATTCAATCTGTGACATTTTGTTCTTTCAATAACGTATAGACAATTTGAAAATATTTTTTATTCGGATTGCAAATTAAAGCAGCAATTGTATAAAATGTATACGACTTTTTCTGTAGTCCATTCTGATTCATAAGTTATTGTCTATTGTTTTCTCACGTTTTTGTATACGAAACTCAAAAAGATTATTAATTTTATTTCTACAATTGAGAACCACGTTGATATTTTGTTTTATATTGCATTTGACTGTGATTGAAATAAACGTGCGCTACAATAAAAATTCACGAAATTATTTTGATCACGTTGCTTCATAAAACAGAGTTGGAGTTTACTTTCATGGGAAAAAGCTCAGAAAGAAATAACGAACTAAGGAAAATGAAAGAGATATTAAAATAAGCAAAAAAAGGAGAAGCAGGAGGTATGATAGAACACAGGGAGAACAATAGAATATGTGAGAGAAATGATGAGAGAAGGGAGAGCAAGTAATTATAGAGGAACGAGTATAACAATTGCAAAATACAAAATGTGAAGATACGATAATAAGTATATAAAGGAACTGAAACAGAAAGGAAATAAGGTAGTGGGGCATAGGGGAAAGAATGTTTGGAAAAGATCTTGAGAAAAGAAGATGGCTGTTCGATAAGATAGTAAAAAGTGTTTTGACTTATGGAGCGAAATTATGGGAATGGAAAGACGAGGATAAAAAATGAAGGATGTGTGGGGAATGGTGGGAGAACTTAGAACACATAAGTAAGGAATCTGAAGAACTGAGGGAAGAAGACAGAGAGCGACGAGAGCTGCTGGAGGAAAGAGGGGAGGGGATCGAGTGAATGCATAGAGTAATAAAAAGAAGAGAAGCAATGAGAGAAGGAAAATAAACATAATCAAGATATAGGTCATAGATTAGGGGAGAAGGTGAAGGAAGGACGAGGAGGTAGTTTTTCAAAGAAGGAGAGGAGAAATTAATTTCATTTAATATAGTATAGTTTGTTTGTCAAAAATGGACTAATTTTACGATGTATGTATGATGTAAGAAACCGAATTCTTTGTTTATTTATTAAAAACAAATACACACACAAATTTTGGAATTTTTTGGTACAAAATGCAGAGGTAGATTGGAAAGAAAGTTAATGGAGATGATTTAGACTGAGAAACGACTGAGACAGGAACTTTCATGCAGTTCGCATCGTTTTCCACTCTATATATAAAATTTACTATATAAGGACTGGTATAAATAAATGACGTGAAGGAAAAAAAATAACATTGACAATTGAGGTACTAAAAGAAGGTAAATGAAGCAAAGACATATATTCTAAAAAAAACATGAGTGGCGAGAAAAATCAGAATGGTCTCGGAGAAAAATAAATGAATAAAGAAACTGAGGATATAAGCTAGATAAAGAACTTACAAGAGAGCTGACGAAGGAAGGAAATACAATATTAGAAGTGTGAGAAATGGAAGAAAGAATTTTTGGAGAAGGTGTAGAGAAAAGAATATGGAGCAAGTTAGAAATGTAATAATATGCACTGGAGAGATATGGGGATGGAAGAAGTGGGAGAAACTGAAAGGGGTAGAATAATTATGTTGGGAGTGAAAATTAGGATGCATAGTAATGGAAAATGGTTATGAAAGAAGGGAAATGATCATGGGATAAGGATATGCAGACACAGGAAAGAAGGACAAAGATAAATGTGAATACATACAATGAGATCTATAGAGATGTACTTATGTGGAAATGAAGAGAAAGAGTACGAATGATTGTGGGAGCATGTATGATATGTGGGTAAAGATAGAACATATCTGTAGGAAACTAAAAGAAAACAGGAAGGAATTGTCTGGGTGGGAGAAGTACTTGAGACTGTAGTGAATTATTTAGTTCCGTTTCACTGAATGAACACCATTGCCTATGCTCTGTTTCTTGTTAATGTATTATGGATTTCTTTGACTTTCCGGTGCATCTTGTTCTTATGGGTTAATTCTTCGTTCTTTTAGATGATTTTTTGTACCTGTGTAAAAAGCTATGTGACGTCTAACCTCACAAGAACACCCACTGCTGATTCCTGTGTACTAACGATTAGCCGAAGATGCACTCCTAATATATGGGTTTTTGTGACAGTATTGACAAATGCAAATTGTTTATTTTTTTGACAAACTGGTTTAGGTTTTCGCTACCTGTTAGTGAACTAGTGTCTTCTAGATTGGGGTCTAAAGGCAGTCGTTGATTTGAATTTCTTCCTAACGTTTCCGTAACACGACTGGTCAGCTTTTCTAGTAATAATTATTAACTGTTGATATAGCAACTAGGAGCTCGCGAAGAATCCCCATTGGTAAGCACATGTTCTACTACCGCTGACTTCTTGGTGTGTCCCAGACGGCAGTTTGCTTGATGTTCATTAAGTCTCGTTTACTTTTGATCTTTTTGACTTTTTGATCTCCTTCCTAGTGTACCGGTTAGCCTTAAAGTCAGTTTTCATTTTCTGGTTCACAAATCTTGCGAGCCCGTTTCGTCAGGGTCATGATGATTTAGAATTTTTGGCCTGGGTGGTGGTTTGATAAGGCATGGAGATACCTGTCCGTATGTGTGGGTTTCTGTATACTGTTTCGCTGAGCTTGTTTCTTCACCATTACATCTAAGAAAGTCAGTTGTCGTTCATCTTCTGTTTCTATAGTGAACTGGATACTAGGGTGTTAACTATTCAGGTGTCGAAAACCTTGTCTATACCGTATTTCCAAACGATGGCTTCCTTGTCAAAATAGTCCATGATGGAATTGACCATCATTGGGCTCAGTGGTGTCACTCTATCCACTTGTTCGAAGAACTCTTTTTAAAACGAAGTAACTTTCGGCGAGACAAATTTTCAAAAGCTTGATGATATCAGTTGTCACAACATTGGAACTTTAATAAACAGCAAAACCTCGTCAAGCTTGTCTTGGGGTTTGACATTAATGTCTTGAGTTTTGTGCACAAAGTCTGCTAAACCTTAAACGTAGCTGTTGATCTTTCCTACATGTGATCGGAGCAGCGAAGTAGTATCTACTTTGTGGATAATGGGTAGTTCGTAAAACCTTGAAGGAACAGCTTCGGTTCTCAAAATTTATTTTTGAATATCTCTTCGTAGAGAAGATGACATGATGAGTCGGTTGGTGAACCATAATCTTGTTTGTGTCGGTTCTTTTTTTAGGGGTTTGTAGCTTCCGAAGTAGTCTTCGGTTTTTGGAAGAACGGAGGCGTTTTCTTTAAGACGACGATGTTTTTGTCTGCGTTTAGACCGGTTTTATTTTTAGGGAAGTTGCTTTTTAGAGGTTTTGCCTTTCTGTGGACATTGGCCGTCTCGATCTTATCGCCTCTGCGTCTTAGTCCGGTAGGTGAGTTTTAGATCCTCATGTTAGCTAAACGTTATGATAAAATTCCAATCAACGACGGTTTTTAGACCCAAATCCAGACCACACTTGCTCTCTCGGGCGTTTTTTTGGTGCGTGTAATAATATGATGGCGCCTGCTAGATCATTTCTTAAATTTTGCATTGATATTTTATAATTACGAACCTTCCATCGGACTTTGATAGTTTAGATCTTTTCTATCAAACAAATTTAATTAGTAGTAAGCTACTAGGTTCGTAATCGGAAAACTCTGATTACTAATTAACAATTAATTAAACCAAAACACATTTTTCCATGGCTTTAAAAATGTACGTAATTGTGAGGTGAACATGATGACATAATCTTAGAACGTATATATGACGTCATATTATCGTCATAAATTGTGAGCGACCCCGTCATAACCGGTAATTTCGACAACGATATCGATTGTGACATTATTGATTTTGCCAAGTAAAAAATTTATTGCGTCACTTATTTGGTTTCCAACCTGAAATAAAAAATAAAAAGGTCTTTTTTTTTAATGTTTATTAAGATAATTACAGATTTTTAAATAAGCCAATTCTAAAAACTATAATAATTCTTTGGTTTGGACAAAAAGTGTTTCTTTAAAAAATCAATAAATACACTTAAATATAGTATATATCTACAGACTACAAGAACTATAAGCGTTTAAAGACCATTGATTTACAAACAATTCTCACAATATTATTGTCTACACTTTTTAAAAGTTTTTTTGTTTAAAATTTTTTCTAAACAAATGTATAAAATAATAACTTTACAGCGATATGTATGTAGAGCTATCAATAGTTTGTGTGGCTCCATAACCACTCACAGAGAAAAAATGGTCACCCGAATAAACATTAGTGCCGTATTTTCTTTTAATTAAATTTCGATAGGCACGTAATAATAAAATTCGACTAATAAGTGAACAAACTAACACTAATCTAACAAGATTTTTGCTAACGTTTTTAGAGCTTTTTTTTTGGGACTTTTTGGATGCTGGCCAAATAGTCACTGGTTTATAAAAACTTACAATAAAGGTCTAAGGCATGTCGGCCTTTAAGATTAAGTACAAATTCGTAGTAGTAACTGAAGTTCCAATACAATGGCTCTACATAGTTCGATTACATACATTATGTACAACTTACTCTATATGTATAAGTATAAACACCAAAAGATCTAAACATCTTTGTGCAATTTTGTTTTACGGGTGTGGATTCAGCTGGCACAGAAATTTTGATACAAAGTGCACAGTGTTCTCCACTTCTAGTGATAATACTGGTCGCAGTCGGTGCTTCGTGCACGTGCATATTAGGGTGGAACCGCCTTTTCAAGGTCAAACCCCAGTATGCACACTACACGCACACTTTTGTTTACTAAAACTGAAATATTTGCAATCAAAGGTCTGTAAATGCCATCGTTGTATATTGCACATAGAGCATTAAAAATTTAGTGTTCGTAACAGTGTTAAAACAAAGTGCTCGAGAAAACTTAAAGAGAAAACATTTATTTTGACGAGTAACACCATTTTACATAAAATTACATCAAACATAACATTAAATACACCTATCTTTAATCTTGCTATGTACATGATACATTAATATTTAATACATCCAGGAACATTACCTTTTTTCTTCGCAAAAAAAAACAAAAAGTACTTTCAACACTGTCGGAATGTATGTATGTATATTTATATATAACGACACATATTACGAAAATATCCATTTGTTAAAAAAAGTCGTTGATGATCCAGATTAGAAAATCCAAGATGCGTCTTCCCGTTCTTGGATTTTCCCTTCTTCATTCCTGTGTTACAGAAAAAAAAGACATTAAAAATTTGAGAAGCAAAAAACAAAATGGAGGTTAGGTACCTGAATTTTTTTGTTCACGGGGTCACGCCTACTAGATTCTAGTTTTAAATTAGATTTTTATTGGTTCTATGGTATTATGTAACGATGTAACATATTGTAACTGGTCTAAATAAGGCGTTGTGTCCGGCAAATGTCTTTCGAAAACTCGTTTTCGCCTTTTAAAACGTTAATGTGCCAACAACTACAAATTAAGTTTACGTTCGAGCAAACTGGTATACCTGTTTTAGTCATTAATCGCCACGGGATAAACTTAGATTTGTATTTGAGACACGTAAATATTGATTAGTTCACGACGCGGAAGCGTTTTGGTTTAATAAATAGATGGCGCCGGTTGTGCGCAAGTTAAAAATCGTATTTGGTCGAAATATTAGTTCCGAGTGAAATAGAAAGTGGAAATTGTTTACGGAAAACTATTAACTTCTAGTCTCGAAGTATGAAAAGGAAAAGTTGAAGCGCCGAGACGATATTGCAAATCAATAACCTTTGTCGAGTAAAAACAACATTTTCGTTTTTACGACACCGTCGTGCCTTGTATTCGTAAAACTAAAAGGGCTATAAAAATTTAGAACGATTGATTTACGGTTAAGTTGGCGTACTCACGTAAAACAAAAGAAAATTCTAAAAAATATTTGGTAAAGTAAACTGGTCTCGAGAGCCACTTCAAATCTATAAGCGGAAATTGGATTCGATGAATTAAGATTGATTATCCCGTAATACAGGATTACATGATCACACTAATTTGAACGTCAATCTGAGTTATGAGCCAATTACTGTACATACAGGAAATTAAGTTTTGCACAGATCGAGTTACCCTAAATTATACTTAAACCAAAAAAAGTGGTTTTAAAATTTCAATCCAAAATTTAGGAAAGTTTAGATTTCAATCGGATCGAATTATACTTTGATTCAAGTTACGATGATGATAATACAGCAGTGAAACATGAAAAAGTAAATCAGTTCGAATTGAATGAAACATTTTTGTTTCGCAACTGCAATAAACCAATGGGAATCCGATCAATCGAAATAACACGCATGCGCATTACGGTAATAAAAATGAAAGCTTTTTTATCAAAAATACTTGAAAATGTCAATTTCTATACCATACATAGTTACAAATGATTTCGATCCAAAATACAATCAAAATAAATGATTTATATTTAAAATACGTAATATATTTAAACCCAAATGCCCTTTTTGAATCATTGGTTTTCGATCCAAAAATGTGATATTATGCGACACAATATACACAACAAGCTCGTAAACTACGTATTTTTTTCAAAACATCATTGCGGTTTACTTACTAATAATTCGATCCAAAAATGGAGTAAAAATGTTACAAAAATTCTAATAATGAAATGTGCAATTTTTTTAAAGAATTAATTTGATTTAATATGCATGTTTCAATCCAAAACATAACAGAATTCAAACAAAATTTATAATTTTTTTGAAAGAATTAATTTCATTTAAATTTGATTAATAAGATTCCGATCCAAAATTTGAAATAAATTCAAATCAGAATCCATTACTTATTAAAATATTCTAATCACGCAACACAAAAAACGTGTAAGATATAATTTTTTCACTCAGATTTCCATCGTAAATTCGAACCCAAATATTTTCAAAAGATATTATTCAGTCATATTTAAATTATGAGATTTCAATCCAAAAATACTTCAAATCAAAATATTGACAAAAAAATATAATTTGTATCAAAAATTTCAAATTATTACTTAAATTCATATTTAATTCATGCGATTTCAATACAAAAATAAATTGAAATCATAATATGTAACAAACATAAATATACTTAATTTTTTCAAATAATTTTTGATTCAAATTTAAAAATGAAACAGAATGATTATAAGATAAAACAAAAACATATAGGTATAGGTACTCACTTCAAAGAACTCTTGTGATTCAAATAATGAATTTAGATCCGAAAATCGATCACATCTCAAATTAAATTCACACAGAATTAATTTAATGAGATGAGATCTTACAACGGAACACAATTCAACTCAAACCATATAACGAAAACATGTATAATTTTTAAATAAATTAAACTAATTCAAATTTAAATTATAAAATTTCGATCTTAATATAAAAAGAAAAGAAATCAAAATAATTAGTTATAAAGAAAATTGGTATTAATTAAAAAATTGACACAAAATCATATAAATAGAAAATAATTTTCTACAAACATTAATTTAAATTAAATTAAGTAATCCATAAATTAATAATAAATTGATAATTAAATTGGAAATAACAATTTTTATAATAAATTTGCCCCATTTAAAAATTAAACACGATATTTCAATCCAAAAATATCAAGTTAAAACCGAGGTAAAAATCTGTATAATTTTTAACAAATTGGTTTAATTAAAAATTAAACAAATTAGTATGCATACCGTCAAAAAATTGAAACAATCAAAACAAGATAACGAAGCAGAATAATTAAATGTTTTTGAATAAATTCAAATTAAATAATGCAACGATCTATAAATAAAATATAAGTAATTAAATATACGAAATACAATTTACTTCCACTAATTGAAATAATTTGACAAAAATTGACTTAAAAGTAACAATCGGCTTTCAATCAAAAAATTGATAATTAAAAAAATTTAAGGAGGGAAATCCTACACAATTTGATAGTATAAAAACTGGAACCATTAAAAATAAAACCACATAATCAATATCAATTAAAAATTGATTTAATTAAAATTAAATTTCGATCCCGATACAAATAGAATTTGTGAAAAAATTCACTAACCGTTTTTTCATTAAAAAATTGGGAAAAATCAAATTAAAAATTTATTTCGATCTGAAAATGCAGTACTACGAATAAAATAAAAATATGGAACATTTTTCCAAAATTCTAATAAATTCAAATCAACCAAATGGAAACCACTTAATTAAAAAAATTAAATAATTTAATAATTTTGTTTTATTTAAAATTGAATCATTCCATTCAAGAATTAAAAAAAAATAAACCGAAATACAAAATTCCAGAAATGAATTGAATAATTTAATTTCAATCCAAAAATTAAAACATCAGGCACAAAATCAAAATTACTTAATTAAAATAAATCTTTTAAAGTTAACAGCATATTAGTATATTAGGTTTATACTGATCTTCTAGGGCACCATACATAACACTTACATCACAATACAATATTTAAAATGTACCATACGATTAAATAAATAAATAAGTATGATTAAAAATTAAATTCTGATTTTAATGCTGAGACTGAGACAAACGAAAACAAAATAATTTGTATAGTATTCTCAAAAAAATATAGTTTAATGGTTTTATTGGTGCCCTTTTCAAATAAGAACGAATCATTTAAATTAAGTAATCGGATTTTGAGCCATAAATAGAATATAGGTACTAATCAAAATCAAATTACGAATAAAAATGAATAATTGAATTTTGATTCATTAATTTGAAATTTAATTGTTTTAATGAATATTTTAAATGATCGTATTTCAATCTAAAATTAAACTAAATCAAAAGTCACATTTATAACTTAATATAGAATTTTGATATAAAATGGAAACAATTTAGGTCACAATAGATTTTGGGTAATTTATATCGTTTTACTTTACTTATATTAAATCCAAAAACTAAAATATATTTCAAATAATAATCCATGGTAGTAAGTTGCATATTTTTCTCTACCAATTACTTTGATCTGAGTTCGATCCAAAAATTGAAAATTTAGCAGAATTGTCTTTCAAAATTGGCCACTAATAGAATTCTGATTTTCGGTATAATTTTAGAAATTCATAACAAAAACTATTTAGTATTTGACGCAAACATTGAAACTCTCGATTCAAAAATTTTAGTCGAAGTAGATACATAATTTTTAGTTAAATTTCTCCAAAACTGAATCTACCTTAATTTTAATTTAAAATTAAATAATTTTGAATCAACTAAAGAAAATTAAAATGAAAATAATAAACAGAAATAGGTGTTTGTTTAATTTATTTAAAAAAAAGTTTGAAATTCATAACTGAATATCCGTTCAACTTTTAAGATTTATTTCGATCAAAAATTTAAACCATATCAAAGTTAATAGCAGAAACCTGTACAGCTTATTTTCAAAATTTTGTTTAATTTGAAATTAAATTAAATTTAAATGTTTTAGTAAAATACATACTAGAAGTCAAGTAATTTTTTTAAACAATTGTTGATTTGTCGGATTTTGATCTAAAAAATAGAATACAATAGCAGCTTGTTCAATTTGATCAAAAATTTAGTTTGATTTATAATTATCAATCAATCAAATCAAATTTATTTGTTCTTTTAAAATAACAAATCGACTTGGTTTATTTACATAACTTTCAAAACTTTACATATTAATATTATAATAATTATTATAAGACATTTAGAAAAAGCAAAAGAATGCTAAGATCACCGGGAAAGATAATGGGTACGGAAGAAGAGAAAGTGGAAAAACAGGAAGAGGATAAGATGAAAAACATATGGAAAGAGATGTTAAAGATGAGAGAAATAAAAGCGGAAATAAGAAAGAGCTTTGAGTTGATAGTTTTGAAAATAAAGAGTGGACTCGTTAAAAAGAAAAAAGACTGAAGATGAAATGAGATAAAAAACAGATTGAAGAAATGTTTGTAGAGAACAAAATACTGGAGGCATAGAAGATAAATAAAGATCTAGTGATAATAAAAAATTCCTGAAAAACAAAACAAAGATGAAATATATTAATGTATGTATGTAAATAGACGGAAACATGTCTAAAAGAGAGAGAAATGCGAATAAAGATAAGAATGGAGGCAAAGGAATGGAAAAAACAAAATAAACGAAGCAAAGGAAAATACTGTTTTTGAACATAGTCTGGATAAAAAATAAAGGGGAGGAGTTCTGGAAATATGGAAGAAGTTTTAAAATAATGAGGCTAGTGGAAACATAGATGGGGCAAAATGACTGGAGTATTTAGATGCCGAAGAAATTTAAATGAGAAATTCAGATCGCGGAAAAAAAAGGGAAGGGTGAAGGGAGGTACAATAACAAGAATAGAAAAGAGTGGGAAAAAGAAAAATAGAAAAGGAAGGAGAGAAAGAACTAGGTACTGTAAAACAGAAGTAAGAGATAAGTACGAAATAATAACGACATAAGAGAAGGAATTTGAGCGACAATAAAGAAAGATTAGAAGAAATCATCATGGAGGGTGGGGAAGGAGAAATAATTATTTGGGGAAGCTTAAATACAAGAACAGTGGAGAAAGAAATGATGACAATAAACGGAGAGGAGAAAAAGAGAAGGTCAGTAGACAAAAAAATAAACCGATAAGGAAGAAAGTTGTTGGAAGGGGATGGGCAATAATGATTTATAATTAAATCTATAATTTAAAAAAATACTTTATTTTGAAGTAACTAATTGGGTTCTATTTATTAAAACTTGTAACAAATAAAATCAAAATTAATAATATTATTGAAAATTGAATGTTTTAATTCAAAATTGAAACAATATTCTAATGAAAAATTAATATCAAAACCCGCACTGTTTTCCCTAAAATATCGATTCTGTCGATTTGTTTCTAATCAATTTCAATTAAATAATTCAAATTTAAACGTATATGTAACATTGACATACAAGGTGACACAGGAAAGAGGGTACAGTCAATATCTTTTTTTCTATTGAAGATAAAAATTTGAAATTTGGAGCGTTTACTAAAGACGACCTTTTGAGTTTAATGGGATAAAAATAATTTTCGTGTCACTTCCGGAAGTGACCCAAATTTTGGATTTTTAAATGGGACACCCGGTATTTTTTTACATTTTCGGAATCAACGGAACATTTTACACACGATTTGATTATTTTTGAAAAATTTTCGCAAAAAAAATTTTTTAAATTAATTTTTAGGAAAAAAAATTAAACACCGCCTATGGTCAAAACTCATTAAGAACCTTCTAGTTATGCCTAGAAAAATTAGAAACCGCAATTTTTTAGCACGTGAATTAAGTTATACCTCTTTAAAGTTTCCTAAATCACTTTTATCAAATTTACTCAATTTTTTCAAATGTAAACATGCCGGGTACATCAGACAGGAGTGAAGACGATTTTTTTTCCAATTTTTTGAAAATCGGCGGAGAAATAACATCACAGTAAAAAAAAATAAAAAAATAACTGGAAGTGACACGAAAATCAAAAGGTCGTCTTTAGTAAACGTTCCAAATTTCAAATTTTTATCTTCAATAGGAAAAACGATATGGACTGTACCCACTTTCCTGTGTCATCTTGTATATATATGTATATATATAAATGATAAGTTTTCGACATCTAGTGTAGACTCGTGAAAGCGTTCACGTACGAAAATGTTAGCAATATATATATGTATATATATTTATTTAAGTTTGTTTAATACATTTATTTTGGTTAAAATTGAAAAACTTCAATCAAAATACTTGGAAGAAAGATTATAATTTATCTAAAAATTATTTAAATTAAAGTTAATTAAATAGGGCTTGATTCAAAAATGAAACAAAATCCCGATTCAACTGTATACAACATAAAATATATATATATATATATATATATACAGGGTGTTCCATTAGTGCGTAATTCTTCCCTAGCGTCATTATTTTTAATTGTGTGGGGGCATAATAGGTAATTTTGTAATTGGGCCGTACTTTTTGAAGAAAGACTAACTGGAGAAAGGTATCTTCATTTTTTAAGGGAGGAGCTGGGCCAACTATTAGATGAAGTGCCTTTAAATATCCGCCAAAGTATGTGGCTGCAGCATGACGGTGCACCACCTCACTATAGCAGAATGGTTAGAGATTATTTAAATGAACACTTTACTAACAGGTGGATAGGTAGAGGTAGCAATTTCAACTCGCCTGCTAACTCTCCAGATTTGACAAAATGGATTTTTTCTGTGGGGATACATTAAAGAAATTGTGTACAAGGATGTTCCCACAACTAGAGATGACATGAAGGAGAGAATACGCGGTGCTTTTTGAAAATATTCCACAAATAATATTGCAACGTGTTGGCAACTCTTTTATTGAAAGACTTCAAATATGCATTACTGCAGATGGCGGACATTTTGAAAAAAATGAAATTTGTTATTGTTTTTATATTTATTATTTTTTACATGTTAAATAAATTAAAAATTCCCTAAACTACAAGAAAAATTGTATTAGTTTTTTTTACGACGAAATATTAACTGTCAATTTTATTCTATTTTTTCAAAGGCTACTTAATTCATTGTGCATGAAAGTCTATTATAAATGGCACATTTTTCAGAGCCTACTCAATAAATTGAGCATAAAAGTCAAATATAAAATGGACATGTAACATGCAATATTTTAAATTTCGAATAACTCGGAAAGTATTAGGTTTAGGTATAGGACATGTTGAAGAAAATCGAACGAATAATTAATTATCTTTATGAAAACACTAAAATAAACATACCATTCCATTTAAAAAATTGAGATATTACACTTTTAATTTTTGAATATTCACTTCAAAATTTTGGACAGTCCTGTATAGTGTAAAAATATTTCAAAATAATTAAATTGTAGCTTGACACTTCCTTTAAAAGTTTTAATCAAAAAATTTGAATATTGCACTGAACGTCTGAGAAATACAATTTTACTGACCATCTGCATTTCTTAAAAAGTTATAAAAAATTAATATTTCAAAAACTGTTAGATATGGGTGAAATTCGATTATGCCATCATAAATAGGAAAAAAGAAGCTCCATAAAAAATTTAAATCAATATGGTGCCATTTAAAAAGTTTAAAAGAATGCAGTACAGCACTTAGGGAACACCCTGTATACTTGTAAATAATTTTAGAAGATAGCTTAAGTGATTCTACAAAACATTCCCCAATGCATTTATGCTCTAAAATTAAAAAATAATGACGCTAGGGAAGAATTACGCACTAATGGAACACCCTGTATATATATACACAGGGTGTCAAATTCGCAATTGATGGGATCAATTCATCTCTGAAAACTAAACAAGCATACCAGTTTTTTGTTTTTCTAAGTAGAAGCAGTTCTGGAGGTATTTAAAAAAAACTATTTACAAGGCGCCATCTTCAAAGAGCTCTAGCTCCCTTAGGAAGCATTTTCGGACTAGGTGAATTGGGTTAAATTGTCTTAAATTTATTTGAGGAATCTCCGGTCTTCGTTTGTCAGAGAGTTTCTGGACACCCTGTATATATATATATATATATATTTTTAATAACTAAATAATTGTTTTAATTAGAAAATTAAACTAAAATACCTAAAATCTAAATAAATAATATTATTTGATCAAAAATTTTGAAATTATCAAATTAGCAAAAAATTGCATAATTTCTTCTTTCATAATTTACAATAAAAATTAAAACGGGAAACAAAGAGCTGTTTACTTTCTGAAAAAATCAATACAAGAAAAATGTATTTGAAGAAAAACAAAAACACGTTAATTTTACAATCGATGATGGCGTTTTTCGACCTAGCCCTCAGAGACCACCCTTAAGTATTTTTAAATGGAATGACTTGAATTTAATAAGGATTTGGTGACATACTTGTTTTATTTTCAATAATTTTTTTTACCAAAAATTAGAATAAGAACCGATATTATCCGCTTCAATAAAATGAAGACTATTTGTAAAGCAAATGATTAAAGTTGGCCTTGTCAGAAACGGATTTTAATGTTTTATAATAAATTGTTGTGTATTTGTGTTGTTGTTAACAACTCTTTTGAATGATATTTAAACGTTTGTTTGACTTATTTTGATTAAGACGAATCATGCCTACATCTATCAAATCTATTCCCAAATTATTATTATCAACTTGTAGTAGTTTCCTTACATAGAAAGCCTTCTATAGGAGCTGGATGTATAACCAAAGAACTAATCATTATACATTATACATCCAGCTCCTATAGAAGGCCTTCTATGTAAGGAAACTACTACAAATTAAAAATAATAAGAGGAGCAAGCAATAATTTCAAAGATTATTATCAACAACGAGATACACTACCACGGAACGTGTGGAAATTATTTTAATTAATGACAACACCCTGGTCGAAATGTGTCACGCCTATGTGCTTCCGTTGGTTGGCAAAAGGGATCTGTTGCTAACAAAAAAAAGATACCAAGAAGAGTTTGCCACAAATCCTACAATGTCAAATAGTCAGGCAGCTCAAAGAACTGTCACAAGATCATTAAAAAATCACAAATTGCATCTATACAAAATGAACATAGTTCAAGAATTTGAAGGTCATGATCCAGACGCAAAAGTTAACGTTTGGCCATGAACTCTTGAAAATGCAATTATTTGTCCTGTTGCTAGAGACGGCAACTTGGGTGGTGAACGTGATCTGGTGCTGTTAGAAAATGCTAAAGAGAGTGGATGGAAATCAATTTTTAAACGAAGGTTTATTTTATTTCCAAGAAGATGGAGCACCTCCCCATTATATTCGACCAGATGATGGTTAGATGATCGATTTCCAATTCACTGCATTGTGCAAAGAGGCCCAATTGAATGACTCCCAAGATCATCTCACACCATTAGATTTTTTGTGTGGGATCATTTGGAATCGGTCGTTTTCAGAACTCCATCAGAGCCTATTGATCACTTACTGCAGAAAAAAATATGTGTTAATAGATTTCCTTCCCACGAGAATCTTACTTGGAGTGAGGATACAAACAAAAGAGCAGGTTTAGGCGTATAGCGCCGAGGTTTTGATTGCCTTCTTTAAGACGTAAAAAATAATCAGCAATACAATCGGTTGTCGAACCGTCGACGCTATGAGATAAATCTGTTCCTTTGTTTTTGTATTTTTACTTCTAAGGAAGCCCTTCCTGGGAAAAACTTAAAGGAGTACTCATAATAATCACTCAGTTTGAAAATATTCGACAAAAATTTGAGAGCCGGCTCAATCATTGCCTTCAAAATATCGGAAATCATTTTCAACATTTATTGTAAGACAGTTTTTGTTAATTAACAAATAGTTAACAATACAATAAAATAATTCCTGTCGGTTCTTAATTCTAATTCTTGGTCAAAAATTATTTAAAAAAAAAACTAGTAGGTCCCTGAAATTCTATTAAATGCTATTAAATCCTATTTCTAAAAAATGAGTTATCACAAGTGAGGTCATGTATTTTAAAATATATAAAGGTAGTCACTGAGTGCTAGAGGGTTGATTCTACAACTGCCATTAATCGTCCACCTCGATATTAAAATTGACGAGTTTTTGTTTTTCTTCAAATTCGCGTTTGTTTAGAAATTATAACAATTGTTAATTTTTAAAAACCTCACCCTGTATAAATCATGTATAATATTATTTGTCAATGTCAAAAGCGCGCTAGTGACGTTTACCAAAAATTATCCGCTTTATGCAGCAGATCAGAAATATAATCATTTCCAGGCTAAACGAAAAAAAATGGATCGACTTTACAAAAAAGGTACAGGAAGAAGTAAGAAACTAATACCTTAATTGCAAGAAGCTAGAGAAAAGAGGGAAACAGCATTCCTAATCAAAGAAGATAAGGCAACGTAACGAAATAACTAAACAACGAACATGGTGAAGGTAAAGAACACGAAAAGAAGCGCAAATAAGGGCAATGCAGCAAATATCATGAGGATAAATACAAAAAAACTGTAAGAAAAAATAGTAAAGAAAAAACAAAGAGAGATAATAAGAATGGGAAAAGAAGATGAGCTAATAGAAGAGATGAGAAAACAGAAGTTAGATTACCTCGGGATAACGGAATAAAAAAGAAAAATACAAAAAATACAGGAACTAAGAGAGGGGTACAGGTTACTAATATGGTCAGGAGTATAAGAAGCAAAGAGAGGCAAAATAGCACGTTATTTGTAGCATATGACACCAACTACAATGCGATACAAGAAGAAAAAGACTAGTTCTACCAAAAGTTACAATTAGTGATAGATGGAGGAACAGGTAATACTATAATTATGGGAAACCTAAACGAAAGAGTTGAAAATGACGACGAAAATATCGAAAAGTACACTCATGAAATTTAAAATTTGGACACCACAATTTCTGTAAACAAAAGTTTGCACATTGTGAAGCGGGCTTAAGGGTATCATTTACAATTCTAACAGCAGGTAGTCTCAGCAGGGGTTATCTTATAGAAGGACTGTAGAATGAATCATTACACTAAGCACGTTTTAGAAAATAGGTAATTTACGTTGCTTACTTAATTTTTTTCTTTAAAGAATATATTTGAAGGTATCGCTAATTAAACACCATAGCTCGATTAATTATCGAATCAAAATTTTGTTTAGGAAATGTTTACAAAATAAAATTAGAAATAATTTTGATTTAAAAACGTCTACAAGCAATAACTTTTAAATTAAATCAAAAACTAAACATGGTTATTTGGGTTGACTGATTATTACTTATTTTTAAATAAATCTAACCTACTAATTATTGTAAGTTATTAAAAAAAATCATTAAACTCTCTATTCATAATATTTAGTCCTTACAAAATGTATATTTTATGACGTTTCATTTTTTTCTGTAGTTAATATAAAAGTGAAAATAAAAACTAAGGCAATTCTTATTGTCAACGTATATATTTAGTTTTTGACAAGAATTTATTACATAATTATAATTAAGATACCAAGTTATAGTTTAAAATTAAATGAAAATTTTTTTTTAAATAAAGGTATTACTATATAAATAAATATAAGAAATCAATAATGGGTGTGACCTCCATTATTATTGATACATTCTTGGAGGCGTCTGCTCATTGACGCTATCAAGGTATCAATATAATTAATATTAATCGTTTCCCATGCGGTATCAATGGCTGCAATTAGTGCATTACGGTTTACTGGTATAAAATTTGGCCCTTGTTGTCTTCGGATAACAGCAAGTATTCGAGCCCAAACATTTTCGATAATGTTAAAATCTGGGCTTTTTGCTGGCCAGGGTAACAGCTCCAAGTTATTTTCTCGTATCCAATTGCGCACAACCCGCGAAGTATGAATAGGGGCGTTGTCCCTAACAACGATACCTTCAAATATATTCTTTAAAGAAAAAATTAAGTAAGCAACGTAAATTACCTATTTTCTAAAACGTGCTTAGTGTAATGATTCATTCTACAGTCCTTCTATAAGATAACCCCTGGTGAGACTACCTGCTGTTAGAATTGTAAATGATACCCTTAAGCCCGCTTCACAATGTGCAAACTTTTGTTTACAGAAATTGTGGTGTCCAAGTTTTAAATTTCATGAGTGTACATGGGAACATTTGGAGAACCAACTAGAAACAACAACGGAGGGCGACGGAGTCCAATCAAGAACTAAATCGTAGACTACTTCATAGTAAGTAGAGAATATAGGAAAGTGGTTAAAGACATAAAAGTACTCGTTGAAATTGGAAGTGAGCATTACCTAGTAAGAATGGATATAATACAGGAAAAAGAAGAAACAATATAAAACAAACCGAAAACATTAATAAAAGAAACAATTAAAAGTTACAGATTAAAGAAAGATGAAGCTGTAAGAAAACTTATCAAAGCAATCTACAAAATAATTCATAAATGGAAGAAGCTGGAAAGATAATATGGGTAGAAAATAAAAAAATGTGATTCTAGCTGTCAAAGAAGCAACTGAGGTACAAGTATAGCAACTAACATGCATTACAAAAGAAGTAAATAGTAGAACACAGAAAATAAATGACAAAAAAAGAAGACTAAGAATTATGTAGAGTAAGTAATAGAGAAGTTAAACACACAGTGAAGGAGACAAAGAAACAAACATGGAAAAATTTTGGTGAAAAAAGGAAAGGGCAATATTCAGAAAACCAGAAGGAAATATTCTATCAGATGAGAAGGACATCATAAACAGATGGAAACAATATTGCAAAGAATTAACTAAAACAAGCTCTGAAGAAGAAGATAGTGAAACAGCGCAAGTATACAACACTGATTAGCTATGCCATAAATAAAATAAGAATGGGGAAAGCAGTAGGTGAAGATGATATCACAGCAGAAATGTTAAAATACATACGGGCTGAGGCAACATCAATATTCGCTGATCTGCTTAATAATATAATTAAAACAAAAACAATCCCACAAGACTGGAATATTGGCATAATATTATCACTACATAAAAAAAGGGGATGCAAGAGAATGTTCCAAGTATAGAGGGATCACCATAACGAGCAACCAAGCAAAGTATTCACCAGAATAATTGAAAGTAGAATATGGGATAAAATAGAAGACACGATGGGAGAAGCGCAGCACGGGTTTAGAAGAGGAAGAAGCACACAAGATTTAGTATTTATATTAAACAGGAGAAAAACTAGTTTATAGAAATGGTCTTCATAGACCTGGAAAAGGCTTTCGATAAAATAAGAAGAGGAGATGTGTGGGAATACTTAAGGAAAGGGGAATAGAAGAAGAAATCATAGAAATAGTTAAGGCAATATATAGCAACAATCTAAATAAAATTAAAACACATCGGAAGTATTTAGGACAAATATAGGATTGAAACAAGGGTGTCTGCTTAGCCCGCTACTATTTTCAATTCCAATAGACACAGCCATCAGGAAAGGGAAATATGGATGCGCAAAGTACGGCAATAGGAATGTGACAAATGAAATCAATTCAGCTCCAAGAAATATTTTTCGGTAATCATAGCCGATTCAGAAAAAAAACTCCAATACCACCTAAGCGAATACCAAAGAGAACTAGAAAGAGTAAATATGGAGATAAATATAAATAAAACAAAGACGCTGATAATGTCTCTGAGAGGACAGGACAAGAAATTCAGCAGTAGTGGAAGATTAAATCCATAGAAAGGATCATCAAAGAAAGACAATTGAGCTGGCTAGGACAGAAGTCAAACAAATGGCTGAAAACCGAGGAATAAGCTGAGGAGAAGTGAGAACATTAGCACAAGGCTGGAAGGAGTGGAAAAAAATCAAAGACTTGTAAATATATTATGTAATGGTACCATATAATAATAGTATACATTTAAGTAATACCATAATAACAACATTACATAAAATGTAAGTAAGATGTTAATAGTAATTATACAGTAATTAACCTACCGGTACAAAGTTGTCAAAAAAATTGTCCGCTCTCAAGGTTTATACATATTAGGTTAGTAATTAGTTCCTGGCTAAACGAAAACAAAATTCAACGTGAATTGCGTGATCTTATACTTCCTAACTATACATACAGAGCGTTTCTGAAAATGGGAGCCACTTTTTCTATTAGACTCAATAGATGGCATCACAGGTGCCGCAGATTAGGGATTTTGCATGTGGCAACGCTGCCATTTCTTGTATCTAAAATGTAAATTAAGTTGCCTAGCTGCTTCCATAGGGACCTGTTTTCAATTACGTTGCCATATTGTGCAAGAAATCAGTGAATTCTTACCAAACAACGTCATCTGTTTTTGAAAATTGTAAAAGTGGCCCCTATTTTCAAAACGCACGTAAGTGGTCAAATTTTCAGAAACTGAAAATGGTCAAATCGTATTTAGTTTAGTGATACCATAAACAACTGGATGAAAAATAAAGTTAAAATCTATGTTTTCTTAAAGAAATTTGTAAATTTACAATAATTAGTTAATAATTATTTAGCTATTTTTCTAAAAATTTGGATTTAAATTTATCAACTGGATTTCGATTCTTAAAATAAAAACAAACAAAACAGACTTTTCCAGATTTTTCAAAAAATTGTTTAAATGATGAAATAAAATAATTCAAACTAAAAAATGTAAGTAGGTAGGAGAATTTTATAAACTCTAATTTTGGTTTCAAAGAATTGATCCAAAAATATATCGTAAAATTGAAAATTCTAAATAAATAATATTATTAAAAATTGAATGATCAAGTTTTAATTGAAAGTAATCAAATCAGAGCTAAAATGCCCTATAGTTTGATTTAAAATCAATTTGAAAAAGCAGTACAATCAAAAAAATGAAACAAAAATTTGTCTAATTTTCGAAAAATATTAAATTCCATTTCAAAATTTCCAAAATTTAAGTCAGAATGCATAGGTAGCAGAAATTGTTATAAATTTCTCAAAAAATTAGTTTTGATTACATAGAGGCTGTCCGTTTTTGAGTGCCACTATGGGGATCTCGCTTATCTTAAGAGAGACGAAGTCGGTTAAATTGGGGCAAAGTTGCGGATTTTATGCTGAATTACAATCTGAAAGAAATTTAAAATATCTCCAATAATTTTGAAAATATCAAAAAAAGGAAAAAATCTCCGCCATGTTGAAAATAATTAGAAAAGTGATGTCATATTCGAATTCTCCATGAAAAAGTGTCTGAATAATGTCTTGGTTAGAAATGTCTAATCTGATTAGTTTATCGGCAAAAATTAAAAACAAAAATCAGAAATTTTCGTTTTTTTTCGATGTTTTCAAAATTATTCTAAATTTCTTTTCAGATTGTAATTCAGCATAAAAATGCGCAACTTTGCCCCAATTTAACCAACTTCGTATCTCTTAAGGTAAGCGAAATCCCCATAGTGGCACTCGAAAAACGGACTGCCTGTATATTTTCAAAAAAACTGGGACGTACCTAATTACTAACTGAAATCGGAAAAGTAAATGTAGAAAAAGCTAAGTGAAATTTAATTGAAAAAATCATCCGTTTTATTGACGATATCGTTTGTTACTACAGTCAATAAGGTCATAGACGCAAAAAGCATGAGAAGGAAATAAGCCGATAACGACGAGACATTTTCTCAAAATTCATAACAAGAACGTAATTTTGTTCGAGTTTCACTTGTACATAGTAGTATTTCGTATTTAGGTAAGAAAGTTTTCAAAGTTTAAACGAATTCCACCTAAAGGCTAATGGAAATTAGAGCATACTTTAAAACAACCCTCGTTTTGTATTGATCCGCGTGTGAATGAATTAACGTACGTACGCCACATTTTGTTTCGTAAAGATAAGAAAAAATATAACATAAGGAGAAGAAAGTGGAACTTCTTTTTAATAAATCGATCGAAGCTGTCAAGTACATCAAGATGGCGACGGTTGAACGATTAGTTTTTTTTTTCTAAAATGGCTGTGAATTTACTTGGCATTTTTTACGTCATTTTGAATTTGAAAATATAATATTTTTCAGTGAAAGAAACATGTGTTTATGTAATTATTGGTAGCGTGCAGTAATTAACCATGTCATCGTATACATTTATAGCGTTTTTATTTATTTAAATTACCGATCGCGTACTCGCAACTGTGTACTTTTAGTTCCTGAATAATTTATATAACGCAATTGGAACGTGTTAATTGGGTACTCGCTACTAGAAAATCAGAATACTAGAAATAGCGGCGCATTTTTAAATCAGGAACGCCAACATATGGTCGCATTTAAAAGCGACACTGTCGAATGCATTAAGCATAACGAAATATCTATCGGAACGATCGCCACGGACAAAGTAAAATGCAAGTTTGCAGCTGCATCAGTCATTGCTCCTCGTCAGTGTTGCGTGAACAAATTTAAAAAAAAAGTACCTGATTATGTGCAAGGAAACTGAAGAAAAAGCCATCGCCGATCATTTAAAATGATAATCTGGAAACCCTGTAAATAGGCTGTTGGTGCCAGGCCGATAAGAAAAATTCCTCCATCTGTCTGGAGGGGTTGGTTGCTGTTATTCACCCGTTGCCGTGACCGTTGTCCAATTCCAAGGATTGGAAGAGCTTTTTTGACTGCAATCAAATAATGTCTATTAATACAATGTTGCGTTTATTAATGTATTAAAGACACAACTTCCGGTACACTCTTCAAAGGCAACGTGACCAAAATAAAATTAACCGGATATTGCGCGTCTTTCAAACGACCTTGTCGAAAAGGCACGTAATTCCTAATCCAATTAAATGCACGCATCATTAAATGCGAAATGACAGCGGGGTCGTTACTAAATTCCTCCGTTATAATGTATATAAATACATATCGATATCACGCAACGTTGCCATTTACTTACGCCATCAAAATAATGACGTCAGTAAACGCTGCTAAAAATACATTTTCTTAAATTGGTAAAAGAATTTCCCTTTTTAATTTGGTTAGCAAGAGCAATAACAACAGGGTTTAGAATTACGCTTGGCGTCGATCAATAAAGCCTGAAAATAGTTTGTTGTGTGCGTCGGTGTGTTTACTAATACGGCCTCCTGACATACTTCGTTAACTTTAATCATTTCCCATTACGTTAGCGAAGTGCCAGTTTTTTCTCATACAAATTAGGTGCGTTCGTTACTCCTGAAATTGCCTCGTCGTGAGGGAGCACAATCTGGTTTTGCGAATGCAAATCGGGGACGACCGGTCAATACCCAATAGGAAAAGAAACAAAGACGCAAATCTGGCGGAAGATTCAAAGAGTATAACGTACGAAAAATAAGGAATTTTGTTGGATAAAGATAAATAGGTTGTTACTATGGTAACCACTACCTTTGAATCTTGATAAGTCACGCGAACTGCACCTACATGCTCAACTGCTCGCATGCATCGTGTACTGTATTAAAACGCATTCGGGTTCTTCGAATTATGTCTTTGTCTCTTCCAGTTCTTAATACCTATTTAGGTATAAATGACAACACTTTCTAATGTTAACGGTGTTGCCGCCCCAACTCGACGAATAGAATACAAAAATATCACAATGCAGAAACAGAAATGAAAAATATTTGTGATAAAAACGAACTTCTAAAAATAAATTGTATCGGTTAAATAAATAGATGTTTTAAATAATGACTGTGATAGATCGGCAAGGTTTTCTTGCCAAGGTGTAGCATTAGACAGTGAAAATGATGGTCAAATAACTGTGTTCTTATAAAGCTTTGGTGACAGTAATTTATATTTCCATATTCACAAAATGTCTAGTACTAATTTCGTAGGAGTTTGTAAAAACAAATGCATTATGACCTACAATTTGCTTATAAATATGACTTTAATATGATTATATTAAACCGCAAAAAATGGAAAAAACCGTTATCATATATTTTACTTTAACACTTTATCCACACTCAACTTGGATTTTCAGAAATTCAGAAAAAAAAACAGAATTGTTTCAATATCAAGGAATCAAGAAGAAATCAAGGTAGCCAAGAAATTATGAGAGAGGTTTTGTTTTAAAATCAAAAAGAAATTTGAATTGTATAACAACTGTGATGGAGCGGTAAGGTTTTCTTGGCAAGAAGTATGTTTTGTAGTAAGTGAAAATGACGCTCAAATAACTACATATGTACTTTAACAACTTTCTCGACAGTAATTTATGTTTTCATATTTACAAACCATGACATATAACGTTAATTTTTCAATTGTTTGAAAAAATAGATTTTCGCACGTGTTTGATTTTTTATTATATTACCATTGGTGGCGATGTATTTCCCCACTGAATCTACAATGTCTATAGAGCAAAGCTAAGCTGTTTATTTTACAAAATTCTAAAAAAACTTGGGATTCTGCACTATATGTTTTTTGGACAGTATTCTTTTTGATTATTATTATCATGTTTACTCAATATATCAATGATGTCTGATTTTTAAAAAGTGTGAATATGTACAAATGCCTTGTTTTCAAAATGAAACCAAAAAATGGAAGGTCACTATGGAGGGAATTTATATTGTATAATGTATTGGTAAGGATTGCTATCATTTTAAAAACTTTTCACTACCTTATGTTTTGTTCCTATTACTACCACAGGAATTTACCTACATTGATTGAAACAGAACATGCCTCATTTTTTGAAAAAATATGAATCTCTACAATGATAGGCGGTAAATCCAAAATAATTTATTATGGTAGAAATCGATTCGACAATTGTTTAGATTTGATTTGACGTTGGACGCCCGAAAAACTCTACTACAATTTTTCTGAAAATTCCATAACATCATGGAAGAATCAATCAAAATTTAGTACTTAATATGGAAATAAAAAATTTCCGGACATTTTTTTCACCATTTTTTGACAAAAAGTTTTTTTACTTAAACTGGGTTTAAAAAACTATTAAGCCGGTAAATACAAATAACAACACTTTTATGATGTTTTTCAAATGACCTTTTGATCTATAATCTTACGTCTTACACAGAAAATTCAAATAAAAAAATTAAATACACGTTTTTCGAAATTTTAAATAGCTAGTACCGTTTTAATGCAAGACGATTTTGAAAAAACGACGTTTTTTTCACATTTAATACGATTCTTCACGGAATTCGTCACATTTCATGACATTTTAGTGGTATCAAACTCAACTCAGTTTTTTGTTTCGTCAAAAAAAGTTTGAATCATCAAAATTCCGTTTCTGGTCAAACTAATTTCTGGATATAATTGTATTTTGGAGAATGGTAGGGGTAAGCAAAAATCAAAAAACTATGAAAGTTTTTAATTATTCGAAAAACATTAAAGCTCAGAAGAAATAATTTTAAAAAAAAAAAAAAACTAAAACCTAACACACCATAGAAGGAATTTGTATTGATTAATGGCAGTCTGCGCACGTTACACATTATACAATGTGACCAGTAAAGTTCCCATAATATGGATTTTGTTATTAAGTGCTTTATTCAAAACTAGCCGACCCCAGACCCCAGGCTCCTCGGACCGTCACGAACGAAGTAACACTGTTCCCTCAAGGCGTTGCCTATCCTACCAATGCAACAGCACGCGGCGATATACTTAACACTGGCCGAGTACTGGGTATGCTTGTATCCCCTATCCTAGCAACGTGAACAGAGAACCGAAGTGATAAAAAAAATATAAGTTTAGATTATACTATAGTAGCCGACCCCAGGACCCGAGGAGCCTCACGAACGAAGTAACACCGTTCCCTCAAATGCGTTGCCTATCCTACCAATGCAACAGCACGTCGCGACATACTTAACACTGTCCGAGTACTGGGTATGCTTGTTCCCTTCTCCTAGCAACGTGAACAAAGAACCGAGGTGACAAGAAAAATATAAGTTTAGATTATACTATACTAGCCGACCCCAGGACCCCTAAGAACCTCACGAATTAAGTAACACCGTTCCCTCAAGTGCGTTGCCTACCCTACCAATGCAACAGCACGCCGCGACATACTTAACACTGACCGAGTACTGGGTATGCTTGTTCCCCTCTCCTAGCAACGTGAACAGAGAACCGAGGTGACAAGAAAAATATAAGTTAAGATTATACTATACTAGCCGACCCCAGGACCCCTAGGAGTCTCACGAACTAAGTAACACCGTTCCCTCAAGTGCGTTGCCTATCCTACCAATGCAACAGCACGACGCGATATAGTTAACACTGGCCGAGTACTGAGTATGCTTATTCCCCTCTCCTAGCAACGTGAACAAAGAACCGATGTGATAAGAAAATATAAGTTAAGATTTGACTTCGGCATTAATTTGCGCTTCTATCAAAATGAAAATTGAGTAGTGGTCACGTGATACGCATTTTTTCAAAAAATTCAAGTTTTTCCAGAAACCAATATGCAAAATTTCAGCTAAATAAGGTTAACTTCATAAAATAAGTATTTGTAAAAAAAACTTTGTGCCTAAAGATAATACCCTTTACTGTCCAAGTCATTAAAGGTAATTTTGAACAGTTTACTGTAACGGCATGTGTGTGTTAAAGTGCAAAGCGCTATCTAAGCGATAGTTTTAATGCTTGTAACGCACGTTGCCGATAAAGCCAAGTATAACTTGTACAGAAGCAGACACGCAACTAAAAGAACACCCGATGCAGCATTTCGCTCTTATTGTGAACTCATCAGAGGTGTATACTTAAGTGCGGTATACGACTGTACAAGACGGCACACACATGCCGTTACAGTTAACTGTTGGCATTTTTCTTAGTTTATACTATTCACACCTGTCAATGTTTACACGAGATGTCGCAAGACACACATTTTACGTAATTTTGAACCTTCATTTATGAAAAAATTATAAAGATCAGCAAAACTATTGTTTTAATACGAAGAAATTGAAACCGAGGTTAGTGTGCCAGTAAGAAAAAATCAATTTTCTATTATTCCAAAAAAAAATATATTAGGAAGAACCAAGTTTTTTTTAAATAAAACCAAAACCAACATACACGAAATTTGTATTAATCTCAAATTATTTTCAGGTACCCGGCTGTTTCCAGTTTTTCTACAACTTAAGTAAGATTCCGTTTTTTTAATTTTTACTTTAAAAAAAAATGTTAAACAAGTTTAAACTGGTTCTGATTTCAATTATTTTAAACACCAAAAAATAATAACCCGGACTGAATAATAGAAAACGAAAACTTTAGTCACGTAAGTGTTTAAAAACCAAAATTTTATCTTTATTTGTTTTATTTTGGTCTCCGCCTGACCGCTTTCATTTGTTACACAGTAACGAAGAAAATACATACGCAACTGCTATTTATCTTCTTCGGGTTACATACAGAACCGTTCGGACTGGTTTACTCAATCAGGTACGTCCTGCATAAATGAAAAAGTTTACTCTTCACTTAAGTAGGTATGCTTGATGATGGTAACGATGTGATGGTGATCATTGCTCATAAAAAACAAACCGCACGTACCACAGTAAATTTTTTTCATCGGAAGTCAAAGCAAAAAGATCACACTTGGGCAAAAAGAATGTAATGGTAAATTAAATTGAAAGATACTTTGCAGTTAACATTGATAACAAAATTTTTTTACTTTATTAGAACCACCTCCCACCAAATTTTTTTTTTATAATTACAGAATTGGGTTTAGTTCAGTGAAATTTGCATAACCACCATTAAATATATTTTTGCAGTTTCAGAAATTGTACGGGAAAACCCTTGACAGAAGAATTTTGTTTTTTGATGTAAAACAGTGTAATTGATACAATAAATAAATTTATTATTGTTTTTGTCGTTGAATTATTTAATAATCATGGCACCTCAACAGAATTTATTTTGTTTTAGATAAAAAGTTTCCTAAATCCGAAACCATTTCCTAAATTTATGATATCCATCCCACATTTGGTTGTATTTTGTTTATATTAGAAAATAAACTTTGTACGCTAAATCCATCCTTCCGCATTTATTTTAACCAGCAGACCTCAACAGAATTCTCTTATTGAAGATGACATGTTTTCTGTATCGTAAATCAGTTCTCGAATGTATTATAACCATCCCACACCAGCAAAGTTTCTTTTTGTTATTTTGCAAAAGATACTTTGTTTGCTAAATTCCTACTACTTCAACATACCTCAAACCATTTTCACGATTTATTATGTGAATCATCCATCTCAACAGATTTTTTTGAGAGGAAGAGTCCTTTGTATCCTATATCCCATCCCATATCAACAGAGTATTTATTAGAAAATAAACTTTGGATTAAGCATTCCTATTTCGGTAAAATAAATTTATTGTTTTTGTCGTTGAATTATTTAATAATCATGGCACCTCAACAGAATATATTTTGTTTAGATAAAAGTTTCCTAAATCGAAACCATTTCCTAAATTTATGATATCCATCCCACATTTGGTTGTATTTTGTTTATATTAGAAAATAAACTTTGTACGCTAAATCCATCCTTACGCATTTATTTTAACCAGCAGACCTCAACAGAATTCTCTTATTGAAGATGACATGTTTTCTGTATCGTAAATCAGTTCTCGAATGTATTATAACCATCCCACACCAGCAAAGTTTCTTTTTTGTTATTTTGCAAAAGATACTTTGTTTGCAAAATTCCTACTACTTCAACATACCTCAAACCATTTTCACGATTTATTATGTGAATCATCCATCTCAACAGATTTTTGAGAGGAAGAGTCCTTTGTATCCTATATCCCATCCCATATCAACAGAGTATTTATTAGAAAATAAACTTTGGATTAAGCATTCCTATTTCGGTAAAATAAATTTATTGTTTTTGTCGGTTGAATTATTTAATAATCATGGCACCTCAACAGAATATATTTTGTTTTAGATAAAAGTTTCCTAAATCCGAAACCATTTCCTAAATTTATGATATCCATCCCCATTTGGTTGTATTTTGTTTATATTAGAAAAATAAACTTTGTACGCTAAATCCATCCTTACGCATTTATTTTAACCAGCAGACCTCAACAGAATTCTCTTATTGAAGATGACATGTTTTCTGTATCGTAAATCAGTTCTCGAATGTATTATAACCATCCCACACCAGCAAAGTTTCTTTTTTGTTATTTTGCAAAAGATACTTTGTTTGCAAAATTCCTACTACTTCAACATACCTCAAACCATTTTCACGATTTATTATGTGAATCATCCATCTCAACAGATTTTTTTTGAGAGGAAGAGTCCTTTGTATCCTATATCCCATCCCATATCAACAGAGTATTTATTAGAAAATAAACTTTGATTAAGCATTCCTATTTCGGTAAAATAAATTTATTGTTTTTTGTCGTTGAATTATTTAATAATCATGGCACCTCAACAGAATATATTTTGTTTTAGATAAAAAGTTTCCTAAATCCGAAACCATTTCCTAAATTTATGATATCCATCCCACATTTGGTTGTATTTTGTTTATATTAGAAAATAAACTTTATACGCTAAATCCATCCTTACGCATTTATTTTAACCAGCAGACCTCAACAGAATTCTCTTATTGAAGATGACATGTTTTCTGTATCGTAAATCAGTTCTCGAATGTATTATAACCATCCCACACCAGCAAAGTTTCTTTTTGTTATTTTGCAAAATATACTTTGTTCTGCTAAATTCTACTACTTCAACATACCTCAAACGATTTTCACGATTTATTATGTGAATCATCCACCTCAACAGATTTTTGTTTGAGAGGAATACTCCTTTGTATCCTATATCCCATCCCATATCAACAGAGTATTTATTAGAAAATAAACTTTGGATTAAGCATTCCTATTTCGGTAAAATTGATTTGTTTTACAAGGAAAAATATTTTTATCATTAACAATTTCTGCATTTATTTCAATCAGCAGACCTTAATAGAATTTCCTTTTTTTTTAAGAGGAAAGGTCTGTATCCTGAACCATTTCCCGAATTTAGTATAACCGTCTCACATCAACTTCTTTTTTGTTATACTACGCAAGATCTTACGATAAATCATAACCATCCTACATCAATAGAGCATTTTATTGCAATAGAATTTCCTTTCATCAATTGAAACGGTTTTCTGTAGCCTAAATCATTTCCCAAATTTATAAAATCATCCCACATCAACTGAGTGTGTGCGAAATCCATTCTACTTTCCCGAATTTAACCATCAGCAGAGTTTCTTTTGTATTATATTATAAAAGATACTTTGTGAGGTAAATCCCTACATACTTGATTTTTTCGTATAAATGAGTGTTTGTATCTCAAATCATTTTCAGGATTTATGATAAAAATTGTCCACCTCACAGAATTTATCTATATTTTGGAGCAAAGAGTTTTCTGCACCCCAATCAATTTCCCGAATTTATAGAAACCATCCCACATCGGCAGAGTTTCTTTACAAAAGGTACTTTTTAAGCAAAATCCCTATATACTTGATTTTTTTTAATAAAAGAATGTTTGTATCTCAAGTCATTTTCAGGACTTATGATAAAAATTGTCCACCTCACAGAATGTATCTTTATTTTAGAGCAAAGAGATTTCTGTACTCTAAACCATTTCCCGAATTTAAAAAAAACCATCCCGCATCAGTAGAGTTTCTTTCCAAAAGGTACTTTGTAAGCAAAATCCCAACATACTTGATTTTTTGTATAAAACAGTGTTTGTATCTCAAGTCATTTTCAGGATATATGATATAAATCGTCCACCTTAACAGAATTTACCTTTTTTTTAGAGCAAAAAATTTTCTGTATTCTAAACCATTCCTCGAATTTATAGTAACCATCCCATACCATCAGTTTCTTTACAGAAGACAAATTCCCTACATACTTTTTTTGTATAAAAAAATGTTTGTATCTCAAATAATTTTCAGGATTTTGATAAAAATTGTCCACCTCACAGAATTTATCTTTATTTTGGAGCAAAGAGATTTCTGTACTCTAAACCATTTCCCGCATTTATTAAAACCATCTCACATCAGCCGAGTTTCTTTACAAAAGGTACTTCTACTTTGACAAAATTAATTTTTTCTTACAAAACAAAAAATTTCTCTATCTTTTCTGCATTTATTTCAACTAGGAGATAGAGTTTACTTTTTTCAAGAGGAAAGTATTTCTGAATCCTAAACCATTTTCCGAATTTATAATACCATTCCACATCAACAGAGTTTCTTGGTGTTCACAGTGTTTGTATCTCAAATTACTTTCAGGATTTATGGTATAAATCGTCCACCTCAACAGAATTTACTTTTTTAGATGAAACAGTTCTCTGCCTCTTAAACCATCTCCTGAATTTATAATCCTACGTCAGCAGAGTTTCTTTGTATTATATTATAAAATATACTTTTCGAGGTAAATCCTTACATACTTGATTTTTCGTATAAGTGAGTGTTTGTATCTCAAATCATTTTCAAGATTTATGATAAAATTGTCCACCTCACAAAATTTATCTTTATTTTGGAGCAGAGTTTTCTGTACACTAATCCATTTCCCGAATTTATAGAAACCATCCAACATCGGCAGAGTTTCTGTACACAAAGGTACTTTGTAAGCAAAATCCCTACATACTTGATTTTCTTACATCTCTTTTTGTATCTCAAGTCATTTTGAGGATTTATGATATAAATCGTCCACCTTAACAGAATTTTCCTTTTTTAGAGTAAAGAGTTTTCTGTACTCTAAACCATTCCTCGAATTTATAGTCACCATCCCATATCATCAGTTTCTTTACAGAAGAGCAAATTCCCAACATACTTTATGTATAAAATAATGTTTGTATCTCAAATAAATTTCAGGATTTTGATAAAAATTTACCATTTCCCAAAACATCCGCAGAATTTCTTTACAAAAAAGAACTTTGTAATAAAACTCCCTACATACTTGATTTTTTCGTATAAATGAGTGTTTGTATCTCAAATCATTTTCAGGATTTATGATATAAATCGTCCACCTTATCAGAATTTACCTTTTTTAGAGCAAAAACTTTTCTGTACCCTAAACAATTTCCCGAATTTATGATAACCACCCACGTCAGCAGAATTTCTTTACAGAAGATACTTTGTAATCACAATCCCTACATACTAGATTGTTTCGTATAATAGAGTGTATCTCAAATAATTTTCAGGATTTATGATATAAATTGTCCACTTCAACAGATACCTTATTTAGAGCAAAGACTTTTTGTTCTCTAAACCATTATCCGAATTTATAAAACCATCCCACATCAAATGACTATTTTTTCGTTTATTACAAAATAAACCCTGTAAGCTAAATCGATCTTACTTCAACAGAATCAATTTTTTTTTCACAAGAAAGAAGTATTTTAGAATTATTTTCTTGGCGGATTGCAACTATTCCACCTCAACATAAATACATTAACAATTATTCTACCTCAACGGATTTATTTTTTTGTACTCTTAACATTTCCCAAAAATAATTTGCTTTAACAGATTTTTTTTAAGAAGATTTTCGGTACTCTACACCACATCTTGAATTTATTATAATCATCTCGCTTTATTACAATTTGCTTTACAAAAAAGTTTTATTTTCTGGATTTATTAATTTACTTTCTCGTTTAGATAATAAATTTTTCTGTAGGCTAAATCATTTTTCGGATTTAGATAAACATATTAATAGAATTATTTTCTGAAAAACATTTGCACGTTAAATACATTTTACTACAGTATAATTAATTTTATTTCTCCATAAAAATTGTTCTGTATCTTAGACAATTTCCTAGACTATCCCATCTTTATCGAATGTATTTGTTTCTAAGGATAAAGATAGCCTTTATGCAAAACAATTCCATGAATTTATAACATTTACCGCACACCAACAGAGTTCATGTCAGTCCAACAAAATTAACTTTTTTTACACGAAAAGGTTTAGCAGTTTAAAACGTATCCCGCATCCCACAATTAGCAACTCAACAAATTTTTACCCACTATTCTTGGACTGTAAAGTATTAATTTTTTAATCAGCCGGTTGCTATTGGCAGCATAACTAATAGTTGTTTGTGTGTCAAGACTGCAAAGTAATTTTTCGTCCGTTCTGAGTGTTGATGGACAAGACCTCATCATACGTTGCTTGAACTTTGTCTACATGTCATATAATTTATTAATTATAACAGTTGACTCGTCGACTTCTGATGAGACATTTATTAATCCTTGTTCTGACCAACACAAGTTTTAAAATAAAATTGGCCTTGATAAAGCCCTCGTCCGCTATGGCGAAAAGTAGGTATTTTTATGAAAAACAAAGGCAGTTCTTCTCATTTCATTTATCTCCACCTAGAAGGATTATATCAGCATCATCTTAATATACCTTACAATAAATCTATAACTTTTCTTTTGTATGTAAACGACGACTAAATTTCCACTACACTAATAGCTTTATTTTTCTTTTCAAAGATAAAAGTGTTCTGTATTTGAAATCGTGACTCGCTTTTTTTACAACCCTCCCATTTTAACAGTCGTTATTAATGATTTTGTAGATGAACTCTCCAATGTTCCTTATTTTTGATTTACAAAAAAAATCACTTGCTGAATTTATTACGACCATCACTCTGAATTTATTTGTTATTTTAGAGAAAGAGAAGGATTTCCCTGATTTATTATAACAATCCCAACTCAACGGAATTTATTTTTTCTTATATTGGAACAGAAACAAGAGACGCTAAAAACCTTCTATCTAACAGACTTTTTAAATGAAAAACGTGTCTAACTTACATAATTTTGTTGGTTTATTACAATTTAATTTTTTTTCTCCATACATGTCCATAACATAAGCTTCAAAGCAATCGCCAATCACTAATATCCAATCAAAATTGCTACAAGCATCCCACTTTAACTAAATCTATCAAAAGTGGTCTGTGTTTCTTTCCATGTCCTGGACTTATTTATGACCATTCCACTCTAACACAATTACGTACTTTCGCGTTTGACATTTACTTAAAGAAAACTGTGAATTTACGACATTTATTGCAGCTGAATTTATTTGTTCTTTTAGATAAATAATGTTTTTTATTTCACCCCTATTTCCAATAAAATACACTGGAATTATTATTGCCATCTTCCTTCTCCACAGAATAGTTATCTGTAGCTGAAATTGTTTACTGAATTTACTACAACAATCCCACGACAACTGAATTTACTTATAACTACTGAAGAAGGAATCTAAACTTTAAACTCAATAAAATGCCCAGGAATAATTATTGTCATCCCATTTTAGCAGAATTTACTCGTGTTCTATGTACCCCAAGTCGTTTTCCGGATTTAGTATAACCAACCCTTCTTCACAGAATTTACTTGCTCTACAGAGAATTTTTTCCTGAATTTACTACAACAATCCCATCTTAACTGACTACTTTCTCATGTGTATGAAACAAAAAAAATGGTTTGTACTCTACGTGATTTTCCCGATTTATTATAAATAGACGATCTCCACAGAATTTACTTTTCTTATATGCTGAAGAAGAATTCCAAACTTTAAACTCTGTCCCAGTTCCAATAAAATGTCCTGGAATTATATTACTCTATTCCGCTGTAGCAGAATTCACTCTTTTTTATCTGTTTCCCGGATTTATTTTAACGAAACCTCCTTCATAGAATTTACTTGCTCTACAGAAAATAGTTGTTTGTAACTGAAATTGTTTTTGAATTTACTACAACAATCCCATCTTAACCGAATTTATCCTACTTTCAATAATAATTTAATTTTCTACGGGAAAAAAACGGTATTCTGTATTTACATAATTTGCTGGATTTATCACGACTATTCCACATAAACATGATAGATTTTTATGCTGGAAAAGATACTGTTTTTTTAGATCTTATTTCTTTTATTTGAACAAAATTATTTTTCTTCTAGGGTGAAAAGCGATCAGTGTTCTCCACCTGAATCTATTTTAGTTTTTTCTTATAAAAAAATTATAGATTCACTATGTAGTTTCCCGGATTTTCTTTAACTGCACCAAATAAAAGAATCTATATTTTCTTATCATATCAAATTTGTATAACTCCAGTAAAATTAATTTTGTCTTTTGAGAAAACGTGACTTATACAGTGCGAGTGTAAAGTATGGAATAAAATTCAATAAATTTTTATCTTTATTTTTATGCAATTTTCCTCGGACAGGTCATTTTTATTTTAAATTCCCATCTTTTGGTATAAATCATCCCTTTCTATCTCTACCAGTGGCGGCGCAACAGGGGGCAACTTGAAAATTTTAAAAGGCAATGGGGGTCAAAAGTTACATTTTTGGAAAGACCATTTCATCTTCTATGCAGCAATGTAAGCATCTTCAACAGCGGTCGATTAGAACAGGAAAAAAGTAAGCTTTTAATATTTTTTCTACACTAATAATTTCTGGTTGCATTTTCTATTAATAAATCAACGCAAACAACAGTTCCCTGAAAGCATTACACAAATCCCCACCTATTCGCATAAATGATACTTTTCCTTCAGAACCAGTGGCGGTGCAACGGAGGGCAATTTGAAAATTTTAAATGGTACTTGTAGTTAAAAGTTACATTTTCAGAAAGATCTTTTCATCTTCTATTTAGCAATGTAATTGTTTCTAAAATTGGGCGATTAGAACAAGAAACCAAGAGCTTTGAATATTTTTCAACACTAATTATTTGTTTGAATTTTTGTTAATAATCAACGGAAACAATAGTATTCTGAAAACCTTACACAAATAATTCTGATTGTTTTTAGTTATCGCACTATCGCGGTACTACTTTAATATGTCAGTCAAAATTTGAACGAACTGCCATATTACCTTAGATCTATCAAGTTATATAAAATGGGCCGGTTAACTGAAAAAGAAAGGATTGAAATTTTGATTATGCTCGGTTGTGGTGATAAGAGCCGCTCGCAGACGGAAGTCTGCACTTTATTTAATAACAAATATCCTGACAAAACTATCACTCAATCGGCAGTCAGTAAATTACAAACCAAGTTCTAGGAAGAAGGAAATGTTAGATATCGGCCCAAAACTGGGCTTCCAAAGGTTTCTGTTGAGTACTAGGCTTGATACCGACTTGATACGTTAATTGCACTGCAAAAAGTCCACATAAAACAAAAAATGGAATAAGACAGAGATCAGTGATTAAGTATTTAAAATTTGAAAAATGGCATCCTTATAAGCTTAAGCTGGTACATGAATTAAGTGAAGATGATCCAAATTGTCGAATAGAGTTCTGCGAGACAATGATGGAAATGTGTAATCGAGACCAGGGGTTGGCGGCTAGAATATTTTTTCGCATGAAGCGACATTCACTCTTACGGGAGATGTAAATCGTCAAAATTTGCGATACTGGGCTCCTGTAAATCTCCACTGGATGCGACAACATTATACGCAAGCACCCCCAAAAAGTTAATGTTTAGGCGGGAATAGTGGAAAACAGAATTTTCGATCCCTATTTCTTTGAGGATTAATAATTAAACAGGAGAAATGTATTAAGAGTTTTTGAGGGACGAGTTAGTTCCCGCACAGCATCCAAATGATCCGGACTTGCCACATTATTCCTTATGGTACCAGAAAGATGGAGTGCCACCTCACTATGCTAGACTAGTACGTAACTTTTTAGACGATACTTTTGCCGATCATTGGATTAAAAAACATTTAAAAACAAAATATACATAACAATACCTAACAACATCGACGACTTAAACACAAGAGTTAGACACGAAATTAGGCAAATGATTTGGATTGTACGAAATGAATTTGAACATCGTTTCGCTATCTGTCAGGGCATTGACGGAGCTCAGTTTGAACATTTTCTCCATTGAAATGATTTATGTTGTAGTTTTCAGAATTAAATTATTTTCGTTAATTATTATTAATAAAATATTCAATCGGAAATAATTAATGTTGAAAAATGTACAACGCTACTTTCTTCTTGTTGTAATCGACCCACGTAAAGCGTGGTTGCACTGCTCGATAGAAGATAAACGATCTAACCGAACATGTAACCTTTTATCTTTATTGTCTTTCAAATTTTTCAAATTGCCCCACAATACGCCGCCACTGGTTGCGATACAAATGTATAATTTATACCTAAAGAAATGACCTAAAGAAAGATTTAGATGATTCAGGAAACTATTGCTTGTTTCGATTATTATTAATAGAAAATAATGTACCATACGAATAAATAGATAAATAAATAGAAAATATAAGCAGACAATAATATTAATGCTAAAAAATATTCAAAGTATTTTTTTTATTTTCCTGTTCTAATCGACCGATGTTGAAGATGCTTACATGGCTGCATAGAGGATGTGGTCTTTCCGAAAATGTAACTTTTGACCCCCATTGCTATTTAAAATTTTCAAGTAGCCCCCTATTGCGCCGCCACTGGTGAAATGGAAAGGGTTGATTTATACCAAAAGATGGGAATTTAAAAATAAAAATTTACCTGTCCGAGGAAAATTGCATAAAAATAAGGATAAAGATTCAATGAATTTTATTCCATACTTTACACTCACACTGTATCATATCATTTGAAGCTTGATTTTGGGTATTTCCTAGTCTGCCTCAAAAAATTCTTTGAGTACAACAATCCGATAACAATGCACCTTAATTTATTTGTTCTTCTTGAGAAAAAGTTTTTTGAGGGTTTAGTAGAACTCTGGCTTTGCAACAGAATGTATTTTTTAAAAGAAAATCTTAAATTAATTTATCCTTTTTCTTTTAATGAAAAAAAAGTGATCTGAATCTTTCATAAATTCCTGATTTTATTACAACTACTCTACATTCAACATCATAATTTTTTTGTAGTGGAAATGTACTTTGTACTTACATGCTATCTCTCATATTCTATCTATCTATATCTTGTATTGTTTCTTAGATTTACTACAAGCATCCCACTTTAACTGAATCTACTACGTTCTGACTGTATTATAACCATCCCACTTTAACAGAATGTACGTACACTTTCTCATTTACTGTCTAACGTTTATTTATAGAAGAAATGTTAATTTATTTCAACCATCCCTCTGACTTTATTTGTTCTTTTAGATAAAAAGGTATTTTTTTCTATTTTAGTCCCTCAACCGAATTTTCTTTTTCTTTTTAGAGTAATAGGTTTTACGTACCTTTTCCCGGATTTATTATAACCAACCCTCTTTAAGAGAATTTACTTGCTGTACTTTTGTGACTGAATCTTAATTGAATCTACTTTTTCTCTAATAAAAGGTAAAAAAAAAACGTTCTAATGTTAAGTTATTCTACTACTCCTACTACTTTAACAAAATTTATTTTTTCATTTCCAGAAAAACATTGATTTTCTGTTAGTACTATGAATGTATCTTGTTCCAATATTGTATCCCACCCCGAGTCCCACCCTAACTAAACATTTTCTTTTTCATGCTTCAACAATTTTTTTTATGGAAAAAGCGTCCCGTTACTTAATGCCCTGGATGTATTACTTCTCACTTCAATATAACTGAAAAAGAGACTTTGTATGCTAAATCATTTATTAAAGCTCATCTCCTATACTAATAAAATTAATTTTGCTTTTGCAGGAAGAAGTCATTTCCTGCATTTATTAGAACCATCCGAGCGCTTAACAAAATTTACCTTTTCTTTTGAAGAAACAAACATTATGATGCACCCTAAATAAATTTATGCGTTTATTACAACCATCTCACAGGTACTGTGTTTCACCGAAAACAAACCGCCACAAACAAATATCATAACTGAATTTGTAACCAAACACAAATTCAATGAACCCCCATGGAAAAGAACGAGGTGACAATTAATGACTCGTGTGGTGTGTTCAATGACCCGGATGATCCAAACAAAAACGGTTGCGGTACTGTTACGTAAACAATTAAAAAAAATAGACTAAGTAAATATGGACGTTTCACTATTTAACTTAAAATTTTTCGAAATTAAATCTGACTGAACGAGAAAAGAAGACCGAGTTCCCACAATAAATATCAACGATTGAAGGAATTCATAACGAAGTGACGCTAATTGGAAATACAGCTGTTGGTGTTAATGAAAATAGATTGGACTAATCGTTCCAGTTAATTTTAACACTAGGCGAGTGATATTTTAAAACTAATACGACACGCAAACGTTTCGCAATTGCAATCGCAGTGCACTAGGTCAGTTTTGGCTTTGGATGAAACGACAAATTTATACTTACTTTCCGAAGAGGGGATGCCACAGATGCTTCTGAGATTCTTGCATGTGGATGTCTTCGATGCTCGCTGTCGTACTGCCAACTTCAGGAATGTCGTCGAACTTGAGCGATTTCATGTTAACCGAGTCGGGAAAATTTTGTTTTCCACCGTATTTCGATTTGTTGTGGTCGACCCTGACAGATCCATCGGTTGGATTACTAAGTCTGGCGCCTTTTTACTGTCGACTTTCGATTTTTGATTGCACGTTTTATGATTATACCTTTGATTGTTCAAGTTTTTCGCAGATTCGTATCGCTCGCGATACACATTTCCGGCTTTAACGTCGCCCGAAGGCGGCGATGGCTTCTCGCTCTTATTGTTGTACATCGGATTTTTCTGTGTGAGGATCGTGTTGTACTGGGGTATGTGCAGGTTTACTGAGGGTTCGAGGATTGATACGGCGTGGGCACGTTCATGAATTGATGAGGCGATATCGCATGGTGTGGTGGTGTTTGTTGGTATACTGCTGGTGGATACTGCGGCTTTTGGTTGAGGAACTTGTGATTTTTCGTCTTATCCACGTAGTCGCGATATTTGTTGTTATTATTGCACAATCGTTCGTATTGATTTGGCCGAGGAAAGTTCGCCTGGGCGTTTTCGTGCCATATGGGAAATTCAAATGGGTTATTACTATTCGGTAGTGGGGGCATTGGAAAACTAGTTGGGTGCGAAAATCGATTGAGGGGAAACATCTGGGAAATATCGGGCGTTTGATTTGAATAAGGCGGAAAAGAGCTGATCATTTTTAGGAAGTCGGCACCGTTCCCGAAAGCCATTGCCGCCAACTCTAACTGATGCAGGTAAGGTAACCACATCATGTTCGTCAAATTGGGGTCGTTGCATAACTCGGATACACGTGGCGTTTCTTTCGTCACCGGTGGTTGTTTCGGATGTTCGCGCTTAGTCTTCTCACTTTTCGTGACCTCGACGATTGGTTTTTTCGATTTCGCTTGCTTCTCGCTCGGCAAGTTGATGTTCGTCTGCTTTTTAATTATAGTCTCCAACTGAGAAATCGTAATAACCAAAATGTCGGGGTCTTGAAGAAGGTGCGGGAAGGCTAATGCTTCGGGTAACCGCAACTCCGGACGCTCGTTCAGCAATTTTGGTATTTCTTTGCCGGGTGATAATAAAATCTGACTGAGTCGGTCTTTGGGCACTAACATAGGGTCAGGTAAATTAAGAGCGGCGTCGGCGTGTAATTGCTTGAGTTGTGCTAGCGCGTCGGGTTCAGCTTCTGAAGTTAACAATTCCAAAAGCCTAGAAGATTCCGATTTCGTAACGCGCGGCGTTTTTCCATCCTCTTCCCGATTTTGCAACGTAGCCGCATCTAAAATATTACGCAAGGTGATATCATCCACTTTACCCTTCTTTGTTTCTGGTTCACCTTCTTTACTGACGCTCGTGCTGTTAATTTCTTCAGAGCATGTCACCGTAGGACTAGCCGATTTTCTACATTTACCAAAATCTAACGGTTCGCTCTGCCTAGTGATTGTCACTTCCGAATTAAGCGGAATTTTGTGCGAGGTTGATGATAAGAGCGATTCTAAGTAAGCGGTTTTAGTTCCGGTTTGGACATCTGGTGAATGCGGCACTGCTGGTAAACCACTTGGTTGTGGTGATTGAATTGTTTCCGAACACCGCGACGACGGTCGCGGACTGAGCGATGGACTTCTCTTCTTCGGTACGCTTAGATCCGTGGGCATTAAATCGTCGTCCGGAAGGGTTATCGTGAGACACTCAGTTTTTTTAGTTGTCAGATCTGTTGGCTTATCATCGGCAATTGTTGAGCAAACTAATTCATCTTTGGATTCGGTTGGTGTAGGAATAATATCAGGTACTTCAGTTGTGTTAGAGTGTTTGTCTTCCTCATTCTCCGTGACGAATTCTTCCACTAAATCCGTGCTGAGCGTGTCCGGGCTTTGAAGCGACTGTTCTAAGCGGTTCAGGATGTCGTCCATCGCGAGATTATTTTCATCTTCCTCATTATAATCGCAATCGTCGTCCTTTTCGCATTCACTTTCGAATTGTTCGCTAGTGTCATTATTTTGCTGCTGGATACTCTTATCTGAGGTTTCTTCCTGCCACGCTTCGGTTTGAATTTGTTGATTAAATTCTAACTCGGCAACGGCTAATAAATTCTCTAGGGGACTGACGTCACATACTTTACTCGCACTACACTCCACTATCGGGGCTTGCGCGATATAACTGTGATCTACGGAAGTGTTTACATTTTCGGTGGCATCGTCCGCCGTTGGAATGTCTTCCGGAGATGGCGAACGCTTCCTCTGAACCTTAATCGTATGGGACGGCAAGTGGGACTCGACGTTGATAGGTGCACTCCATGTGGACCCTTTGCTGTCTTCGGTCAACGCATCAGCGTCTTCGTCTTCGTCAACCTGCACCGCCGTCGATTTTCGTTTAACCCTGTTGCTTTTTCTCACTTTTCTGTGATGCTGCTGCTGCTTGAATGTTTCTTCGTCCGAGTTGGCGGACGGCGCCGCCGCCTTTAAATTTGGCACGAGAGTCTCTGTCCGCGGAATAGCGCGCCATCCCTGCGCCGTTTTAGTCAAAACAATGCGATTCCTTTTGTCGTAGTCCTCGCATTTTACGTCCACGATGTGTGTATCTTCCTGACGTATCCAAACGAAAATGGGGTTAACTCGCGGGTTAACAGATTTTTCGCGTTTGCTCGCAGATCGTTTTCTACCGCCCCTACGTTCGCGTCTTCTATCAGATTTACGATGACGCTCAGCCCTCGCTTTCCCGGACGGCGCTTGCGGTATATCGGTGGAGCCACGTGATCGCCTCGCGATATCGATCAGGTCGACGGAAGGTTGTGATCCTGTCCGTCGCGGGCGCTGTTCGCCCATAACCTCCTCTTGGACTGCGCAGGGAGTGCACTCCCGTAAATCGTTGTTGTTACACGATGGACTTTTACGAAGAGCTGATATTGGTATGAGGCCCGGCACGGGAGGCAGAGAGCCGCAGCTCAGTGCACTCTCAACCGCGCTCTTTGTACATTCCACACAATCACCCACCACTAAAACGCCACTGTTACAAATTGCGGTTTGTATCAAAACACGGAGGTATCAGCCATTGACACCAGACGCGACCACGAACCGACACTCACCTAACATTTAATTATTAATTGTGGACGATAAAAAAATAATCGGGGTCACAACACGGTAACACAGAAACATTTCTACATAACACAACACTCGAACTGAGAAAACTATACGAACCAAAGTGCTCGCGCTCCACTATGAGAATTTCTGTACGAGAACGTCCGAAACCCCTAAACGAACCCAAACGACAACGTCTCTTTGACGTCGATCTTAAAAGTTAGTTGGTCGAAGGAGTGTCTTTGCACTATCAACGACCGCCCCTTTACCGCCCATATCCCTTTTTTAAATCGACGAGGAAATGCAACCCAGGAACGGGCACATCTCGTGGAAGTGAACGTAACTAAACGTATTGAGTAGTAACCTTGACTTTAAGTTCACCCTATACTGCTCTTCAACTCGAACCTCTTTCGTCAGAAAACAAAGCGTTCCGTTGAAAATTACTCAAAACAAAAGCACGTTGACACGAAAACCAAATTTTTATCTTCCGGCACGTTACCTACAAAACTGACACTGGAATTATTTATCTTAACACATTTATTACTGTAATAAACGGTTATCGGTTTTATTTACACTTTTAATTATATTTGGGTTGTTGCATAATGTTTACTAAGGTTACCCAACAGCATATTTAAAACGCGCAGTTAAATTTTTTTAAAGATCTACTTAGAAATGATAAGAATTATATTAAAAATTTTATATTCAAATCGAAAGTATATAGAAATTCTATAAAAGAATTAATGGTCATGTCATGTTGATCACGTAGTTGAATTCTTAAAACGAATAATGTTATCGCAGCACCCCATCTACGTTTATAAAAAGCTTAATCTTAACTGAGTTTTATATTTATTCATTAAATAAATTTGCACCGAGTTGTTTTTCTATTTTATCCTTGCAAAACTAGTTCTTAAATACGAGTCATGTTTTACCGAAACATGCATAAAAACAATGTGCTTTTGATATGGTATTGTTTGTCCAATATACCTACATTAAATTGCATTCTTAACAATTACTTTTTTATTACGTCTTGTTTATATTGTGGAATCCAAACTTTAAGAAATGTGTTCGGCAAACTAAAGGAAAGAAGAATAAGAGATAAAGTAAAGTTGCTTGGGCAAAAACGTGAAAATACATCACTTGTTTCTATTTAAAAAAAATTAGGTACCCCACTATAGCACCACGTGTACAAGGAAATATAGATCTAGAACGCCGTCAAGTCTGGGGCATCCCTCATCTGGAAAATCTTACCCAATATCAGCTTGGTTTCAGTCGAAGAAGTAACAAAAACAAATAAAACGAATAAGAATAGCAAGATAAGAAACTGAAAGTCTACAAAGTTGTAAAGGAAGTAATTTTACGTTTGATGAGTCCGGTTTGAAAAACCAAATGTGTAAGCAGTAGGTACTTTGGTGTTTGCTTCTCTATGTTTGAACAAAACGGCAATAGAGAACAAAAAACTTAGGAGAACAAACCGAGTTTCTTCAAAGACTTGAAACACCAAATTGGGTGAGTTCAGGAGTTACCTTAAAGACTCTTGTGTTGTCTACGTATAATCGACTTGATTGTTTCATGAATTGAATTGTTTGTGGACGTTTCTTCGTCTGGTAATATTTGTTTAGATGGTTCCAATAGTGGCGAAGTCATCGTCAACAGATCTCAATCAATATCACACCTTTCTTATTTTAATTTTATTAATTGAAGTCTAAGAACTTTTCAATCATTGCTTAAATGTTCTGAGAAACGCATCTAATAATTCGAGAGATTTTACGTATGCAGAATCTTGCTTGAAGGATCAAATTTTAAGTTATTTATATGATAACATTAATATAGAATACTTCACCAGTTATGTGCTCTTCCAATCAAAGTTGTAATTTCGTCTTAACGGATGAAAGTCGATTGCAATCTGCGTAAAAAGAAATTAGTTTGAGATCTATGAGAAATTCCACAATGGTTTGGTTTGTAAATGTAAGATCTGCTAACATCTACGTATAGAACTATATCTATAAATAAATGAATCGAATAAGAAACTATTAATGGCAAGTTATCAAGTAAAAAAAGTGTTGTAAAAATCGAAAAATGTATATTAATGTTTAATAACTTATCTAAAAACATGTTTATTTCATTGGTCCGACCGAAGGACCAAATACAGATTAGTAAGATCAATTGCTCGTATATAACTCGTTTTAACACCAGTTCAGATGTTTGTTGTTTTGTCTAAAGAAGAAATAGAAGATAATAGTCATATGAGAAAATAAGATCGCAGTAAATAATATAGAAGTACAACTTCTCTTAATGATAGATTCATCATTTGTTAACATTATATAATATTGAAACTTTCTTTTCTCTCTCTCTCTCTCTCTCTAGGCAAATCGTCGCAGTTAGAAACTAATCTTGAAACTTTGCAGTTGTTTTCTAAAATCTACGTTCTTTGTATCAAAGATTTGTAAACAATTTCAAAAACAATTGATAAAAAATTGAAAATTTTAAGCAAAATACAACTTGATGATGATGATATTATCCCAGTTTGATCATTTTAGTGGTTCACATTTATTACTTATTCTCGGTAGCAAGTCCTGTTCATCTTAATTCAATAACGTTTTGCAGATCGGCGTCATAAATTGTTTTTGGTTTTTCGGGGCACACTTTGTATCAAAAACCTTACTTGGGACGGGTTTAACCGAATCTCCACAAGTAGTTTTCGATAGCACAAAAAACTAGACATCTTGTTTTAATATTTTTTGGTAGTATGGTTGTCCAAACTATGTGAAAACACAACCTTATACATGTATATCGATTACATGTGTCACTTAGATGAACATAATAAATTTGATGAGTCCGACTATAGAAGGATTAAATTCAAGTAGATAAACAGATCGATTATTTTCAAAGGTTTGAAGAACAAGATAAGATTAGCAGATGATTGTAGAACCACATTTTTATAGTAGTGTTGTCGAAATTAATTTAGAAGGACTTCTTTGAAGGTTTGAAAGACTGAATAAGATTTACTACAAACTTGTAGAAACAAATGTTTGAATTTCTACGGCACCAAGATGGGTGTGGTTGGGATTAAAGGATCAATTTGTCGACTTTCGAAGAAGTATTCGAAAGACCAAATATAATGTGCAATAGGACGTTTGCATTATCAACACATTTTACAATGGTTTTGCTAAGCCCACACCTTGGATCATCTCAATCTTTTGTGAAAGTCACAAAAGGCAATTATAATTTGGTTATCTTTGCAGTTGGACATATTTATCACAACAGTCGCTGATTCAGATATGATAACCGTATTACATACCATAATTTTATTATTTATTGTGATTTTTTTTCCAAATTCTTCATTCATTATTCTTGAATGTAAGAGGTGGTCTTTTTCATTGCAGTAACAGAGCTGATTTTGCCTTACTATACCGTACTCCACGTTGACTCAGTACTGATGTACCCACTGCTAGCAAAATTGAGAGAAAGACTACTGAACCCAAGGAAAAAACTCATAAGTAAATCATTGGAATACTTTAAGCTAGCTAGAGACAAGGAAGAACAGTACAAGCAATACGACAACACTACTAACTCAAACTTCTCAGAAGAAGAAAAACAGACAGGAAATAGAAAAATTAAAAGGAAAAAACAAAAAAAGTCAGTGGTTTAATAACGAAGGCTATCAAAAAATAATATGGAGAGTATAGACATGCGGTAGAAGCGAAGTGTTAAGGAAAACTCTAAAAATTGGGTGGGGAGAGATTCTCTTAGGAAACAGTGAGTAAGTCGATTGAGGAAAAGAATAGTAAAAGGACAATGGATGAAGATGAAAATTAGTACCTACCGTGTGTTTCATAAATAGTTGAATAACTTGAAATAAACAACAGGATACATTTTCATACTTAAACAAATGATAAAAAAACTGAAAACATAGTATAATGGGATATACAGCGTGTCCCGATATTCCGTGTACATTGAGCTACTGTAAATTTGTGGGACTAAAGTATACCTAGTAATAGTATTTGGACGAAATTGGGTACTCAGAGATTTTTGGGATGAGAATTGAAATCCATTCTCGTTTTTGTGGTAAATTGCAGGGGGCGCCACTTACAGCCCTTTTTTGCTTTTATAATGTCTTATTTTTTTGTGCCTTCCTGTATGTAATGTTTATTAGAATATTTTTATACTCCAACTTTTTCTGCCCCAAAAAGGTATACTTAACAAATGTCGCTCAGAGCAACGATTTCTGAGGTGATTGGATTATTGCTTTATCTTTAATTAAAAGGACCAAATTTCGGAAAACAGAAAGAGTTGCCCAAACATTTATTCAGGGTACAACAAATTGATGCAAAAGTTGGTTTAGATTGTAATTTAACCAAGTGCTTAACAAAATTTTGCTGAGAATTATTAAGAGTTTTGAGAACATTTTGGAAAGTATTTAAAATGTACCAAAAAATATATTGAAAGCCCGAAGAGCAATAATTAACTTGAATTTGAGTTTGAGTTTTTAAGGGTTCTAAGAACAGTTTGAAAAATATCGGTTATTAAAATCTTATTTCCCGTCAAAGATATGTTTTAGCATTTTTTTAACTAGCGGAAATCTTTGAATCGAAAGAAATCAGATGGGTCAATCAGAACTTGATTCTGAACTTTTGGAAAGTTGAAGTAGGTTGTAAATCTAGTTTTTAAAACGTCGCCTCTCTTTGTTTTTTGGACAAACTTTTTTAATGTAAATCTATTGAGGAATGACTTTCTATCTATGAACAGTTAATGAACATTCAAACTGATGAAAATATGAAAAATTTTATGAAGAAATGGCAACGTTGAACCGAACTTACTCAATGAAACTTTACTGAAAATTTAAGATTTTATTTGAACTTGAAGGTTCGGAGAGTCATATTTAACCCAGTACTCAACCAAGTTTTGCTGACACTGTTCACTTAACTTAACAAAATTTCGCTGCGAATTCTCTAGAGTTTTTAAGAAAATTTTGAAAAATATTGAACGGTGCCAAAACTTTTCTTGAGATAGAAATCGGTGCTATAATTGATTTATATTTTATTATAACTTTAAGGTCTAAAGAATGAGATTTCTCCTTGAACCGAAATAATTTATTATGGTCGAAATCGATACGCTACTTCGTTTAGATTTAATTTGTCGTGTTAGGTCCGAAAAGTAAAATTTAACTAAGTGCTTAACAAAGTTTTGTTGAGAATTCTCAACAGTTTTGAGAAATGTTTGAAAAACATTTTAAAGGCGTCAAAAATTTTATTGAGACAGAAATAGATGAAATAATTGGTTTAGATCTTATTTGAACTTGAAAGTCTAAAGAGCGAAATTTAACTAAATACTACTCAACAAAATTTTGGTGGCAATGCTCATGAGTTTTGAGAATAGTTTGAAAAATACTGAAAACCTGCCAAAAATTGATTAAGATAGAAATTGATGCGATAATTGGTTAGAATCTTATTTGAATTTAAAGTTTCAAAGGGCAAAACCTATCAGTAAAATTTTGCAGAGAATTTTGAAGTTTTGTGAAAATTTTGAATGGGTGCCAAAAAATTTGTTAAATAGAAATAGATACGATAATTGATTTAGATCTTATTTAAACTTGAAGGTCCAAAGAGCGAAAATTAACTACTTAGCAAAGTTTTTCTGACAATGCTCATGAGTTTTTAGAAAATTTTGGAAAATATTGAAAACCTGCCAAAAATTTTTTGAGATCGAAATTGATGGCGATAATTGGTTTAGATCTTATTTAAATTTGAAGTTCCGAAGAGCGAAATTAAATCAACTACTCAACAAAATTATGCTGAAAATTCTCAAGATTTTTGAGTAAATTATGAATAGGTGCCAAACAATTTGTTGAAATAGAAATTGATACGATAATTGATTTTAGTATTATTTAAACTTGAAGGTCCAAAGAGCAAAATTTATCCAAATACTGCTCAACAAAATTTTGCTGACAATGGTCATGAGTTTTGAGAAAATTTTAAAAAATATTGAAAACCTCCCAAAGAGTTTATTGAGACAGAAATAGATGCAATAATTGGTTTAGAGCTTATTTGAACTTGAAAGTCCAAAGTGCGAAATTTAACCAAATGCTACTCAACAAAATTTTGCTGGCAATGTTCATGAATTTTGAGAAAATTTTAGAAAATATTGAAAAGCTGCGAAAAATTTATTGAAATAGAAATTGATGGCGACAATTAGTTTAGATCTTATTTGAATTTGAAGTTCCGAAGAGCGAAATTAAATCAACTATTTAACAAAATTTGGTTATAATTCTCAAGAGTTTTGAGAAAATTTTGAATGGGCACCAAAAAATTTTTTGAAATAGAAATTGATACGATAGTTGATTTAGATCTTATTTAAACTTGAAAGACCAAATAGCGAAATTTACCTATAACTACACAACAAATTTTGCTGGCAATGCTCATGACTTGAGAAAATTTTGGAAAATGTTGAAAACCTGCCAAAAAGTTTATTGAGACAGAAATAAATGCAATAATTGGTTTAGATCTTATTTGAACTTGAAAGTCCAAAGAACGAAATTTAACTAAATGCTACTCAGCAAAATTTTGCTGATAATGTTCATGAGTTTTTAGAAAATTTTGGAAAATATTAAAAAGCTGCCAAAAAATTTATCGAGATAGAAATTGATGCGATAATTAATTTCGATCTAATTTAAACTTAAAGGTTCAAAGAGCGAAATTTAACCAATAGCTACTCAACAAAATTTTGCTAGCAATGCTCAAGAGTTTTGAGAAAATTTTGGAAAATATTGAAAACCTGTCAAAAAATTTATTGAGATAGAAATTGATGGCGATAATTGGTTTAGATCTTATTTGAATTTGAAGTTCCGAAGAGCGAAATTAAACCAACTACTCAACAAAATTATGCTGAGAATTCTCAAGAGTTTTAAGTAAATTATGAATGGGTGCCAAACAGTTTGTTGAAATAGAAGTTGATACGATAATTGATTTTGATCTTATTTAAACTTGAAAGTCCAAAGAGCGAAGTTTAACTAAATACTGCTCAACAAAATTTTGCTGACAATCCTCATGAGTTTTGAGAAAATTTTAGAAAATATTGAAAATCTGCCAAAAATTTATTAAGATAGAAATTGATGGCGTAATTGGCTTAGATCGTATTTTCGATTTGAAGGACTGACAAACGAAATTAAATCAACCACTTAACAAAATTTGCTTAGAATTCTCAAAAGTTTTGAGAATATTTGTAATGGGTACCAAAACATTTGTTGAAATAGAAATTGATACGATAATTGATTTAGATCTTATTTAAACTTGAAGGTCTGAAGAGCGAAATTTAAATTTTGTTGAGAATTCTGAAGAATTTTGAGAAATTTTTGGAAAATATTCTAGGGGCCAAAATAATGATTATGATAGAAATCGCCCCAACAATTCGTTTAGAAACAAATCAAATGTGCATTCGTTTACTTGATGTTGAGCTACGAGTACTAAACAAAATATTGCTGAGAGTTCTCAAGAGGCTTGAGAAAATTTTGGATAATATTTAAAGAGTGCAAAACAATTTTGTGAGACTGGAATTGATGCAATAATTGGTTAGGTCTTATTTGAAAGGCGAAGAGAAAAGAGCAAAATTTAACCAAGTAATCAGCAAAATTTTGTTTTGAGAGAATTTTCGAAAATATTGAAAGGGGTCCCAAAATTTTATTGAGATAGAAATTATTGCTATAATTTAGATCTAAATTGAACTTGAAGTCTGAAAAGCGAAATTTAACTAAGTACTCAACAAAATTTTACTGAGAATTCTCAAGTGTTTAAGAAAATTTTCAAAGAGTGCCAAAATTTTTGTTGGGCGTTAAACCCAGTTTTAGATAGGTCCTAAACTTTCTGATTTAAGAATGTGTTACTATGAAAAGTTAATGAAGTTGCAAATAAATGAAAATATCAAAAATTTTATGAAGAAATAAAATAGAAACGGCAACATTGTACCAAAGTTAATTTAACGATCCTTATCATATCCTCGTGAGAATTACTGGAAAGTAAAAACGCGTTTAGTACAACAAAATATTCTTTAATTATACTGTTTTAACAGTTGAATAACGCAAACCAATAAAGTTTTTATTACAGATAGCTATGATTTATTTTAGCGAATACGAAATGCAAATAAATCAATATTTGAATATCTAAGCAGACATTGACCTTTTTGCTTACTTAGTACTCAAAATGTTAATATTTTAACGACGTCAACTGTATTCATCTACATGTTTTGATGATAGTCTTCTATAAAAAAACACGTGTAATTGCTTTAGCTTGTATGGTCGTTAATTTCTGACGTTGGTGACAAGGCGTCGCAAGTGCGACGTTAACCTACTTTTTTTTTACCTAAAGCTGATAACATCCATTTGCTTATATTGACTTCATGCATTATTAATAAACCTTTGACAAAAAAGGTCAGAAAAGTTAAATATTACACAATGTTAATGGTGTTATTGAACTTTGAACCTTCATGTTAAAAGAGTGATTTTTTCAAGTACAATAATTTTTGAAAAAAGTAGGATTTAGTTTTACGTCGTGTCTCTGTTTGTCAAAAGATTTATGTCGCGCGGATTAGTGAATTGATTATGTACGAACTTATGTAAATTTGCATATCAATAGAAAAACACTTGAGCGTCATCGAATTACAAATCCCACCGTGGTTTTTCTATTGTTCGAAGTTATAACACGTGACTGCAATGCATTAGCCGAAGTTGGTGGGTATTGAATGTCCGTAACCCCACTTGTCATTGACGTAGTCAATATGTCAATTATTGGTGCCACAGGCAATTACTTGCGGTTGCAAAAACTAAAAATGGGGACCTGGCGCTCTTTATCCTATTATTATGGGATAGTGTGTGTAATAAACACCCTAAGCAATGCTAACGAGTGTTTGTATTATTTTATATTGTATTGGATCAACATTGGTACTTAAAGTTCTATTTCACTTTATCTTTTGGTTTTTCTATCACTATTTTCTTAGTTCGTTCAGAACCAACGAATTTTGATTGGTTTGTCCAGTATTGTACTAGATGACAGTATTTACAATTGATTTTGTGTACTTTCGACAGAAGTTTATTATTGCATGAAGTTTTTGCGACGTTGTTAGTTTACCTGAGCATAGTAAGCTCCATGTATTTTCTATCTTTATCCTTCACAAATTCCCATAAACTAGCCTTCCTCTTCTAAACCACAATTTGGATTTATGTGTGGTAGACGTTGCACTTCTACCTAACCTGATCGGGGCAAAAATCACAACTTCATATATTGTACTTTACCCTTTCTGTTTAGCAATTGCGTTTTGTCTGATGTGGACTGCCCTTAGTCACATTTCCTGTCCTGGGATTGCAAGAAATGTATTGGTTGTAGAATTGTGCAAACCGTAAGTGATTCGAGAATCTGCACTCTTTCGATTTTGCAAGTCATACCTGTGACCATAGTAGTGAGAGGGCAATTGAGTCGACTTTTACCAATTACAATACTATTTACTGTAATTGGTTCTTTCTTATGAGTGAAAATCACAACTGTACTGGGAGTTAATCCCCAACCTAAACGCCCTGTAACACTTCTTCGTACTGCTCTGTCGGTTTTGATGAGTTATCTCTCAAATTTGTTTGCCATATGATAACAATGTCATTTGCGTAATCCTGGCAGGGTACTCCTCCATTGGATAGATGATCTAATTATCAATAATTAGAAGGCCGTGGGTTATGGGTGACAGTATTTCATCTTGGGGGCATCCTCTGAAGTTACCTGCTCTGGCTTCTACACTTTTGGTTTTCCAAAAGTCCCACCTTTATTTTAAAATGGTTGGGTTAGTTGGCCTTTACATCGACTTATGCGAGGCGTCATCAATGGTCTCTTCAATCTAGAAAAGCACTTATATAACGAGGTGGTCTGAAAAGTTTCTTGACCTAACATAGCTACAAGAATTTTATCTTAAATTCATTTTTTATTTTTTAACATAGTCTCCTTGTGACTCTATACACTTCTCTCAGCGATGCTCCCATCTTTTTAATCCCTCCAAATAGTACTCGGCGTTCTTCTCTGAAAAATAATTGTTCACGAAGGTGATTGCCTCTTCATTTGACAAAAATCTTTGTTCTCCGAGCGCAGTTTTTAGTTGTGGGAACAGAAAGAAGTCGCTTGGGGCTAGATCTGGTGAATAAGCTAGATGGTCAAGCAGTTCAAACAGTAATTCATGGATTTTCGCTATGGTAACTGTTGAGGTGAAACAGGATTTTCTTTTTCTGCAAATGTGGCTGTTTATCCGCAATTTCTACCTTCAGCTTGTCAAGTAATGATGCGTAGTATGCTCTTGTAATGGTTTTCCCTTTTTGAAGATAATCGATTAGGATAACTCCATGACTATCCCAAAAAACAGTCGCCATCACTTTCCCAGCCGAAAAAACAGATTTTGCTTTTTTTGGAGCCGGTTCCCTTTTTGCAGTCCACTGTTTTGACTGTATTTTTGTTTCAAGCGTATAGTGTTGTATCCAAGTTTCATCTATACAGTAATTAATCGGCGCCAAAACTCGGATTTATTACGCTTAAACTGCGCCAACAGAGCATTGAAAATGTTCATTTGAACACGTTTTTGGTCTAACGTTAGCAAACGCGGCACCCAAGCTTTCTCATGCCTAGATCTTGATTTAATATGTGACATACACGTTTTTTGGACATTTTCATTGTCTCTTCTATCTCTCACTTTAATTCGGTTGGTCGTCTAACACCATTTGGTGAACTTTAGCGATGTTATCGTCAGTAGTTACAGTTTTTGGACGTCCCGAACGTTCATCATCTCCCAAGCTCTTCCGTCCACGTTTAAATTCAGCTGTCCAAAATTTCACAGTGGTAAATGACGGTAAGAGTCCCCGTACACAGAGTCTAACTGATTTTTAATTTCAAAACAAATATTTTATGACAGTTCGATACTCGATTTTCTCCATTTTCACATCAACTCACTCAAACGACTGTCAAATAAAAACTGCGCATCCAAAATAGCTGAAACTTTGATGTGTTGCTGTCAAAAGATGCACAACTATATTCCCTGACTTTTATTGACGAGTGCTGCCATCTTCACGTTGAGGTTGGAAACTTTTCAGACTGCCTTCGTAGTCTTCTTTTGCTGCATTGTACTAGCTTACTGGTAGGCTGATACGGAGCGGTTTTAGGCGATCTACTTACTCTCTCACTCTGTATAATTTTTAATATCGTTTAGTAAAGCATGAGTTAGCATTGTTGCTCAGATGTAGTAGTAGTATCTTTAGGGTTGGTAATATATTTCTTTCTAGTTTTTGATATAAATACCACCCTAGCCGTAGTCTATGCTTGGGGTACGTATCCCAGTCTGCTTCGAAAAATTTTTAACAGAGAATGTGTTTTCTCTTTTTGTGATCGTTTTATATTGAATCCTGGTAGCCGGCTAACTATGTTTTCAGGAGGAGCCGATCTACTATAAATCATATTTAAGTGTTTTCTGATTGGTGTTCTATGATGTATTGGATGCCCTTCATGATGCAAACACAGTATGATATTCAAATTTGTAAACTACTATTGACCCGAGAATTGATGAAGTAAGGGCAGATAATAAAAAGAGTAATAGTCTAGAGAGAATAATAGAGATTAGAGAGTTTCAGAAACAAAAGAAAAGTGATTTAAGGGGATATGAAAAAAGGAAGCAAGGAATAAGTTAGAAATTGAAATGAGTAGTGAAAGAGGCTGAGATAAGTGAAGATGTGAGATGCAATAGAACAAATATAGAAGTATATCTGCAAGATGCAGAACGAAAGTAGGGGAAAGCTGGGAAAAGAGTTTTGATTGGAAAAGACAGGGATGTCCACTAAGCCCATATTTATTTTCTTTTATATTTAAGAGATTTAAAGGAAGAACTTAAAGGCCAACATGTAGGAGAAATTGTGGTGGTTCAAGACGAAAAGTGTGGGTTCTAGCCTACGCAGATAATGTGCTGGTTTTGCAAAAACAGAAGAGGAAATAAAAAATAATAAAAGTGATGAATACATATTTAGAAAAGAAGATATTAGAAGTAAATGTAGAAAAAATTAAAATTGTGGAGTTTGAGAAGAGAAAAAGGAGTGGAATGGAAGTGGAGAGAGGAAGAGATAAAGATGGTGGATAAATATAAATACATGGGGTATACGGTGAGGTACGATAATAAGGATGAAGAACAGATTAAGCAATTAGACCAAAAGGAAACAAAAAGGACGTATGGGCTGTAGGAGAAAGAATATTTGGAAAAGAGTTAGAGAAGAAAAGTTGGATATTTAAGATAGTGAAAAGTGTGTTGATGTGTGGAGCGGAGATGTGGGGATGAAGAGAATGGGAGAAACAGAAGAAGATACAAGAAAAGTATTGGATGTTAACATTAGATTGGTGAAGGAAACACCAGGTTATATAATGGAAGAGGAACTGATACTGGAAAAAATAATAATAGAGACAGGAAAATGGGGAATAAGGTATAAAAAAAAAGATGGAAAGTAAGAATGAAAACAAGATACTGTTTGAATGTTTTTAAGAGATAGAGGCACAAAAGATAAACTATGGTAAAATGGGAGAAGAAGATATTATGAAAGAGGAGGATATGCAAGAGAAGAAATAAAGAAGATAAGAGACTGAGGAAGAAGTATGGAAGAAGAAATAGTACAGAGAGATATTGACACGAGAAGGAAATAATTTAGAGAAGGAAAAAAGGTAGAGGCGTAAGGGGCAAGAAATGAAATTATACAGGGATGTAGTAGGAATAAAAAACAAAAGAAAATAATTTTGAAAATATATACAGGAATTGAAAATAGTGATTTGACAGAGATGTGGTTGGAAGTGAAGAACTAAGAAGGATGAAAAGAATATTATGACAGTAAAGCGTAAGTACAGAGAGAAAGGCGAAAAAGGGTAGCGGAGAATAGTCAATTGTATAAAAAAGAGTGTTGCAGTGTTAAAAGGGATAATGAAAACAAATATAAAGGAAATCTAAAATTTATTAAAGAATGGGGCTAAGATAGTTGGAAAACAGAAGGAACGGAGTGAATAAGGAAAATATTAGTGAGGAAGGGAAGCTGAATAAAGGTAGAATAAGGACATGTGTTTCAACATATTAATAAATGATAAATTTGGAAAGAATTTTGGCATGTAGAAAAAGAAGAGGAAAAATGGAGATTATGCGAAAGAAATTTGTAAAATTTAGTGTGGTGAACTGTCGTACTGAAGACGAAACGTAACTTTCTGCAACCAAGGTAACAAGCATTTTATAAATATCATCAATTACTGCAAAATTTACTACATTTAAAAGTCAAAAGTGATATAACCACAAAGATGAAAAAATAGTATAAAATACTAGATAAGTTTTGCCAGACAAACTATATTATTTGTCCAAACTGTACATACTTATGCGTTGTTTCAATCCTCCATTGAGGCAATTACGTTTATTACATTAAATATCACCCTATTGTTGTCTGGAGTACTTGTCAATTTTAGAATAAATTTCATTTAACGCCTCGTGGTCATCATCAACAAAAAATAATTACATATATTATTTAAAAAGCGTTTGCCATTGAAATAAAGTTTTAGCATGACGGAGCACCGCCATTAAAATTTCCGATAATTCTATTATCGTACTGATAATGCTGCTTGTACAGTAGTCAAATAACAAACATACGTTTCTTACACAACATAATTAATCTTCTACTTCGAGAAATAATTACAAGGTGATCGTAAAGATTAAAACCGTAGCAGTAAACTATTTATTGCATTTGCTTACAATTGAAATACTTTCGTCATTTAATTGGATTAAATCAACTATGAATTTCAAGGACATTTATTACATTAACCGATGTAATTGTACCAATTTATAGAATAAAAGCGTTCACCCCTTTTAATGCACTTACGATCCCTTACGTTCTTTATACGATTGTGATTAATTGTATTTGGGACGGATTTTTATGCGCTTGTGAACAGGTTTTTTAATGCAACATTATGACATTTATTAATGTAAAACATGGTAAAACGAAACTAGGTGACAAAGTAGTAATACTAAACGGAGCTGAAAGAAATAAAACAGAAAAATTAAAAAAAAAAGCCCAGGGATCACTTTTACTACCTTGTTGTGTTGCGTCTCTTTTTAATGTGCAGTTTCTTTTGTGAATAAGCGCGTGCCTTCCAACAACGATTTTTTAATGATTTATTCGTATTGAAGGTTACATGTTTTTTTTTATCCTCTATTGATCCTCTCGACCCTGATCTTTGATTATGCATACGACAAAAAGACAATTGTTTTAAGTTCGTAACAGCATACAATTTACTTTGAAACGATGTACTTTTAGATTTCGAAGAATAAGCAGTAAAAGCGAGTTAATATTTTGGAGATTAACATTGTTTGCAACTCAATTTTTTTATCTTCTATTTAAATCAGTATCGGATTCGCTCTGTTGTATAAATAATTTTTTTCCAAAAATTTACCACGATCTCGAAAGTGTTAGTAGTGTGTAGGCTTTGCAAAACGAATAAGGGCATCAAGCATATCAATACAAAGTCAAGTTAGTTTTGAGATATATACTTTTAAAACATTTTTGAGCCTCAATTTCTGTTGCGTCTTCTTCTATAGGGTGTTTTTAGAAATATAGAACTTTGAAATGGAATAAAACAAAGATAATTTTTTTAAATTGACATGAAATTTACTTTATTCGAAAGATAATCTTCTGGCATTATCATTTAAATATGACTTCCGCCACGGCTGGCTCGGACGTAGTCTAACCTGGAGATCCAATTTTCAATGACTGGCGAATGTTGTCCTCCAAAGTGATCAATCGTTTCGGGCTTATCGGCGTAGACTAGCGACTTCACATATCCCCAAAGAAAATAGTCTAGCGGCGTTAAATCGCACGATTTTGGAGGCCAATTCACGGGTCCGAAACGTGAACTTATGCGGTTACCAAACGTTTTCTTCAATAAATCAATTGTGGCACGAGCTGTGTGACACGTTGCGCCGTCTTGTTGAAACCACACCTCATGCATATCATGGTTGTTCAATTGATGAACAAAAAAGTCAGTAATCATGGCTCTATAGCGGTCACCATTGACTGTAACGTTTTGGCCAGCATCGTTTTTAAAGAAGTACTGGCCAATTATTTTACCAGCCCAGTTTTGTTTATTGACGTATCCATTCAACCAAAAGTGAGCTTTTGCTAAACAAATTTGCTTATGAAAATCGGGATCAACGGCAACTATGTTTTGGGCCCATTCACCGAATCTACGCTTTGCTAGGTGATTGTTTGGCTTCAATTCTTGGACGAGTTGGATTTTGTAAGCACGAAAGTCAAGATCTTTCCTCAAAATCTTCCATAAAGTGGATGGACACATCCAATTTCTGTGCACGATGGCGGATAGACTGATTCGAATCTTCCTCTACGCTACGCTCTACAGCAGCAATGACTTCTTATGTACGCACTGTATGACGTCTCTGTGGATGCGTATTATCATTTAAAGTAAACGTGGTGCGATTATAGTTAATCGAATTAATTGCTCTGATGGACGATTATGTTGCCCAAAAAGTGGACGTAGAGCGCGATATGTATTTCGAACAGAACCACGATACCTCTAAAAAAAACACCCGTATAAGAGGAACGTTGGCATGCTTAGGATTTGTGGTAAATCAACGCAAATTCTTTGCCAAGAGGAACCTGATCACTATGCCCATGCTTGTCACTTTTGCATACTTTTAGTATGGATCATTTTTTCAATATCAGTTTGTGTAATTTCATGTAGTTTTAAGCCACTCAGTGAACTTTTTCATTTCCGAAACCAGTCTTATCTAATAATTTAATTCACATCTAGGATATTGAGATTCTCAAAATTTAGCTTTTGTGGAAGATAAGTAAGAAGAAGACGAAAATTCATAAGCGAAAAAGGAAAAATCGGAAGGTATTGATGGAAGTTAGAGACAAAGAACTAGAAGAAGTATTTCAAGAAAGGTGTAGGGAAGTAATCAAATATTCTATTATGAAGGAGGATATAAAACGAAAGAAAGAAATTACAGAAAAGAGAGTTTAACAAATACACAAAATTAAAAGCGGGGATGTTAAGACGATGAATGCAAAAAAATAGAGGATGTAGATAGGAGGAAGTGAGGCTTTGGTTTAAGAAAGTTGTATGAAGATACGAAATGAGGAACAAAAGATTGACAGAAAGGTTTTCAGAATTTTTTGAAGCAGCGAAACGACAGTCAGGGATGCTTATGAAATGCGCTTGGTGTCTCTTCTCAAGTAGCACCTACAGGACATATTGGTGATAGCAACAAACGATGAAATCATAGAGCTATTTAAGGCAGTGAAATAATACTAACAAAAAGAAACTTAAGAGCAAACAAAAACATATGCAAACAGCCACAGGAACGGAGAGGAAAAAACGGGAGTGGTTTTAAGAAATAGACAGAGTTGATGAATGGAGAAACCCAGGAGATAAGCTAAGAGAGCTGGCGAAGAAAAGAAATAAAATATTACAAATTTGTGGAATGAGAGAATGAATTTTTGAAATCACAGGATGAACAAATAAAGAGACAGAGGATGAAGATATGCAGCTAGATGAAAGAAGGACAAAGATACGTGATACAGTGTGTAACAGCCAAATGGAAAAATCAGTAACTCTATTATTATACATTTATTTAGAAAATCCAAAGACACGTCAATTTTAATTCCTAAATTTAACTCACTTCAGGTGACAACTGCAACTCTTGAATCTTTAAATTGTAAGTAGGGCCCTGGATACTTCATTTGAATGGTCTTTTTATTCACTCTTCAAAACTGCTATGGAAGTAAAATTTGGTAGCAAATTAGTCAACTTATCAACTAGTCATCAATTTAGTAGTCGAACAATACTTCGGTAGAATATTGATCGAAAACAGAAATCAATTCCGTTCCAATTGGCTTGCCGTTATCATTTAAAGCTAAATTAATTTGACGATTAAGGTCTTCATTTTCGAAAAGTTTATCAAAATACATGTTATCGGCGTTTTCGTAACTGTACTGCGCAATCACTTTCTCTTTCAGAATAATTACCTGTTTACGTTCGTTCCTATCAACAGCTTTATAGGAAAAATTCAGATTAAATTGGATGTTGCTTGAAACATTTTTTAAATTTATTTTTCAGTTTGAATTTCCACTTACTCATGTTTTATAGTATAGTGAGATTTTACTTTCAATACAAACGTTAGTAGTTTGCTACTTAGATAGCCATAGTGCTTCCTAATTCCATCTTGGGTATGTAGAATGGTTCCAACTGCGGAATACTCAATTCGGTTCAATTTTTATCAAAACGTGACTTGAGTTTTTCTATTCGATCTATTATGCCTAGTGTGTCTTCACTAAGTAAACTGCATTTTTCTATAAAGTAGGCTAAAATTTAAAAAAAAAACAATAAAGTGGTTTTACAAGGATCTATTGGTTAACTTACGTAAATCCTTGGAAGTGATGCTAACGAACATCAAACACAAAATTAAAACGAGACGCATTTTATTGCTTCGTGTTTTAGTTAAATGTAGTACTTCATGGTTATGTAAATTACACAGTCAATTAATTACGTTATTAACCCTTGGATTTATCATTATAATGTTTTTATAACGTAATCAAAAGCTACGATTTCAATTCTTCAATTTACATTAAAATTTGATCACTTTTATTATCTATATTCTAATGAAACTCATAAGCGTACAAATTGTGAACCAACGTCATTCTACTAATATCAAATAATGCTTTTACGAGTAAGTTGTAAATTCAGAACTATACTTGGTGCGGCGAACAGAATAATACAATATATACATTTTGAAACAAATACTAAATAAAGAGTTAGAAAAGTCTAGGCGATGTTCATAGACATCATGGCAGCTTTCGGCAACGTAAATAGAAAAAAGCTGTGGAAATGATTGAAGAAAAAAGTATAGGGAGGGCACACGATAAAGAGAATAGAAGAGTGTTTTGGGGTACGCAGATAACATGGTAATAATACGGATAAGAAAGAAGGGATTAAAAGCATGATAAAAATATAGATAGAGTTGAGATTAAACACGAAAAAACAAAATTAGTGATTTTTCCAAAGAGAAGAGTTAGAAGTAGGAAATAATAGTGATGAAGGACAAATACAATTTTGGCAAAATAGGTAATAGAACAGTAGGACAAGTGTGGGGTTTGGGGGAGAGAGGATTTGGAAAGGATATGGTGAAAAGGAAATGGCTATGGAAAAAACTCGTAAAAAGTGTCATGTTATACGGAGATTAATATGGGGATGGGAGAGTGGAAACAATAGAAAAATATAAATAAAATACTGGAACTGGAGTGTGTGAATGGAAGAGAAGATGAAATTGGAAGAAAAAGAATAACCGCAGGAAAGATGGCAATGAAGTACGAAAAAATATGAGAGAAAGAGAGGAATGTAAGAAACTACAACCAGTATGAAAGCAAATAAAAGAAAGAAAAACAAATGGAGCACAGGAAGATAGGATGCTTTACTATGACACAGCATGTTAATGGTTTAACATGACGTTCCTACAAACTGTCATATCAATATTAAAATTTGATGATATTTATTTAATTGGCGATTTGTTGGTCCCATACTATCAGATTATGTTTTATGTTAATTGTATGGCACTACCACTTGGGCCGGTTTTATGAAAGATATCGAGCACCAGAGTAAAAACAATAAGCTATGAAAAAACACATCCAATCAAAATTTTTATTTACGATAAATCCAAAACCAAAATGTTTCTTCGGAAAACGAAATAAGACAAACCACCAACCATTGTTTAATTATCAATCAAATCAAGCCCTGTAGGAACTATTCCATCTAAGCTGATCACGCGAAACACAAAATATTGATTTCGGACATCGTGAGTTTGCGGCTGCGAAGCGTACTTTTTTTTTGTTTAGTGGAGGGGAAATCTTCATAAGACACCCGGTGTACCGGGGAGTGCCGGATTCACCTGCCATCTTAACAAGGCGCCTACCGGCTAAAACCCCTCCTCCCTTTTCTTCGTATAATTGGTTGCATAGGGTACTACTTTCGTATTTCTTCGCTATGCAACCCTGCTGTACTTAGTACCGCTCACCCCTGCTTTCTTCTTCCCTTGTCTGTATTATTTTAATGCAGCCCTTTGCTAAGCTCTCCATCCTGCTTCTGACTCGCACATTATTCTAATTACATTTTCAGGTCTCAGTTTTTCTCTTGTTTTCCCATCCGTTATGCAGCAATCCGCGCACCTGTCACTGTCCCGGTTTTAAATTTTTTTAAGATAATGGCCGTTTTGCCAGTGTCCACTCAAAAACTGCGTAATGAAATAATTTATTTCCCCATCCTTTCTATTAACCCAACTTTGTATATCTGGAATCAGCTGATTTGTTCAAGATTTTCTTCTATTTCACTGCTTTTGCCATTCCGCAATTACCTTATTCTTAACAAGTTTTCCTGTACGTACTTTAACTAGCAGCTGAAGTGGGGGTAGACCCACTATGACCAGCACATCCTCCATTGCCACCGTTTTATAGGCACTGCATATGCGTATTGCCATCTGCCTTTGTACCCTATCCAGCATTTTTTTACTGCTTCCCATTTGGTTCCCGGTTCCCATATTTCGCGGCATATAAAACACACCGCGTGTGCCAGTACCCTCCTTTTAGATGCTCGTGCTCTGCCATTATTTGGTAAGATCCATATAAGAGCTCTCAATACAGCAAGTGCCTTTTCCGTTGTATATTTTATATGTTTTATAAAATGTAAATCCTTATCAATAATTACTCCTAGTATTTTGATACTTTTTTCGCACTCTATCTGTTGGACCATAAATTCAAGTGTCACCGGCCCAATCCTTCTCTTGCCTTCATCAGGGCAACTTTGGTTTTCTCAGGTACCACCCTAAGTCCCCTCTCTTCAAGCCATTTGCTCACCATTTGCATGACCCATTTTAGTTTGCGAATGGTACTAGTTGGTCTATTAGCAACTGTAGTCTGATACTCTGGCCGTGCTATAATAACTCTTAGCTTGATGCGCCGGATTTAGAGGCGTACCGACCAATTTGGGCATTGCTGGCCGCTTGGGAGATACCGCTACACTTGCTCACAAAAGAGTTTTTAACTTTGTGATGGATCAACTAGCCGCCGCCAACTGGCAGCCGGAACAACTGACTGCCGTCGACTTGCCGCTTAGGTATCTGTCCGCCGGCATAACCCAAAATTAATCTAAGCTTAAAAGATAAGATAAGTCAACTAGTTGAATATCAGTCAACTCAAAATCTATGTAGAAAGGCTTGTTATTTGTTTCGTAAGAACATTAGAGGAGTGCTTTCACGAAAATTTAGGAAGCGTTCTCTATGTTGGATAGTATATTGGAATTTACCTTGGATAGAGAGAAAATTATATACCTAACATGAACTTGTAGAAAAGTCACAGCTATAGAAAACGCTTCTTCTTTGTTCTCAATGTGTCGATTCTTAAAAAGTAAACGATTTTCTAACGCAATTTATGTTGATACCACATTTTGTATTACTGAACAAATTTGTTGAATGGTTATGCTCGATTGGTACTAAGTTGGTGGCTGCCAGGTGTTTCGCGAGCAGTTAGAAACAGCCATTTATCTCTGAGGCCAGTTGTATCGCAGTCAATCGGCAGCGGGCAGTTGTCCCCGACGTCGTCAGTTGTCTCGGTGGCCGCCAGATGCCCCAAACCAATTTACATTACTCGCACTCACAAATATGTTGTTTTTGGATTTGTGACAAATAACTATTTTAGACGAGGACGTATGAAAGTAGTTAGAATTTGGTAGCAGCAAAACTATTGAAAGTTGATGATAATAATAAAACAGTTCAAAACAAGTTACTTGAGCAGTAATAATACAGCAATCAAATTTTTAAACAAAATAAATAATAAAAACAATTTTTAATTAATTTTATTTTGTGTGGTCGTCTAAAAAATAGTGCTTGGAAGTATCTCGGTAATGTGATTTTTGCAATTGCTTTGGACACTTTTAAGAAAGTATGGTTAATAAAAAAACCACAGGTTTTTATGCAAGCGTCTACTCTTGATACTGGACTAATTTTCACTTTCTTGCCTTCTCTATCGTTGGAGGTAGTTTTACGTTTTGGGAAAATCCTTCTTTCAATCGTGATATTTATAGTGTCATCTGTTGCCATCTGCAGCTTTTCTATCGCTTCTTGTATGAGGTTTTCTTCGTCATTGTTCTAAGAAGATTGAAGTTACACTCCTGTCAGTACTCATTTCTTCGGTATCACAGGCTTTTTGATATTGCACCACTTTTCACTGCACAAGACAAATTTTATCTGATTACGATTTAAGTCGCTTTGGTTTCGAAATGTACGTGTTCTTGATTTGGTTCTGAAAAAACTGCACTTAGATCAAACTTACGCTACGTTTGGCAGCTAAAGAGATGCCATACAAGAAATTAAAAAATAAAACCAAGTTCAAAATTGAAAATGTGAAGAAAGTGGAGTTGTAGCGTCTGGACTGGATTGCATTTAAGAAAACAATTATATCGATCCATGAAGGTTTACCTGAACTGTTCCTTGTTAAATTCTAAATAGTGTACAAAATCTTGTTTTTTCAACTGTACAAGTATTCTTTGAAGATAATTTACATTTTTATGTAGCAGGATCATGAATTTGGTTAAAACCAAATTTTATATTAAAATTTTGTTTGTTCGCTTTCTTGTTCCAATTGTGCAATTTGAAGAATGTCATTACATTTCTTGTCGCAGGTATAAAAATAAAATTTGTTAAACACGGTTTTATCAGAATTTACGTTGGTCGTATTAAATTTAAAAAAAAATAATTAACAAAAGTTTTACGAACATCGACTTCAAATATTTTAGAAATATTTTATTAAAATACATGGACGGGTAACATTTAAATGTTCTATTAATATTGTTACTAATATTTATTTAATGTTGGGTGGTACTTCATCAATGCAACTGTACCCTCAATTGTATGGGTAATTTTTAGTTATAGATATTTGTATAAATTTTAATATTTTGATTTAGAATAATGGTTTTTTAGCCGACAAGTTTACGTATTAAATTGAGTATTATTAATTAACGATATCAAAGTGTACTGCGCCATTGATTGATTAGATTCAGAATGAAAAAAAATCAGTTCGTAATAACAATGACTGTTAGAAATTTGTATTAGATTTTTGTTGTAAAATTTTTAAACAAAAATATATAGGTAACAACCGTAAATCTTCATAATTAACATCAAATCTGAAATTGTTAGTTTCAAAATTTGATTATACAATATTTGGTTGGTACCTACATGTGTTTGAATAACGACAATCATTTATCAATTTATGATTTATGTAAATTACACACCCTGAATTTATGTCAACTTATTTATGCAATATTAATATACTAACCTTCAGAAAATCAATTTCTGAAATAGAATTTTTGATTTTGTTAATATTACTGTTTTATATTTTTGATAATGCAGCAAACATTCATATACGAGTATGACTAGTATGAGTAAAACCAATAAAAGTATGTATATGCTCAGAATAGTTTTGTTTAATGTTTTAATCAATATTTAGTATGTCCACCCTTTGGGTGGATCGCAACAACCCTCTCAGCATTGATAATGCTATAATCTGTTACATTACTGTTAGTTTCCATTTTATCGCATTTAAAGCATTACGTAACTCATAAATATTTAATCAAATTAAGGATTGGGTGGAGAGGATGTATCTATTTATGCCCTTTATTTATGTACATCGAATTTTATACAAATGAATGCATGATGTGCAAAACATTTATTTAACAATGGGTTCTTTAAGCCAGCAGTCGATGTTAATTTGAAATTTCAAAAAAAATTAGAAATATTGGAGTAAAACTGAGAAAGAGGAAAGACAATAGGCAGAACTTATTAGTAGGTCAAGGCAATACGACTTGATGTGTTCTTACGTCGCCATTGTACGTCTTTCTATTCCCCCTTCCTCTAATACTGATGAAGAATTTAATCAATTGATAGATTTTTGTCTACATTGGTCATAGTATGGTTGATATCAAAATGTCTCTTTAGTAACATATTTAATACATCAAATTATTTAATGTATCATTGTTGCCGGTTTGGTCCCTCCATTCTCTTTCATTTAATCCTCTATTTTTCATAGCTTTTACCAAGCCTTGTGTCATGTTGTTTTTGGCTGTTTACGCTTTCTTCTACTGTTTGGGATTTATTCCACCATCTTCTTTGGTCACCTTATATCTCACATCCTTTTTAAGTATTTATACCATTTCAGTCTTTTCCGTTCTGTTATTTGTACCAAGCTTTCTTTCAAGTCCATCCTTCTTCTGATCTCAACATTTGGAATCCAGTTAATCTTGGTTTCACTACAACTACGTCTTTGGTACTCTATGATTATGGAATTAAAGAAATTGATATTTTTTTTGTTCAAACGAAAACGATAATTTCACGATCACTAGACTAAATCTAAAATGATGGTATTTAAAAAAAAGAGAGGGAAAAGTAAATAGGAAAAGTAGATATGGATAGAAACAGTAGATGACTGGAAATATTTAGGGTATAAGATAAGATACGACAACAAAGATGAAGTACAGATAAGAGAATTGGCAAAAAAGGGAAACACAATATTGGTGCAAGTGTGGGGAATATGAGAACTGGTGTTTGGCAAAAGAGATAGGAAAGATAAAATGGGCATTCGAAAAACTAGTGAAGAGCATAATGGTGTGGAGCGGACATATAGGGATGAAAGGAATGGGAGAAACTGGAAAAACTACCAGAAAGGTATTGAAATGGACCCTAGGGCTAGAGAGAGACGCACCGGGGTACATAATAGAAGAGGAATTGAAACTGGAAAAATTAAGAATACAAACAGGAAAGAAGGAAGTAATAATAATAATAATGTTTATTGCCACAAAATATATACAACATGATAAATAAAACATATACATATAAATGCAGATAAACTGTATTTCCAGAAAATCAACGACTGTCTTTGGGATTGTACAATGAAAGATACAAATAAATAATTACAGAACAGATGCCGGCATATTTAAAAAGTGAGAAGAAAATACAGGAGAAAAAATAATAGCAAGGTTTTGGTTCGGAAATGAAGAAAGCGAGAATAAATATTGGTCGGAGGACAAGAGAGCTCAGAAGGGAAGAAAAGGGGCGAAGAGTAGTATTAGGAAAAGAATGGATGCATGACGAGAAGGGAGAGCTAAAGTTAAGTTAATTGTAAATTTTGTAGTTGTTTTTCTCGTAAGTGTAATGAGAATCGAATCATTTGTTATATGAATATTTATCTATTAAAAATTCTGTAGTATTCATTCATAAATTAAACTGAAGAATATTTTCTATAATTTGTATTTTAACCTTTTTTTTTGTTAAATGAATAATTTTGGCGTACGAACGCCGAAAAGTCTACTCTAACACGCGTGCCTTCCTTTCAAATAATGATATAGTTTTTCTATCGCTCAAATTACACCAAGACATTTCCGCTCGGTGGAAAAATACTTGAGTTCTTGTTCTTGTTAAAAGAAAACAAATAACTTCTTCTTGACTCTGAATTTCCTGCTCCTTTCCCGTAAGCGGAAGCGTCGGTTTGCAGAATAAAAGTTTAAAATCTGTACAACTGAGAACCGGTGCGATAGCCAATTTTTTTTTTTGATAATCTGAAACAAGAGTTCACAGTCTTCTGTCTAATTTTATGTCAATTTTTTTTGGTAAGCTTTGATCGTGGAAAAATTTGGAACAAATCATCTATTCAATGATGCTATCCCAATGAATAGACGAACTTGGTTAATATTCGACGAACAAGGACTTTCAAAATATAAAAAACTTTGTCCGATTAACCCGAAGCCCATGCTTGTCTTCGACGTATCCTGTGGTTGGGAAAATGTACACTTTTCCCTGCAGTACTTGTTCACTTCAAACCTTTTGTTTAGTTTAGTCGGCATCATCTACTGTAAGGTCTAAAAGTCATTTAAGGCACACACTTGACTATTTGGAGGTTGGTGTACAAAATCTCGATTCAGATTCTCTTGTATTAAATTTCACACTATGTAATAATTGTTTCCTGACGTCTTTTTAACTTAATCGTTGAAATTCTACAGGTTCTTCACTGTTCATACTTAAAATGGCGATGAAAATTTGACGTGAACATATTATCACCTTAAAGTTTTTGAGGTCATAACTATATGACCAAGACAGGTTTCGAGGATTCGTTTTTTTCTCTATTCGGCGCGTTTTTTCAAGCCCCTTCTTTGAAAACGGTGTTTTTTTTTCCATTTTAATCGCCCACCTGTTTCCTTCCATAGAGAATCTTAGAACCCCAATTTTGTATTTACAAATTTTACTTACACCTAACTTCCTACTAAAGTAATTGATGATTCAATACGGCGCAAAAAAAGCCTCTAATTTATCAAATTAAGAAGCGCTTGTGCCTTGCAAATTACAACTTTTATACAACAAACCCCGAAACAGTTAACACCAAACAAAGAAAAGAAGTACAATTTCGGAACTAATTGACTGTGTGCGCTATAATTTTATTAAAACTAAACTTGGGAATACTCACTTTGTTATTTGAATTTTGCCTTGTTTTGATACAGGCTTTGCATACCTTTTTTAAAAACAAAAAGGCATCAATTAAAGTATGCATTGAAAATTAGCTCTCGGAACGCTCCATATGACCTTTTTAAAAAAACTAAATTCTAAATCTAGTCATTTTGGTGACACGTTTCTACAGTGTCTGTTACAGAAGGTTAATTATATTTGATGTTGATTTAAGCCTGACAGGTTGACCAACGTCCATATAGTGAAATGTATTAGTTTATTGTTGCACGCGAACAAGATATTAAAACCCTCAAATGGGCGCTTTAATGAAGCACAATACAAAAGTTAATTTTTAGTTAAAATAATCTAAGTTAATTAAGTAATTAAACCATTAAATCAATATTGCGAAAGAATGTTCTATGTACATGTTTAGTAAACTTTTCTAAGAATTTAATTAACCTTAAATATAATTTGTTTACAAAAACTTGCTGTCGGTTTTTCTGTCTTTTTCTTTGCGTGTAATAGACAACAAATGAAGTCATTTGACGTTTGCTGATGGATTTATTAACCTTGTTGCAATGGCAATTAAAAAAAACTTTGTAATTCAGTAGTAAATCAACTGTCGGTAGGTAATTATTTATTATTATTTTTTTTAATTTCTAAGGAAAAAGTATGGATTTTTACAATTATGAGAAAATTTTAATATCTAATGTATGTATTTAAATGGAACCCATGTTTTAACAAATAGTGTATATTTTAGTTCACTGAATTCCGAATTCTCTCTCGTTAGCGTGACAGAAGAAAAGGTGTTTTGTTCACGTGTTGGATGCTAGATTTTAACCTCGACGTACACAAAATGACAACTGGACAATTTTGGAATTAATAGTTGTAGAACTACTTTCCTTCTATGGTCCTTTGAGCCGGATGCAGTTTTGTTTTTTTTATACTAATTACGTGATTTAAAACGTAAATTGATGATTGATGAAGGTTTATGTTATAGTTTGTAGTGCTTCAAGGTTTTCACCTTGCTTTGTCACACTTAGAAGATCTCCGTTTTCCTTTGCATTTCAATGATTGCTTGTGTTACAAAAGTAAGAAAATAAATCTTTACCGGCAAGTGGTTTGTTTTTATCTGTTCATAATCTTCTTCAGCTTCTATTTGAACTCGTATCTTACAACTCAAAGCATCTTTATTATTTTGAATCTAAGAGATTTATCACATTTTGCTTTCTATAAAAATTAAATAACATTTTTGTTGGGTCACATGTTCGCAGACTTGTTTTTTGAAAACGAAAATTGACAAAAGTACCTTGCTATGACAACAACACAAAATTGGACAGCTGAATTTAGACGTGATTGCTTGTCCCTGGAAAGTGATTCACGTGAAAGACGGCAAAATATTGCAACCACACCGAAAACCTTTGAAAAAGTGCATGCTATAGTGTTGGACGATAGGCGAGTAAAGGTGAGTGGATATTGGGTGAAAGCAGAAATAAGTAGGGATGAGACCAATCTTGAGAGAGGCCTGGCTTGAAGAAGCAAAACAACCTTTACAACTGCTTGTCCACAAGAGTGCATTTTGATCATGCTAACTAGTAGAATGAGGACAGCTTCGGACCCCGTGACTATAATTGAACGGCAGCAAGCCCACAATTAAGCTAACAACCTCTCACCTACTCTCTCTCACCTCATCAGGCAGTTCCTAATTAGGCCTCTCACCTCATTGTTAGGCTGTTGTTGTCAACAGGCTGTTGACGTCAATGGAAGAGCTCTGGCCTCCTCTCACCTCATTAGAGCTGTTGTTGTCAACAGGCTGTTGACGTCAATGGAAAATACGGCCTCTCACCTCATTAGGCTGTTGTTGTTGAAGTTGATTTCCATCATAGCGGATGTTTTCGGCGGTCGATTTGAATTTCCAACATGGCGTCCCATCATGCCCAGCTCCTAAAGTTTTTATGTATTTAAAAACTTGGTTGGTCGAACTTCGACAACCATTGCATTACCGAGCCAAGGCTTTAACCACTAGGCTACGGCGACATAATTGAAAGATGGAGTTTGAAGTTTGTATAAAGCTGTAAAGGTTGATTAAGATAGCAATACGTAACTGG